>CM056825.1:3230000-3347500 GCA_029853015.1 Chelidonichthys spinosus | reverse complement strand
GGGGACTCATGTGAGAATAAATACATTGAATAGAAAAAAGGAATTAAATGGTTAAATTTTCTGCTCAGTAAAAATTAAACAATGTAAAATAATGTTAACCTTGTTAAGCCACTGATCATTATATTGAAACCAGTTTTAATAAATAATGTAATTTAAATGCCGAACCAGTGTTATAATTATGAGGAAAACGCTCTTTATGGACGGTGTGGTGGCTCTTAAAAGAGCCTTTTTGTCGGAGCGCTGGTCCACCAGACTGAGAACAGCTTACTTCTTCTTGGGTGCTGCTTTCTTCGCTTTGGGCTTGGCAACCTTCTTAGCGGGGGACTTCTTGGCTGGAGCGGCCTTTTTCACCACCTTCTTGGGGCTCTTGGTAGCTTTCTTGGGGCTCTTAGTAGTCTTCTTGGGGCTCTTGGCGGCGGGTTTCTTGGCAGCTACGGGCTTCTTCGCCTTCTTCGGGGATCTCTTAGCGACTGCCGGCTTCTTCGCTGCCGCCGCCTTGGGCTTCTTGGCCGCTGCGGGTTTCTTGGCTGCGGCCTTCTTGGGTTTAACAACGGCTTTCTTCACCGGCTTCTCTGCGACCTTCTTGTTCATCTTGAAGGAGCCGGAGGCGCCGGTCCCCTTAGTCTGGACCAGAGTCTCCTTAACGACCAGAGCCTTGATGGCGGTCTTGACGCGGTTGTTGTTCTTCTCCACATCGTAGCCTCCGGCAGCCAGAGCCTTCTTGACGGCGGCCAGAGACACGCCGCTCCGCTCCTTGGACGCGGCCACAGCTTTGATGATGAGGTCGGCGACGCCGGGACCAGCCGGCCTCGGCTTGGTCACCTTCTTCTTGGCGGCTTTTGCCGGCGCGACAGCTGGAGCTGGAGCTTCTTCTGCCATTTTCTATTAGAGTTGTGTTCCTACTAACGACAACGAGAGTCTGACCGGACTGTTGGATTGTCCGGGGCTGGGGGCTGGACTTAAACACACCATGAGAACCGTGGAGACTCAACCCGGCCCGTGGCTGATCTGTGCGGTCTGAAAGTCGGCTCACTTGTGTTTCTGTTCACCGATAAAAGAGTGAAAACTAAATGTGGGAGAAGAGCTGAAGGCTGACAGTGAAGGGAGCCGATAGCAGACTTGTGTCTCTTCATATTAAAGTCATGTAGAGATCTGATGCTCTCTGCTTTTAGTTTGGGGAGCCTCCAAACCTCACCTACTCACCGCCATGAGCAGCACTCTTCACTGACTTTTCCCACTTCTTTCTCCCTAAAATGATTTAAAATCAACCTGAGCTCCATCAAAACCTGTTTCCCAGCTGGTCCACATGTTTGTTCAGGGACTCGATGTAAAAACATCCATCTAACGTTGATTATTTTGTCATAAAGTGAAGTTATTCCGGGAGCAGCAAACACACTGATGGTGGTCGAGGCTTCTGGTGGAGTTTACTCAGACTTCCTATCAGAGCTGATCATTGTGACTGTAAACGATCAATCCTAATATTGATCAATATGTCTAGTTAATCATTCTACTATGAATGATCAACACACTGACACATGCATATCCATTGTCCAGTTCATAAGTGAGTTAGATGTCAGTTACTTTCATATATGCACATCAGTGCTGTATTTTTTTTTTTTTTTAACTCATTTAGTGTCAAACACCTGTATTTTGTATTCTGCTGAGATTCAAAGTGAGACGTAACTCTTTTAAGCACAGGCAGTCAACATCAAAACCTTTAAAATGTACAAAACTCAAAATCTCTCTAGTGCAATGAAATAATGAATACAATGCAATTGCCAAGTGACCTGATATACAATTCTAATTAAATGTGTAAAAGAAAACAATTTATTGTTTGATGTACATCATGAACATGAAATATAGCTAATAAATTAAAATAGAAAAAAAAATAAAGTTAATAAATCAATTTAGAAGATAATTCGGGAAATAAATGAGCTTTTCTCATTGCTTGCTCACAATTCTCCAATGTGAATATTTCACCGGACACTGGTTCACAACCGATTTGAATTCCTCCACTGCGCAAAAAGAGCAAGAATCCCAAATATCCGTTTTTTGATTCTGTTTAGAATATGGACTTTTCTTATGCATATCCTGAGTTTTGTTGATATGCACCATATCTGGTCAAATATGAACCCAGTATGCAATATGAAGACAAAATATTGTATTGGGATACGAGCAACATTTTACATTTTGTCATGTATGTGTTCTATATATGACATTAGGTCATATCTGATATATTTTTTCTACAATACTGATTAAGTCTATGGCATTTCTAGATGTGTCATATATTGATTGCATATATCCCTCAAAGCCATATCTTGACTCTGGAACCACTATAGAATAGAGACCATTTCCAATGCATATTTAAGTTTTAGTTGACATGAACCTATCTAATCAAATATGGATGAAGTATACACCTTCTTGTCAAATACAAAGTATGAATATGACGCAATGCAGAATATAGGAATATAATGACACCTAATTTTGAGTAGAATAATTGCAATATCTGTAGCATATCATCACCTTTTCTCATAAAACATATTTATTACAGATTTTGCCACTAGGCCTGTTTTAGGTGAGATATTTAAATTATATTGATAGGTCATGTTCTTCGATACAAATTGTAAATGTTTTAGCAGATACATGAAAATGAGTACAATTATCTACAATATAACGACAAATTGAATATAGTGTTGATAAAAAACTACTTATGTTGCTTCAGTTGAGTAGTTGTATTCTTCAAGACACAGTAACAAACATGAGGCTGCATCTAAGCTTACTAATGCACTGAACCACATCACAACTTGGCTAATCCAATCATGCCTTCAACTAAATACATCAAAAACAGTCTGCATGTCTGCATGTTCTTCTCAAAAAAGAAATACTGCACTCCTGACCCAGACATAATGCTTTCTGGAGAAAAATGACAAGTTGTCTCTGACTTTATTTACCTAGTTACCACGTTAAAAAAGTTAGTCACCGGGTTAAGTTCAAATTATCAAATTTTCGCTTGGTTAGAAATTCAATGACTACTGATGCAGCTATGTTATGCATGCAATGAAAATGTCACATTTCACATACTGTCTGACCAGTTTTGCACAAGCCAATAAAACAACAGTAAAACCACTTGAAACTCTATATAAACAAACCCTCAAAGTCTTAGATCGGAAGTCAAACACCTACCACCATTGTCTCATTTTAAAGAAGTTTAAACTTCTGAGTTGGTACAACTTAATAAAGTATGCCAATATCTGCCTTATTTTTTAAAATTTTGCATAATAAAGCCCCCCCACCTCTTCAACAGTGTATCACTCAGAGGTCAGATACAAGCCGGACAACCAGAGGCTCGTCCAGAGGAGACTGTTGTCCTTCCTGCTGCTGTCAGACTCTACAATTAGCACTGATCCCAATAGACCTCATTCTGCACTCTACACTTTATTGTAAATTGTATATGAAAACGAGAGAATATATATTCTGTATATGAAAAAGAGAGAGCTGAGCCGAAAGGCGAAGCTCTCAATTTACCGGTCAATCTAAGTTCCTACCCTCACCTATGGTCATGAACTTTGGGTCATGACCGAAAGAATAAGATCCCAGATACAAGCGGCCGAAATGAGCTTCCTCCGCAGGGTGGCGGGGCGCTCCCTTAGAGATGGGGTGAGGAGCTCCGTCACACGGGGGGAGCTCGGAGTAGAGCCGCTGCTCCTCCACATCGAGAGGAGGCCCCCTGGACGCCTCCCTCGGGAGGTGTTCCAGGCATGCCCCACCGGGAGGAGACCCCGAGGAAGACCCAGGACACGCTGGAGTGACTATGTCACCCGGCTGGCCTTGGAACACCTTGGGGTCCTCCCGGAGGAGCTGGGGGAGAGGGAAGTCTGGGCATCTCTGCTCAGGCAGCTGCCCCCGCGACCCGGTCCCGGATAAAGCGGAAGACAATGGATGGATGGAAGGATGGATGGATGGATGTATATAAAAAACAAAATTCACTGCTGGTAATTTTGTGTACAATATCATGTTTATATGTAAGTCTACTCTATTTCTATTCTATTTTTTAATTTCTATTGTTAATTTTTGCTATTGTTATTACTATTGTGTTTCTTGTAACATACTGTCCCTTCGTTCCTGTGGCAAACAAATTTCCCCGTTGAGGGACAATAAAGGAATTCTGATTCTGATTCTGAAAAAGTGCCTTTAGCCACTCAGCATTCTCAGTTACAGCATCTCAGGAATGGAACTCAGTACCAGGCCACATTAGAAACATTAGTTCTTACCGTTCCTTTTCAGGACAGCTGAAAATGTGGCTTATTGGTTAATAGTTATGTGTACATTAGGACTGCAAATGCTTCCACTGCTGACTTTTTTGGTTACAGTCGTGTCCTGCCTGCATGTTACTCATGCTCATGTCCTGTGCTGTGCATGTTAGTGTCTAAAACAATGTGTTGTTGGTGCGTGTTTGTGCTTTATGCTGCTGTATATGTTTATCTTGCATGTTTATGCTGCTGTATATGTGCTTTTAGGTGTGTTTGTCCTATTTCATAATGACATAATGTCTACAGGGTATAATGTCTTATGTATGCTGGGTGTTTTTTGTATTATCTATTGCCCCTGTCTGTCAATTTGTTCTTACTATGTTGTTTTTTAATAATGCTTATACATGCATTTTATTTCTGTAATTTTAGGTTGCCTTTTGAATATCTGGCCAGGGACTAGATAAAAACTGGCCTCTTTGGCTAACTCTGGCTCACGTACAGCTTGGTTGATCGGTGCAATGTCCCCTGAAATAAACCAATAAATAAATAAATAAACATGCAAGTATGAATCAATGAATCACAATTACCTCTAGTTAGCTGGCAGGTGCCAAACATACTGTATTTATAGGGCTCGGCTATGAAAGAATAACCACAATTTCATGGTGGAACCTGGTCTGGTAAATAATGAACAGCAGTCTCAACATTTTGAGCACCCTTATTTGCCAAAGGAACTTATTGTGATGACTTTTTATACAAGACAACTTTGTTTTGAAAGATGCATTTGAATGAGACATATTCCACCTCATGTTTTGAGAATGTTAATGTCTACTGCCATGAGCAGTTGTTGAGAAACGCTTAGAATAGAATAAACTGATTAAAATAGATAGAACTGGAGGAACCCTAGCACCACCTACTGGGCCATATTACTCATGGACATAATTTCTCAGTATTAAACGGATCATGGCGATATTGTTTCAGAGAATTCATTTATGTCCAGGGTGCTGAACCTGTACTGATGTGGCTGCATCCAGTATGAAACAAATTTTAGTACACATTTTGCAATCTGAATAGTACTCATAAATAGTGGTATTAGAAGTACAGGAATGATCTCTAGAGGAGAGTGAGGTGGCTCTTAAAAGAGCCGTTGTGTTGGTTTAACAGCAGACAGGTTAAGCTCGCTCTCCGCGGATGCGACGGGCCAGCTGGATGTCCTTGGGCATGATGGTGACCCTCTTGGCGTGGATGGCGCACAGGTTGGTGTCCTCGAAGAGGCCGACCAGGTAAGCCTCGCTGGACTCCTGCAGAGCCATAACAGCGGAGCTCTGGAAGCGCAGATCGGTCTTGAAGTCCTGAGCGATCTCTCTGACCAGACGCTGGAAGGGCAGCTTGCGGATCAGCAGCTCGGTGGATTTCTGGTAGCGACGGATCTCTCTGAGAGCGACGGTACCGGGCCTGTAACGGTGAGGCTTCTTCACGCCGCCGGTGGCCGGGGCGCTCTTACGGGCAGCCTTGGTGGCCAGCTGCTTCCTGGGGGCTTTGCCGCCGGTGGATTTACGGGCTGTCTGCTTGGTTCTAGCCATGACTTGTTCCTTCTCTGGTCGGGACAAATATACTATGAACGGAGAGACTCGCTGCTCTTAAACTGTGGGACCGGCTGTGGAACGGTGACGCTGTTCAGACCTCCGGCTCCTGATTGGTGGGGGGCTCCTCGTGGAGCTCAGCGCCGCCTCGAGGAGCGACCCACCGCCCCAATCTCAGCAGCTCATTGGCGGGAAGTCTTTTCAAACTCTCCGCCTAAACTCAGAGTGGAAGCCTCTTTCCTGATTGGTCTGTCACTGTCCCGAACAGGCTCGCGCGCTCAGCGGACACATAAAAGAGAGATTCGCCGTCAGAGCGACACATTCTTTGAGTCCCGACTCCAGAAAGCATTTAACAATGAGTGGAAGAGGCAAAACCGGCGGAAAGGCCAGGGCGAAGGCCAAGACCCGCTCCTCCCGCGCTGGGCTCCAGTTCCCGGTCGGTCGTGTCCACAGACATCTCCGTAAAGGGAACTATGCCCAGCGTGTCGGTGCCGGAGCCCCCGTCTACCTGGCGGCGGTGCTGGAGTACCTGACCGCTGAGATCCTGGAGTTGGCTGGAAACGCTGCCCGCGACAACAAGAAGACCCGAATCATCCCCCGTCACCTGCAGCTGGCTGTCCGCAACGACGAGGAGCTCAACAAGCTGCTGGGCGGAGTGACCATCGCTCAGGGCGGCGTGCTGCCCAACATCCAGGCTGTTCTGCTGCCCAAGAAGACCGAGAAGCCTGCCAAGTCCAAGTAAACCTGGAGACCTGCTGATTGCTGGAAACCAGAACCCCCAACGGCTCTTTTAAGAGCCACACACTTTCTCATAAAGAGCTATTTCCTCCCATGAAAACACTATCTACTCTTATTAATGAATTATACTATGAGGAAAAATTCAAACTATTTTTAATAAACACAAGCTTTAATTTGAGAATTTTTGACACCGTTAAATGAGGACCTAAATTCCTACTATAGATTAAAATAATTAGAGTGAGCACCCTGATACAAAAGGTTTGTTCATGGTCTCTGATCAGTGATTCTCCAACTTCTGAAGGGTTTGAAACATGACATACAATATCCTTTATTTAACCAGGTAAAAGGACATTGAGATTTAAAACCTTTTCCATGAGTGAGCTGGCCAAGACGGCAGCACAAACGACTGGTTCTACCAATCACACAAGACATATAATCTGATTATACACATATACAGGAAAACGAGTGGGATTATGTGCAATCACAGGATCTTATTGAGCCTATTTCTCTGTCTTGTACAATGGACTTGAATTCCCCCAGTGATACGAGCTGTGTCCATTTCAAGTCATTCTGCACATCTTTCCAGGTAGACGAGGCGGAGAATTTAAAAGCCTTTTTTGCCGAATTCATTTCTGAATCTCAGGACCTGCATCTGTAAGATGTTCTGAGAACGCAGGCCATGTCGCCTGTGGTTTCTACACACGTGTAAACACAAATATGTAGGCAGAAGTCCGAGAATACATTTATAAATCCAAGTCAAGCCAGTGAGACTGTCTACGGACATACAAAGAAGGAGAATGTGAGCATAAGGAACAGTGATGTACACGAAAGCTGCAACCAGTAATAAAGTGCAGAGCACATTGGTAAACAGCATCCAGTTTCTTTAAAAACTGATCAGGGTAAAAAAGTTGAGATGATCAACTGTTTTCTGACTTGCAATGAATACATGATTTATTTCTAAAAAAAAAAAAAAAAAGAAACACGATTTCAACTGTGAAACGAGTTAATATGTCAATTTTCATATATCTGATCCCTTATGTATTCATATGAACCCGCGTGTTTTAGAACTCAGTATCAGTAATAGGATCACGCTCTGGGGGAGGGGCGATGAGACCCTAACCCTTTAGCGCTTTGTCGGATCCAACCAATCCGGTGCGAGCAACAGCACAGTAACATTTGCATCAAGCGGATACAAAGAGAACAGACTGTGATTCGAGACTTCATTCGATTTCGGTAAAGCCTAGATCTCCGAACATGCCAGACCAAACCGTGAAAGCGCCCAAGAAGGGCTCAAAGAAAGCCGTCTCCAAAGCCGTCAGCAAGACCGGTAAGAAGAAGAGGAAGACCAGGAAGGAGAGCTACGCCATCTACGTGTACAAGGTGATGAAGCAGGTCCACCCCGACACCGGCATCTCCTCCAAGGCCATGGGCATCATGAACTCCTTCGTGAGCGACATCTTTGAGCGCATCGCCGGTGAGGCCTCCCGTCTGGCTCACTACAACAAGCGCTCCACCATCACTTCCAGGGAGATCCAGACCGCCGTCCGCCTGCTGCTGCCCGGTGAGCTGGCTAAGCACGCCGTGTCTGAGGGCACCAAGGCCGTCACTAAGTACACCAGCTCCAAGTAAACGTTCTGCTGTTGAACCAACAACCCAAAGGCTCTTTTAAGAGCCACACACTTCTTCTAAAGGCGTTTCCTGTTCTTGAAATGCACTGTTACTTCAGAAAACTTCTAGACCTGTTCACTTATGATGCATGGGTATTATGATATTTTTTGATCAGCTAAAGGCTTCCCCATAAACAACTTAATTCACAATTTTACTGAACTATCAATGGTCAAGACCTCAAATAGACTATATGATGAGAATAGGATAAACATGTATACCAAAAAATGCATATACTAATACACAAGAACAGAAGTACAGTTCAACGGCAACATGAATATAGCACAATACACAAAATACAGGTAACAGTTGTGTGTGGTAGACTGTTCTCGAGAATTTCCTGTTATATCCGTCTGACTTTCCTGTGTTGTATTTTGTTTGTTACTCTATTTCTGTACATGTACACGGAGGACAATGGTAATAAAATGCAACAAAAACTACACTCAAATCTTTCATTGACATGAGTACCAGATGGCACATGACAAGTACCTGGTTATCTTTTGCTACATGTACTTCTGTAAATACCTGTGACATGACTAAAACCTTGTCTAATACAGATCCAGAGTGGATCCAATCTTCTGATGAACCCTATCTGAAATTAGGAATTGCAATTATGTCATCTTTAGGAAATGTATCAGCATCTTTAGATTCATTTATCCACAATTTGTCAACACAAACAGTTGACATATTGTCATGATTTGGGATTTGTTGGCTGTCCAAAACATGTAGGATAGTAGATTCAGTGATTTGTAATGTTCCAACACATATTTCAAGTCAAACAGGTGACTGTCAGCCGGTCAATCATAGATTTAAAAACCCAGTCAGTATACAGCTTAATGACTGCTCCACAGAGCTCATGTTCAGGACCCTGGACAGAGACAATAGTTAAGCTTTAGGAATCAAGTCAACAGAGTCTGATGTTCACTCTGGTTTGACATTCATATATTTTGTTTAATTTGAGCTCACAGACCCCAGATGAAGCAAAAAAACAACACATTTTTTCATGGTGTCAAGTGAAGATTCAGCCATTCAGGTCATGGTGATGCACATGCCTCTCCTAAAGGGCTAATGACTCTGGTTTCACTTGAGGGCTAGTTCGGTCCAGGAGTGCCAACGACCCTACAAGAGGATAATTCCAAGGTCAATAAAAATTAATAAATACAGTGAGATTTCAATAAACGAGAACTAGTACAACGGACATATTACTACTATTAATATCTACTGATTTGACCACAGGACGACATCATGATTGACCCCGATATCATAATTTAGCAAAATTTTAAAGCACTTTATTAATTACCAAACATTTAATTTTTGTTTACTTTTAACCAACAAGTCACATAGGACACGATGATATAATGACGTTGTTCAGTAGGGGGCGCTCATTCACCAACGGCTTGGTTATCACCGCAGGGAAAACCCAAAGAAGACGTAAAGCTGAACAATAGTCCCGCCCCTGGTTTCCACCACGTCCTCAGACATGATTTAAATAACAGGGAGCACACGTCATCTAACCATCCAGTTGATTAACTTTGACTAGTGACAATGAGTGGAAGAGGCAAAGGCGGTAAGGGACTCGGTAAAGGAGGCGCCAAGCGTCACCGTAAAGTCCTCCGTGATAACATCCAGGGAATCACCAAGCCCGCTATCCGCCGTCTGGCTCGCCGTGGCGGAGTGAAGCGTATCTCCGGTCTGATCTACGAGGAGACCCGCGGCGTGTTGAAGGTTTTCCTGGAGAACGTCATCCGTGATGCCGTCACCTACACCGAGCACGCCAAGAGGAAGACCGTCACCGCCATGGATGTGGTCTACGCTCTGAAGAGGCAGGGACGCACCCTGTACGGCTTCGGTGGATAAACACGACCCGATACTACAAACTACAACGGCCCTTTTAAGGGCCAAACACTCATTCAACTAAAAGAGCTCGTTTCCTGTTGAACTATAAAGCAGTGTAGAGTAACTAAGCATTCTGGTAATGTATGACTTCTAAATCGTATTGCATTTTAGCGCTGAATGTTTTGGTTATCACATGTTACTGTATATGAACTAGGAATGAAGTGGTGAAATCTCTTAATGAATAACATCAAGGCTGCAGAATTATGATTTAGACACGATTCTGAAATTAATGTAACATTTGTGGACTAGATTTTAATGTCTGATCTGCATTCATTCAAGAACGAAAGAAAATTAACAGCTCACCACTGCAACTCGGTTCCCATCATTCATATTAATCAATAGATTCGGTTTGTTCGTTAACATCACAACTCTATTCTGAATAACTGCCATCTCTTTAAGATCAATTGGGACAAAATGAATACTTATTAGTTCAAAGCCAATTTAATAAAAATCTCAGTGATGTGACACATTTCACTCAACAGAGTAACTATAAGGCAATATAGAGAACAAGATCGTATTCTGGTATTGCACAGGTAATTGCAGTTGGAGACTGAACCTGTTTATCACTTTAAGTGTTACTCTATATATAAATAAGTTGCAATTAAGCATAGACTTTCATTTAAATGTACATCTGACCATGGAATTATGGTTACACAACAATCTGCTTGATATGTATGTTGTTTAGCTATTTAAGCTTAGTTTGTCTAAGACTGACATTAAGTATTTTTATCCTAACTACTTTAGTAATTTGACAGACTGATCATTCCAATGGTTGGTTCTTTCATGGGCCCTGTGATAGACTGGTTACCGTCCAGGGTGTACCGTGCCTTCGCCCAATGACAGCTGGGATCGGCTCCAGCCCCCCCGCGACCCTGAATACAGGATAAGTGGTAGACGATGGATGGATGGATGGATGGGTTCTTTCATGTAAATAAAAGGTATAATAATTATTGAATTATAATTATGCCTTTCTGATTATGCCATATTTATTTATATTATACTATACTTATCTAAATTGAGGGCCTAATTAGGCTCCCCTAACCTTTTTTTCACAAGTAGCATCGTTCTTTTCTTCCCATTTCTTTCAAATCGTACACAATCATTCTGTTTCTTCTTTTCAATCTGTTAAATATGTTCTAATTTTTGCAAGCTGTTAATGAGTTCAGTTTTGCCTTAGTTTAGTCTGTCAGTTTTTCACTTTGAAACAGACTTGAACATGAAGGTGAAGCCGACTGATCCTATTTCAGTTTGTCTGGTTCGTTCAGGACAGAATATTCTGGGTCAGAAGCTTCCCTCCACCGTTCACATCGCTGAGTCATTTCAATGATGCATGAATTATTTTGCTTTGAAAAAATGTGCTGAATATGTGGGACATTCCACACAATGATTTTATTTATTATTTTTGCTGTTCTGAAAAATCACCATAAGGCCCATTTGAATCCTTTGTTATATAAGAGCAATAATAAACTTATTATTATTATTGCAAATATGTTTTTGTTCTCCTTGTCTTTCTGTAATGCATTTTAATTTTGCCTTTATTTTCTTTTAATTCTTCTATTTTTTTCACTTTATTGTATGAAGGACTGAATGACTACAGACCCGTCGCTCTGACCTCTGTGGTTATGAAGTCCTTTGAGCACCTTGTGCTGTCTCACCTCAAAACCCTCACTGACCCACTCCTGGACCCCCTGCAGTTCGCCTACAGAGCCAACAGATCTGTAGACGATGCAGTCAACATGGCCCGTCATTCCATCCTCCAGCACCTGGACTCCTCAGGAACCTAAGCCAGGATCCTGTTTGTGGACTGCCTTCAACACCATCATCCCAGCTCTGCTGCAGGACAAGCTCTCCCAGCTGCCTGGCCTGATCACAGACTTCCTGTCTGACAGGAAGCAGCACGTGAAACTGGGGAAACACGTCTCTGACTCTCGGACTATCAGTACCGGTTCTTCTCAAGTCTGCGTTCTTTCCCCTCTGCTTTTCTCCCTGTACACCAACAGCTGCACCTCCAGTCATCAGTCCGTCAAGCTCCTGAAGTTCGCAGACGACACCACCCTCATTGGACTCATCTCTGGTGGGGATGAGTCCGCCTACAGGTGGGAGATTGACCATATGATGACCTGGTGCAGCCAGAACAACCTGGAGCTAAATGCTCTGAAGACAGTGGAGATGGTTGTGGATTTCAGGAAGAACGCGGCCCCACCCGCCCCCATCACCCTGGCTGACTCCCCAGTCAACACTGTGGAGTCCTTCCGTCCATCATCTCCCAGGACCTCAAGTGGGAGCTGAACACCAGCTCCCACACCAAAAAAGCACAACAGAGGATGAACTTCCTGCGGCAGCTGAAGAAGTTCAACCTGCCAAGAACAACGATGGTGCAACTCTACATTGCCATCATTGAGTCCATCCTCACCTCCTCCATCACCATCTGGGACACTGCTGCCACCACCAAGGACAAGGGCAGACTGCAGCGTATCATTGGCTGCAATCTGCCGTCCCTCCAGGACCTGTACACCTCCAGGACCCTGAGGCGGGCAGGACAGATAGTGGCCGATCCCTCCCACCCTGGTCACAAACCTTTTGAACCACTCCCCTCTGGCAGGAGGCTGCGGTCCATCAGGACCAAAACCTCACGCCACAAGAACAGCTTCTTCCCGACTGCAGTGGGCCTCATCAGCAAGGTTCGGGACCCCCACTGACAGACTCTAACCCCCCACCCAGTAACTACATGTTGCACTAACACACATCCTCGACTATTATCCCTGATCATTTGATCTTTTTATATATTGTATATATACTGTGAACTTGCACATCCAGTTTTATTTTTTGCACTCCCTGCACAAACTGCACTGACTCAAAACAGTTGTATTGTACATACTTGTTTGTTATGTTATATGTTATAGCGTCTCTTATATATTTTTTAGTGTAAATTTCTATTCCAGTACTTTTTCTCTTTTTTATTACATGTTTATTGTATGCACCAAATACAACCAAGACAAATTCCTTGCAAGTGAAAATGTTATGTGAAGCACTTTGAGTCTGCCTTGTGTATCAAAGGTGCTATACAAATAAAGTTGCCTTGCCTTGCCTAAAACCTAAGCATAATACGTAAATATTTGTTTGACGCTCAATAACGTTCTCTAATAATTGTTTTTTTTTTTTGTAAAATGTGTCTCGATTTTCTTGAGTATTAATTAATTATCCTTCAATTCTGCACCATTTGTTTCAATGACACGTGTTACTGTAACATTTAAAGCCACTTGCTGCCCTTCCAGACAAGTGATGTTAATTAGTCAGTGTATTTGACCAGCAACCATAGAAAACGCACTTTTTTATATTAAAAGTATTGATCAGGAGAGGACATGTTAACAGTCACAATGGACAGCTCTGATTGGAAGTCTGAGTAAACTCCACCAGAAGCCTCGACCACCATCAGTGTGTTTGCTGCTCCCGGAATAACTTCACTTTATGACAAAATAATCAACGTTAGATGGATGTTTTTACATGGAGTCCCTGAACAAACATGTGGACCAGCTGGGAAACAGGTTTTGATGGAGCTCAGGTTGATTTTAAATCATTTTAGGAGACAAAGAAGTGGGAAAAGTCAGTGAAGAGTGCTGCTCATGGCGGTGAGTAGGTGAGGTTTGGAGGCTCCCCAAACTAAAAGCAGAGAGCATCAGATCTCTACATGACTTTAATATGAAGAGACACAAGTCTGCTATCGGCTCCCTTCACTGTCAGCCTTCAGCTCTTCTCCCACATTTAGTTTTCACTCTTTTATCGGTGAACAGAAACACAAGTGAGCCGACTTTCACACCGCAAAGATCAGCCACGGGCCGGGTTGAGTCTCCACGGTTCTCATGGTGTGTTTAAGTCCAGCCCCCAGCCCCGGAGAATCCAACAGTCCGGTCAGACTCTCGTTGTCGTTAGTAGGAACACAACTCTAATAGAAAATGGCAGAAGAAGCTCCAGCTCCAGCCGTCGCGCCGGCAAAAGCCGCCAAGAAGAAGGTGACCAAGCCGAGGCCGGCTGGTCCCGGCGTCGCCGACCTCATCATCAAAGCTGTGGCCGCGTCCAAGGAGCGCAGCGGCGTGTCTCTGGCCGCCGTCAAGAAGGCTCTGGCTGCCGGAGGCTACGATGTGGAGAAGAACAACTCCCGCGTCAAGACCGCCATCAAGGCTCTGGTCGCTAAGGAGACTCTGGTCCAGACCAAGGGGACCGGCGCCTCCGGCTCCTTCAAGATGAACAAGAAGGCTGCCGAGAAGCCGGTGAAGAAAGCCGTTGCTAAACCCAAGAAGGCCGCAGCCAAGAAACCCGCAGCGGCCAAGAAGCCCAAGGCGGCGGCGGCAGCGAAGAAGCCGGCAGTCGCTAAGAGATCCCCGAAGAAGGCGAAGAAGCCCGTAGCTGCCAAGAAACCCGCCGCCAAGAGCCCCAAGAAGACCACTAAGAGCCCCAAGAAAGCTACCAAGAGCCCCAAGAAGGTGGTGAAAAAGGCCGCTCCAGCCAAGAAGTCCCCCGCTAAGAAGGTTGCCAAACCCAAAGCGAAGAAAGCAGCACCCAAGAAGAAGTAAGCTGTTCTCAGTCTGGTGGACCAGCGCTCCGACAAAAAGGCTCTTTTAAGAGCCACCACACCCTCCATAAAGAGCGTTTTCCTCTTAATTTTTATATTGTCATTGACGTGATCTCAATGCATTGTAAAGATTAATTCTGTAGAATTTAAAAAACTCCATAAATTTTAACTACACAACACATCAATCAAATTTGACCAATGGCATCTTTAACATTCAAATGTATTTTCACAGTAATGTAGTTCATAAATGGACTCTGCTTTAGAGTCTTGTCAGGCTACAAATTGTTTGGCACAAGAAAAACTAGCAAATAAGACAGAAACCAACTTGTCTGTCTGGGGGTTCAGGTTGCGTCTAGGCATCAAAATGAACAATGAATATAAATATATATATATATATATATATATATATATATATATATAAATATAAACAATGGCCAACTCTCGAACTGATGGTCCATGAAGATTTTATTTAAAACCCGTAGCATGAACACACCGTAAGAGCTGGTGAAAAGAACACACAAAAGCTCTTTAAAAGTGCACATTTTGCACAATTACACAAATCATAGCTATAAACAAGCATAATACAATCAAAGAAATTACACACAATAAGTCCATTTGAATTACCTTTCCATACATTCACATTAATTAATTGTCATTTAAAAGAAAATATTATAAGCATCATGGACATTAGACTGGAGGCCAAAATGCACTTTACACACACACACACACACACATTAGAAAGTGAACACAACATTTGACGTGCAAAACATTAGCAAATCCGTAATAACAAATAACTCAAACCTTGTTCACTCCAGCAAGGTGCTATGGCTTTCCTTAATATCTCCGTCTTTCTCTTTGAAAGAAGATGAAACAGCGACATCTCTCTCACCCGCCTGTGTGCTATTTTTGGCGCGGTACACCAGGAAGTCTTCCGGAAAAGAACGGAGCGTCAAAACAAAAAACCCGCCTTCAAAACAAAAGCCCCAAATTGACATGAAAAAATGAATGAAAAATAAAAAGGGGTTACACCTCGTTTAAACCCAATATGTAATAAAATAAAATTCAAGTCATCTTAAAGGGTCATTTACATATATATATGTATATGGCCCTTTACCACCACTGGCTGGGCTGCTACTACTACCACAAGATCCACAAGCCTCTTCATCAAGTACGTCAAATACAACAAAGACATTACCACCTGGGCATGTTGTTAGGTTTAGTGAGTCTTTGTCCCTGACTACCATAAATCGAAAGCAACAAGTTAATAAGGCCATTAGTAAATATCGCAAATATAAGTTCTTTCAAACCCTCAACCATGCTCGAGTCATACGGGACCAAAAAGCTAAACCAAGGGGCCTACTGGGCGGTCACCGGAATATTAAAAGTATTGTATCAAATTGCGACCAAGTGCAGCATCTGCTAGCTGAGTCAAACCTAGATTTACTATGTTTATCTGAAACATGGCTTCATGCCAGATCTCCACTGGCTGGGTTACATATACCAGGTTACAACATTTTTATTTCATTTACACCTTAAATGAAATGCA
Organism: Chelidonichthys spinosus; assembly: GCA_029853015.1. Lineage (NCBI taxonomy): Eukaryota > Metazoa > Chordata > Actinopteri > Perciformes > Triglidae > Chelidonichthys > Chelidonichthys spinosus. Next base: position 3,331,255 of record CM056825.1, on the reverse strand, counting down.
GTTTGACTTTAGGAAAAACCACTCAACTGAGACAGCCATTTGCTATCTCTTGGAAAACATGAAATCAAAATTAGGTGCAGGTGCGTCATAGAAGATGTCTTTATTGACTTGCGCAAGGCATTTGACACTGTAAATCATAACATTTTAATGACTAAATTATCTTATTTTAATTTCTCCTTGACTTCAATGAAATGGATAGAGTCATACATTACACAGAGAAAACAGTGTGTTAAAGTACACAACACTACATCTGCAATTTTAGAAAATTATCTCGGTGTACCTCAAGGTTCAGTCTTGGGACCACTGTTATTCAGTCTATACATAAATGACCTACCAAATAACTGTCCATCAAATGTTACTGGCCAAATGTATGCTGATGATGCAATTGTCTATGTATGCAAAAACAAAACATCAAGCTGCACAATATTTATCAGCTGCCATGTCTAATGTGTCAAACTGGCTGCAACATTCTGATTTACACCTTAATGTATCAAAGACTGTATGTTTTTTTCAAATAGGGTAAGTGCTGATATAACTCCTGATGTATTTGTACAGGGAACAAGACTTGAGGTTGTACAGGAGTTCAAATATCTGGGAATCATGATAGACTCACAGTTATGCTTCAAACAACAAATAAAAAGATCTATGAATCATATACAATTTAATCTCTCCAACTTTAGATACATTAGAAATAATTTAACTGTTGATTCATCCAAACTGTTCCTTAATGCAATGATAGTACCACATATCACCTACTGTACTGTAGGTGATATGTGGTACACCTACAGTACAGTAGGTGTACCACATACTACTGTACAAGCTGGGCAATGGCATGTAAATCCACACTAAAGCCTATTGAGATTGCATACAAACAGTCTTTGAAAATTCTAGATAAAAAGTCCAACACGCACCACCATTGTGCAATCCTGAAGAAATATGAACCCTTGAGCTGGGACAATATAATTAAATATTCAGACTGTATCCTTGTATATAAAATCTTCCAAGGTCTGGCTCCACCTCCATTAAATGTATTTATAAAGAAAAACATATACAGGTCAACAAGAGCCGGATCTACAGGTGACTGTATAGTCCCATTCAGAAAAAGTGCTTTTGGACAGTCAGTGTTTTCATACCGAGCATCTCATACATGGAACACCAGTGGCGTGCACAGGTAGACACTAGGTGGTGCTAAAGCACCTGCCCTTGCCCTCTGGACCAAGCAAGTGCCCTTTTGAAAGTTCGGTTTTTTTTCACACAAAGAAACACGAGACAATCCGGTCGATTTTCAAAATAAAAGCAGTGTGAACGCGCCTTAGTTGCCAAGCTGCAACTTGAATTTATTTGTCTCTGTTGTGAAGTAGCCGGTCTCAACGCCACACAGCTGGGCATAAATTATCGGCTGCTCACCTGCTTATTAACAAGCTAGACGCTACCCAAAATCAGTAATAGATATGACGTGATGATGACCACTGGTAGAGTTTGTCATTGGTATCCTACAGCATGTGAATCTATCTGTATATTTACTTAAGATTAATATTTAGTAGGCTATTGTGTAGGTTTACATTAGGCTAGGCCTACATAATTAACACTTGCAGTAATGACAAACAGGCAATTCCCAATTGCCTGCAGAAAAAGTAGCCCTGTGCCTTGTTGAAATATAACCAAACAGTCTTATTCATATTGTTGGTCTCTTTTTATTTACCAATTGCAGCATAATGCCTAGAAAGGAGAGGATAAGAAGGGAAAAAGAAAGGGAGCTACAGCAGGCAGCCCGGGGGAGCAGCTCTGTGGGAAATAAAACAATAGCATATAACATTCAACATGTGCCTGTAATGTTTATTTATTTTTTAAATCTCACACTGCTGTAATAAGGCAGCCGTCAGTTCTACATGCCGCATAAAGTGCCCTTATTTTTCACTGAGCAGCTGCCCCCCAAAATGTCTGTGCACGCCACTGTGGAACACAGTACCAAATGTCACACGAGACACACCCAGCCTCACCTCCTTCAGTAAACACTTAAAAACATGGCTTTTAGAGAATCAAGCCTGCACTCATATTATATCTTAGTGTACTTATTGCTGTAAAGTGTGTGATCATCTCCTGGACTGTATATAATGCATGTGTGTCTGGAACTGTGTTTTACATCAACCTGCCCCAGGGACTAAAGATGCAAATTAGCCACTGGCTATAATCTAGCATATTTTACATGAAAATGTTATTAATAGGCATTGTTTGTTTCTTTTAAAAATAATATACAAATAAATATTAGAAAATGCACACAAAACAAGCTCCATGTAATGTTACATGAACTGAAAGTATTTGTATGACTAATGGAGATTAACTTTTCAGTGTTGATTAATCAGTCAGAAATACAATTTTATTTATCATCTGATTATTATTGTATGTATTGGCCTTCAGTAATTAGTAATTAGAAAATGAATGTTCTAAGTGGCCCAAAATGATGTCTGGTGTAAATAAGAATATACTATACTGCATTCATATTATCACATCAGAACTCCAGAATGAAAATGAACAACAATGTTCCAAATAACAAATAGGAATACTCCTGTAAATGGGAATGTAGTCTGGTCAATTTTGGATTTCAAGTAATCTGTCATAAAATCCTTTTGTATCGGGTGCTCACTCAAAAGGGGATCATTTTTTTCCCCTGTAGAAATATAACTACATTTTGTTTGGTTATTGCAAAAAAGTGAATCCAAGAATAAATCATATTGGAAATCTTGGTTCACTCTCAATGGGTCAAATACTCTCCAACTAAAGCTTGTATGTATCACTTTTTTTCCAGAATAAATTTAAAAAAAAGATGAAATGTTGTCATGGGAGGAAATAGCTCTTTATGTTAAAGTGTTTGGCTCTTAAAAGAGCCGTTTGGGGTTCTGGTTTCCAGCGGTCAGCAGGTCTCCAGGTTTACTTGGACTTGGCGGGCTTCTCGGTCTTCTTGGGCAGCAGAACAGCCTGTATGTTGGGCAGCACGCCGCCCTGAGCGATGGTCACTCCGCCCAGCAGCTTGTTGAGCTCCTCGTCGTTGCGGACAGCCAGCTGCAGGTGACGGGGGATGATTCGGGTCTTCTTGTTGTCGCGGGCAGCGTTTCCAGCCAACTCCAGGATCTCAGCGGTCAGGTACTCCAGCACCGCCGCCAGGTAGACGGGGGCTCCGGCACCAACACGCTGAGCATAGTTCCCTTTACGGAGATGTCTGTGGACACGACCGACCGGGAACTGGAGCCCAGCGCGGGAGGAGCGGGTCTTGGCCTTCGCCCTGGCCTTTCCGCCGGTTTTGCCTCTTCCACTCATTGTTAGATGCTTTCTGGAGTCGGGACTCAAAGAATGTGTCGCTCTGACGGCGAATCTCTCTTTTATGTGTCCGCTGAGCGCGCGAGCCTGTTCGGGACAGTGACAGACCAATCAGGAAAGAGGCTTCCACTCTGAGTTTAGGCGGAGACTTTGAAAAGACTTCCCGCCAATGAGCTGCTGAGATTGGGGCGGTGGGTCGCTCCTCGAGGCGGCGCTGAGCTCCACGAGGAGCCTCCCACCAATCAGGAGCCGGAGGTCTGAACAGCGTCACCGTTCCACAGCCGGTCCCACAGTTTAAGAGCAGCGAGTCTCTCCGTTCATAGTATATTTGTCCCGACCAGAGAAGGAACAAGTCATGGCTAGAACCAAGCAGACAGCCCGTAAATCCACCGGCGGCAAAGCCCCCAGGAAGCAGCTGGCCACCAAGGCTGCCCGTAAGAGCGCCCCGGCCACCGGCGGCGTGAAGAAGCCTCACCGTTACAGGCCCGGTACCGTCGCTCTCAGAGAGATCCGTCGCTACCAGAAATCCACCGAGCTGCTGATCCGCAAGCTGCCCTTCCAGCGTCTGGTCAGAGAGATCGCTCAGGACTTCAAGACCGACCTGCGCTTCCAGAGCTCCGCTGTTATGGCTCTGCAGGAGTCCAGCGAGGCTTACCTGGTCGGCCTCTTCGAGGACACCAACCTGTGCGCCATCCACGCCAAGAGGGTCACCATCATGCCCAAGGACATCCAGCTGGCCCGTCGCATCCGCGGAGAGCGAGCTTAACCTGTCTGCTGTTAAACCAACACAACGGCTCTTTTAAGAGCCACCTCACTCTTCTCTAGAGATCACATTCCTGTACTGAATACCCTTATTTAAACATTACTGATAACAGCACAACAATAGTACAACATTGAACTGTTGTGAAACCGTAACACTGACTATATGTAATCTGATGATGCATCTACCTTATTAACACAAAAAAACACCAAACTTGTGCTCATGGTTTCATAACATGTGGTGCACTATAAAAACTACAATTAAACCAGAGAATTACTGCAGACAAACTCATTAAAGAAATCAAATGCAAACATTAACTTGCAAATGCATGTTTCTGCTGATAATAAGCATCAATATGACTTTCTCACTGTGATGATTTAATAAATGATTGGCCATGAACACTGTTTATTTATACTCAGTCAGTCTTAGTTTCAGTATGAAACCTTCCACGGTCTCAATGTTTTGTGTATTTTCTAGTATTAATTTTGTATTAATGCATTTCTACTCAATATATTTGTTAAGAAAAACAGTCAGTATAATAAGTTATTTGTGTTATTTGTATTGATGTCTAAGAAGAAAGAGGTCATAAGTAATTTGTTTTGTTTGCATGGTTACATTTTTTTGTAAACCAAATGTAATTATTGTTACATTTGTATTTATTTGTGTTCATTGTAGAATATGTTGCATTTTCTTGGGAATGAAAGTTATTAACTTGGTTACAGTAAATAGCTTAAATTTTCTTCTTTTTTATTTTGTTACTTTTAAATACAACATATTGCTTGTGCCACTTACTACTTATTTTTAAGTAACACAAATTAATAATTTAATCAATGCCATTTTAAGAAACAACAGAAAGGTAAAAACATGCCAATTTCAACTAATATAATTGATAGTGTGTTACATTTACAGTAGATCAGAGCAAATGATCGATCATACTGCGACAATGACTGATATTATCGGCACTGAGGAGACGCGAAGGGCCTCAAATCCAAACCCGTTTAGGGCCCCATGAAGGGAAAAGGCCGACCTACAATTTAGCTCCGTCATTGGCGCTCAGTAGCCAACCAATCACGTGCGAGCAACAGCACAGTAACATTTGCATCAGGCGGATCCAAATAGAGCAGACTGTGACCCGAGACTTTACACCGCTTTGGAAAAACTTACCGTTCCAAACATGCCAGACCAAACCGTCAAAGCCCCCAAGAAGGGCTCCAAAAAAGCCGTCTCCAAAGCCGTCAGCAAGACCGGGAAGAAGAAGAGGAAGTCCAGGAAGGAGAGCTACGCCATCTACGTGTACAAGGTGATGAAGCAGGTCCACCCCGACACCGGCATCTCCTCCAAGGCCATGGGCATCATGAACTCCTTCGTGAGCGACATCTTTGAGCGCATCGCCGGTGAGGCCTCCCGTCTGGCTCACTACAACAAGCGCTCCACCATCACTTCCAGGGAGATCCAGACCGCCGTCCGCCTGCTGCTGCCCGGTGAGCTGGCTAAGCACGCCGTGTCTGAGGGCACCAAGGCCGTCACTAAGTACACCAGCTCCAAGTAAACGTTCTGCTGTTGAACCAACAACCCAAAGGCTCTTTTAAGAGCCACACACTTCTTCTAAAGACGTTTTCCTGTTCTTGAATATAATGGTGCGTTCCAGTTGTACTCGGAAATCGGGATATCCGAGCTCCGAGTCGGAAATTTCAACTGGAACGAGCCCCGAGGTCGGATTTCCGACTCGGAAAGTCGGACGATCCAGACAAGCCCGACTTGACATTTAAAGATGGCTGCCCCCGTTATAAACAGTAACGTTACTGATGACCGATCAAAGGGCGATCGATACTTTTTTTTTAAACAATGAAATACGTAGAAAGACTTTGTGTTTTCTCTTAATCCACCGTGTTTGCAGGTTGCAGAAGGACCGCATATATGTCCAGAAGGTGTTTATATTCGGACAAGGCAAGCGCGAGGATAACTTTTGGAGATGTAGCCATTTGGTTTCGTCTTCCGTTTTTGGCCGTTGGCTACTTTTTCCGACTTTGTTACTGAAACGCTGATAACTCGGGCGTGACGTCATTCCCAGCTCCGGCTTCCGACTTCCGAGGTTAATGGAACGCTAAGTAATACTGTCCTGTGTGTCTGTTTATACAGAAAATAAATGTGTAACTTTATTGTCTGTAACCCTGGTTTCTGGATGGGTAGCGTGCCAGGACTGTGGGTGTTACGGGTTAAAAAGGGGTTCTCCAATGAAAAGTCACCGTTACGGCAGGACAGGAAGATTCGTTAACTCACTTACAGGTCCGGTTCAACGACGAGAGCAAAAACACACCTTCTCGAGCCCCGTATATCCGTTCCCCATCAAAGAGCACGCGGAACCAACATAACTGCACATTAACAATGAAATAATAAGGGTAACAACATCAAATGAAAGAGTTAACACATAATCTACATGGTTACATCTCTATACAATACAGTGAAATTACACCAAATATGGCCACAATGTAATCCCTCAAGTATCGCTGGAATACTTGGAGATGGTTCTCTGGAATATGTTACATTTATTTCTTATGTAAAAGTATGCATTGTTAATAACATGGTTGACTGAGGTTTGCTGCTGTGGAACCAATAACCCAAAGGCTCCTTTCAGAGCCACGCATTTCATCAACAGATGTTTTCCTGTAATATAATACTAGTTTTTGACAACTTGTGTAAACAATTAAGCGTATAACTGCAGACGTTTGTCGTGTAAATATGTCATTGTCATTAAACACAAAGGATTTAATTCCAAACTTTGTACTTGTTGCTTAAACTAAAATGCAAACTTTACCTGGCTGGGTCCGTATTGTGATTTTTATCAGAGGGGACAACACTGCAAAATAATTCTGATAATAATAATGATGATAATCTTCTCTGTTCTGGCGCCTCAGTGGTGAAATGAACTCCTGTCTAATGTCAGGACAAAAAGGCTCAAGACTCACCTGTTCGACTCTGCATAGCATGACCCACTGTTCTTACGTATAGCACTTTGATCATAGCACTATTGTTCTTAAGGAATACTTGCTAAGTTTACTCATACGAGGACCCAACACTTGTTTCTACTTTTTAGCTCTTACATTATCAGCATTGATATGTTGTAGTTTCTTTCTTTTGACATGTATTTATTGTAAGTTGCTATGGACAAAAGCATATGCTAAATGCCATATGCCATATGTAAATAATAATAAACATTGTGCGGAATGTCCCAAAAATCTTTTCACAGCAACATAATTCATGCATGATTGAAATGACCAAAATATGTTATAATGATTTTCTCCTCATCAAACAGTAACAGGGAAGTTTCTGACCCAGTATAATCCATCTTGATTGAATCAGATAAACAGGATCAGGCGGCTTCATGAGCCAAACTCGTTTTATTTCACGACTTTCAGTTGATGAGATCAGAAGTTGATGGTCGGGCCTGTTTCAACTTGAAGGACTAAACTAAGACAAAACTGTAATGTTCACTTTACCACTTTGTCTTTCTGTCACTTTACCTTTTTGTTTTTAACTGTTCATTTGTTTCAAAAATTTCGAAAAATCGTCATAATATCAGTCTGGATCAGAGTGACTAATGTTATATTGAAATGGAAGGAATTAAAATACTTTTTTGTAACTTTTTGTAACAGAGATTGCAGAGAAATTGTAAGAAGAGTAAACAAATAAATATACATTTTAATATTATATTATATATTATTAAACAATACATTTAAAGAGAATGGGGAACACTAATCATAAAACGAGAGAATGCTCCATGTGACAAACGTACTGGGAGAACCATAAAAAGCACTATGAATTCGTGGAGATATAACACAATATAAACAAATATGACATGCCAAGAAGAAATTATCATGTGTGTATTAATTAATTGTGTTAATACAAAAAAGGTAGAACCTTTCCAAGGCATTGGTCTGGTTTTTCTATAACATCTCTAACACATCATGTTTGATTAGAGATGTGTCTAATTAAAGACTGTTATTGAAAGATAAGAAAACCAGTTTATACAGTTTGTAAAACGGACCAGAAAGCTGTTTAAATGTATGTGCTGAAAGTTATTCACATACCGTAAAACCTGTTGTATTTAAATTGAGATTAAAACATTCATGTTTTCAGTGTTATGACGTTTCATGCTGAGGGTTTTAACTTGGTAACTTGGGACCGGAAATGGTGACGCTGTTTCAGCTCTCCGGCTCCTGATTGGTGAAGGGGCTCCAAGGAGGGGCCGAACGCCCGAGTCAAACAGCTCATTGGCTTAGAGTTCGACACAATTCACAAGACCGTCCTCTGCTGGAAGCCTCGTTTTCTGATTGGTCTGCCAGGAACAGGCCCCGCGCGCTCACGGACATAAAGAAGGATTTCGTTGACGAAGCACCATTTTTAGTGAGTCCCGACTCTAGAAACCATCTAATAATGAGTGGAAGAGGCAAAACCGGCGGAAAGGCCAGGGCGAAGGCCAAGACCCGCTCCTCCCGCGCTGGGCTCCAGTTCCCGGTCGGTCGTGTCCACAGACATCTCCGTAAAGGGAACTATGCTCAGCGTGTTGGTGCCGGAGCCCCCGTCTACCTGGCGGCGGTGCTGGAGTACCTGACCGCTGAGATCCTGGAGTTGGCTGGAAACGCTGCCCGCGACAACAAGAAGACCCGAATCATCCCCCGTCACCTGCAGCTGGCTGTCCGCAACGACGAGGAGCTCAACAAGCTGCTGGGCGGAGTGACCATCGCTCAGGGCGGCGTGCTGCCCAACATACAGGCTGTTCTGCTGCCCAAGAAGACCGAGAAGCCCGCCAAGTCCAAGTAAACCTGGAGACCTGCTAGAATCCAGAACCCCCAACGGCTCTTTTAAGAGCCAACCACTTCCTCATAAAGAGCCTAGTTTTCAAGCATCGATAGATCGGATGTTGAAAATAGGCCTCATTTTAACATTCAGGTTTCGTTTTTGATTTTTTTTTTTTTTTTTTGCAGGGGCGACTAAGATTTGTAAACTAATCATACATCATAAAACTCCTAATATGAACATTCAGTTAGCTCGACTGTCCATGGGGATAATTTCTGTGCCTGAATTTGTCACTGTCTAAATAAGTCAGTAGTTTAAAAAAGTGAACAAGGGCCAATGTCCTTTTGACATGAAAAGACATCTTCCCAGTCTGGGTGAAGCTTTTACCCCTAATAGAATTTACCAGAAGGAACGCTGCATGAAATAGTAGTAGGGTGGGAATAGCCCCAAACACAGAATACCTTAGTGACTGGAATGTTCTGACATAATCTTTGTAATTGCAAAGCAACCCTTGATTATTAAAACGCTGACTCACCCTAACTTCCAACAAAGCTGATGCCAGAGCTACAGCTGGGAAACCAAATCCACCTGGTTCACACGATGTCCACCCATTTTGCAAAATACTGTTTATTTAATCATCATAAACAATACATTTAGAACATTTCCAGATTAGTAATCTCATTCATCCAATCTACAAAGTAGTTGTAGTTTCAAGATAAGGATATAGAATTTACTATAGTAAGTACAGGTAAATCCAACATGGTACGAACATGAAAACACAGGTGTCAGAGTAAGGACTTGTGAAGGTTAACCAGTCTCAGCTCTCGGACGGTGGGAGAGCAGCCCGGCGGACGGCCCTGGCCAGGGCTTGCTGGATGACCGGGTAGAGTTTATAGCATCCCTCTATGCAGGTCCGCACCCCGGCCGTCAGAGTCTCCTCAGCCATTTCTCCATCCGACTGAAGGCCAGAAATCTGGTTCAGGCTGGGGAGGAACGCGACAGTCAGACCGCCCTGGTTCTCGCCGCCAACTGAGCCACTTTCCTCCACGTAGGAGGGGTCGACCACGTAGGAGGCGCCGCTCTGACGTACGGAGCAGCCCAGAACCAGGTCGTACATCTCGATCCCTGCGTCCGCGAGGGCGAGCGAGGCGCACGTGACTGCGTGGGCCAGGACCGAGCCGCCGTTCTCGAGGACCATCACGTTGACCTCGATCTGAGAGCGGGGGTATTTGTGGAGGCACACGGCCGGCTGCAGGCTCTCATGCAGCATCAGGGAGAGGTCCTTGTCCTGGCTCCCTTGAATCCAGGAGCCCCTCTCCGGGCAGGAAAAGGGAGCGAAGCGCATGTCGGTGGTCAGCCTGGATACACAGAGAAATACAGGAATGTTGTCACTCATACGGTCACCTTATACAAATAAATATCTACAGCACAAGGAGATCTGATCTGAAACCCCAAAGTGACATCCTAGTTTTAATTGTACGTCTGTGTGTGTGTGTGTGTGTGTGTGTGTGTGTGTGTGTGTGTGTGTGTGTGTGTGTGTGTGTTCCCAGACAACAGCCTGTAAATTAGTTTAGAGTAAATAAAAGTAGCCGCAAGGCTCTTGTTGGACTTCTTAATCTTAAACTGTGTATATATATATATATATATATATATATATATATATATATATATATATATTCTGTTTTTGCATTTTTGTTTATTTTCATTATGAGCTTCACATTCAACCAACATCAGCTGCTCGACATTACAACGACTACACACCTCCCAGACTTCATGTCGGTCTCGTCTTTCCGCTCCGTTTCTCTGGGTCCGTAAACGCAGCACATCAACTTGCTGTTCCCAGCCTCGATGTACGCGGAGCCTTTCGCCTGGCTCACCAGCCCGCAGCGGACGAACACGGGCCGGACGTCCACCTGGTCCCGCTGCCGGCCGTCCGCTCGGGGGCCCTGCGAGGGCAGAACCTCCGCCGGTTTGCGCAGAAACAGAAACGGACTTTGAGACACTTCTGGGCCGCGTACACGTTTGTTGTCAGTCGGCATGATGCGGCGGATGAACGGACGGTGCAACAACAACAAAAAAATGAACAGCGTGCGAACGTGTCCAGCACAAATGATTGTCCCCCAAGAAACACAGCAAGCGGATAGATGGTTCCGCTATTGCGTGGTAGTGAAGGAAAAACACATTTGCGTCAGAAAAAAATAAAATATAGTACAGCTGCAATATTAATCAATTGTATTTCATTACCATTTTGTTATCACAAATTATAAAAACTATATTTATGAATTCTGGTAACTAAAAAACCCAAACTAATATATTTAACGACCAGAAACTATTGTTAACGATACGTTTTGAATTACATTTTTATTCACGAATATGTGCAATTTTCTTTGTATAATTTGTTATCAAGCAAAGCAAATATATACCGATGTCACATTGCATCAGCCATGGCAGGGAAGTTCGTACGGCTGAGGTGGCGGGCTCTAGCCAAGATTGACAGTAGAATTGCCCAATAGGAATTGATATTTTGTGACGTGGCGGTGCGTTCTGACCAATGGGCTACTTGCATGGGCGTGTCGACTGGCTGCGTTTTTCCCTTTCGGTCGAGCGGCGTGGGCTGAAGCGGTGAAGTGTCAAGACTGGGAGCAGTAACCGAGTCATTCAGCGAGAATAGCTACTTCTGTGAGTATTATCCTTCGCTCGGACGCTGTCGGAATAAATACCGTGTTAACGTATCGCTCAATAAAGTTGGGTTTCTTTGACAGATGTCTCTCAGACCGGAACATGCCGAGGTAGCCTTCAGGCTAACATTTCGGTTGCTAACGTCAGCTCGTTAGGCTAGTTTCGCCTCTGCTCGACACGATAGTTTACAACCAGCCTTTAATGCCGCATTGCCGGCTTTTAGATGCAGTGTTTTAGGAGAGATGTCCGACGCGACTTATTCGTGTTATGTGGTTCGGGTCGCCGCCGTCTGGGCGCTTGTTTACAGCACAGGTCATGTCGCCATGTTACACCTGCGGATGCAACTAATTAGAGTCTATATCCTCCGAATGTACCCGCCTGAGCTCTTTCTCAGTGTCCTGATTACAGATTAAAACCAATACAGAATGTATTGATCCTCATGTGCACACTTGTCCCTGCCTTGTTGTCAGTTATTGTATGTTTGCTGTCCCTTTTTGTTGTTGTTGTTGTAAAGTCTCACCTGCATCACAACAACAGTAAACTAGTTTGGAGGTGGAACTTTCCATCCCATCACCCCCGATGTCTCCACGTTATCTCCGGGTTGTCAGTGCGGTGTTCTGGTAGTCAGGATGGGGACTGTGGCTGTTTACTGTCCGCCTGCTGGATCCCCAGAGAGCTGAAGCTGGTTTCCTTTGCCAGCTAGTTTATGAATGAGTCCACTGATGGGAATTCTACTTTGCTGCCTTCAATATATATATATATATATATATATATATATATATATATATATATATATATATATATATATATATATATATATATATATATATATATTTATTATTATTATTATTATTATTATTATATTATTATATATACATATTATTATAGACACCATTGATACTGTAGTTATGGTACAGCAAATTCTCAATGGCCTTAATTTTGCTTGATGCAATAAATGTCTCTGGTCGAGACTAAAGTAACTTTTTCCTGCCTGCCTTCCTTCTTGGCTCCCCCCCCCCACACACACACACATCACACACACACACATACACACACACACACACTCACACACTTACACGTTGTGTGTGAGCAGTAATGGCTACCTTGAATGTGTTCAAGCCTTAAGGCTTTTGTTTGGATCGTCTGTGGATTGAGATATTTGGTGTTGAAGCGCTACAGCGCTACAACAATGCTACGTTGAAACACATTCTAATCCATATCTGCTCTCGGCTCGATAGCGGTGCCCTGCAGCGTGTTAGACACACACACCTGCTTCACTGGATTCCTGAGTTGTCTTCTTTGGTTTATCAGCAGAGCCAAAGTGGCCATTTTGCTGGAGGGAAATGACAGAGCAGAACATTTCTGCTGAGAAAGCTTGCTAGTACACGCCGCTTACAAACTGAAAGAAATTGCCAGTCAATCCTTGTAGTTTGTGTCAAACAAGTCATTTTGAAGATGTCACTTTGGGGTTTCAGGAAAATGCATTGGGCTTTGAACGATTAATCACAAAAATGTACAGATGAATTACCAGTGGCAATGGTTGCAGCCCTAAATATATTGTTATAGAATGAATCAATAACTCTTTACTTTAACCCTCCTATTAAGCATTTATATCAAGTATGGAAACATATCGGTTTGTAACACAACACTGATATCTTAGACATAATGGTAACGTACTTGTCAATGCTTTAACTAGCAGGACATATCAGCCATGCTTTTAGCAGTATTATTCATTTACTTTACGTTTTCAGGTTGGAACACAGTTATAGGCACCAGGACATGGAACTGAAAAAAATGGCCACACTATTAATTTTATTTTTGTGTGTGTTTTTCTTCAGACGACTGATTCAGAATGGACTCCTCTTTGAGTGCAGCTCAAATCCGTGAGAAGTTCATCGACTTCTTCCGCCGCTATGAGCACAAGTACGTCCACTCGTCGGCCACCATCCCGTTGGACGACCCCACGCTGCTCTTCGCCAACGCCGGCATGAACCAGGTACACTATGCTTCTCCTCGCATCGTCCCAGAACACAGCTGTCCCTCCCTCCTTCAGGATGGATCTTTTGATGTATTTCTCAGATTCTTGTAAGCAAACTTTCAGTCGAACGCACCTCACAAATGTGCTTTTCTGCACCCCATTGTCTTAGTTCAAGCCCATCTTCCTCAACACCATCGACCCGTCCCACCCCATGGCCAAGCTCAGTCGCGCCGCCAACACCCAGAAGTGTATCCGTGCCGGAGGCAAACACAACGACCTGGACGATGTGGGTAAAGATGTCTACCACCACACCTTCTTCGAGATGCTGGGCTCCTGGTCCTTTGGTGACTACTTTAAGGTATTACGATGTCTTGTCTTCTCAGTGTTGTCTCATTTTAATAATAAGCATCAAGTAGTAAAGTACGTAGTATGCTATTTGACTGGAATCTGTATCTAAGAATACTTGAAACTAGCAATGGAGGCAATGGAGACCATAAACTCATATTTACAATGTTTACTGAGATAAGACATAAAGTGACTTCTATACACTCTGGATTCTTTTTGCAGCCAGAGTCGCCTCCTGCTGGCCATTAGAAAGACTGCAGGTTTAAGACGCTTTCATATTGGCTTCACTTTTCAGAACCAGATGTTGCTGCCTGGATTGAATGTTATTATTCCTACATCGTAGCATTAGCATCACAACACACCACATGATGGCCGTGTGTGCCGAGTGTCTACTCGTCGTTTCTGTGCTGTCAATACTGCTGACTCAGCGAGGGGAATCCATGAAGAAACTGGCTTCATTCATTTTAGATTATGTGATTTTTTTTACCTCACTTTAGCGTCTAAACCAGATATATGCTGTGTATGCTTGTCCTCTCTGTTGTCTCATTCTGCATCTTCCCATCTCCCCCTGCAGCACCTGGCCTGCACGATGGCCTTGGAGTTGCTGACCAAGGAGTTTGGCATTTCCATAGACCGTCTGTATGTCACCTACTTCGGGGGCAATGCTGACGCAGGCCTGGAGCCAGACTTGGAGTGCAAACAGATCTGGATCGACCTCGGGTGAGCCTAGCTTGGGAATGAGATCTATTAGTGAACACCTCAGGTGAAGACATCTGCTTGAGGATGCTGTCTCTGATAAACAATCACTGCCCCACCGTGCAGTTGTCTCCTAGGAGTTCCTACTACCTCATCTCCAATTAATTTACACTTCCTTTCTGCATGAATGTTGCAAAGCTGCTGCTGACGATGTGTAATTGCATAATAATGTGTGTTTATCCCCTGTGGAACTGCCTTTTTTCTGCTCCCTGAGTCCCACTGAGCGACAAGGCTGCCTACAGCGACAGCCTACAAGATATTCTGTCTCTCTCCGTTTCACCACCTCCTTGTCTCGCATCACATCTTACCGTTGTGTCTTTTCACGTCCCAGTGCATGAAACATTTTGCCCTTGGTGTTTTCTTTGATGCTTATATAACTTTTTTTTAACTCGCTTCAACGTCTCTCCCTCTGATTAACCTCTGCTTTGCTTTTTCTGATGTTTTTTCTGAAGACACAAGGTGAATGTTGGCCCTCAGACGGCTCGACTGTTACTCAAATGTCACAGACACGTTGACACAATAATGATTTTTTATCTTTCTTTATTTTGTGACTGCCATGTAATTAAATTTTATTGAATCAGGCAGACAGACAGACATTCAAATCATGCATAACTCAAATAACTAAATAGCTTTCACACATTACACGTCTCCTAGTTGTCACCCGAGATAACGTTTTGCCTAATTAACAGCACAGGTTAGATTAAAGCCTCGCCGGTCTCTGCTCGCTGTGCTTCTCTCAGGATGGAGGAGGCTCGCATCCTGCCAGGCAGCATGAAGGATAACTTCTGGGAGATGGGAGACACCGGCCCCTGCGGGCCCTGCAGCGAGATCCACTACGACCGTATCGGAGGGAGGGACGCCTCTCACCTGGTGAACATGGACGATCCCAACGTGCTGGAGATCTGGAACCTGGTGTTCATCCAGTTCAACAGGTAAATGACTCAACTAACTCCGTTTGTTATTCTGTTTATCCAAGCCTTGCTGGACGAGAAGTTTAGTTATGAGTCATGTAATAATGTGCATCACTTATTAGTGTCCCCTGCAAACCGTTTCCATTCTACCTTCTTGCAGCTCTTTTTGCAGAGATTCTTCTTTTTAAATGCGACTCATATGTTGTTAAATTGGTGAATTCTTCATTCATTAGCACTGAAGTATTATTGGGTTGTATAAAGAAGTGGTCACAAGCTTTGTGACAGCAAAACACCCAAACAAACCTAATCAAGGTGGAATGTGGACACACCTTTTTATTGTTATCTGTTTTCCACTGGTTTTGAAGTCCAAATAGTTACTGTTGTTTACATACCATCTGGTTTTATGTATCTGATCACTTGGTGGTGTAAAGCGGCCATCTGGCTTCTGAAAGGGATTTCAAATGTGTGAACTTTGACAGATGGCTGTAATATAATGGTCATAGACTGCTGTTTTATTGCCTTTCGTTCTGCATTTTGTTCAACAAATTAACCACACCCTAAAGCTTCCCCTGCTTTCTGGTCTGGTGGACTCTAAATGGACCATAATGTACTAAATGAACATCATGCTGGATTGAAGAAGACTTGAAACTAGAGATTGAGACCACAAACTCATGTTTACAATGTTTACTGAGATAATACATCAAGAGAGAAGTAAGACCATTTTCTCATAGACTTCTATACAACCAGAGAGGAGTCGCCCCCTGGTGGCCAGCAGAGAGAAGTAGGACCATTTTCTCATAGACTTCTATACAACCAGAGAGGAGTCGCCCCCTGGTGGCCAGCAGAGAGAAGTAGGACCATTTTCTCATAGACTTCTATACAACCAGAGAGGAGTCGCCCCCTGGTGGCCAGCAGAGAGAAGTAGGACCATTTTCTCATAGACTTCTATACAACCAGAGAGGAGTCGCCCCCTGGTGGCCAGCAGAGAGAAGTAGGATCATTTTCTCATAGACTTCTATACAACCCGAGAGCAGTCGCCCCCTGGTGGCCAGCAGAGAGAAGTAGGACCATTTTCTCATAGACTTCTATACAACCAGAGAGGAGTCGCCCCCTGGTGGCCAGCAGAGAGAAGTAGGACCATTTTCTCATAGACTTCTATACAACCAGAGAGGAGTCGCCCCCTGGTGGCCAGCAGAGAGAAGTAGGACCATTTTCTCATAGACTTCTATACAACCAGAGAGGAGTCGCCCCCTGGTGGCCAGCAGAGAGAAGTAGGACCATTTTCTAATAGACTTCTATGCAACCAGAGAGGAGTCGCCCCCTGGTGGTCAGCAGAGAGAAGTAGGACCATTTTCTCATAGACTTCTATACAACCAGAGAGGAGTCGCCCCCTGGTGGCCAGCAGAGAGAAGTAGGACCATTTTCTCATAGACTTCTATACAATTTGACTTCTTTTTGCAACCAGTGTCGCCCCCTGCTGGCTGTTTATAAAGAATGATAGAGATAAGGGATAAGAAAGAAAGGAGACTAACCGCTCGTATCCAAACTGAACAAAACTACATACATGTTTTTTGTTTGTTGGTTTGTTGTTGTTTTACAAATGTGTACAGTACCTCGTCAGAATGTACTGATCAGTGAGTTTGAAACCCTTCTTTCTGGTCCCGCCCTGCTCAGAGAGTCTGAGACCGAGCTGAAGCCCCTGCCGAAGAAGAGCATCGACACGGGGATGGGCCTCGAGCGCCTGGTGTCCGTACTGCAGAACAAGATGTCCAACTACGACACTGACCTCTTCCTCCCGTACTTTGAAGCCATCCAGAAGGTACTGAAATCAGATTTGTTTAACTGGAAGTGACCTGAAAGCTATTTAACACCGATACACTGTGTTAAGTAATATCCTGTTAAACACGTGGCTGCTGTTGTTTTGTGTCTGTTTCAGGGGACGGGGGCTCGGCCGTATACCGGTAAAGTCGGTGCCGAGGACACCGACGGTATTGACATGGCGTACCGTGTGCTGGCTGACCACGCCCGCACCATCACCATCGCCCTATCAGATGGTGGTCGGCCTGACAACACAGGACGAGGGTGAGACGGGAACACAAACCTAAAATGAATGTTTACTGTGATTTGTGTTTCCAAAATGTACAAACAACTCATTGTGTGTTCATTGAGACGTTCTGTTGTTTCCGTCGTGTTTAGCTACGTCCTGAGGAGGATCCTGCGTCGTGCAGTCCGTTATTCTCACGAGAAGCTGGGCGCCCAAAAAGGCTTTTTTGCCTCATTGGTGGATGTGGTGGTCGAGTCCCTGGTGAGATCTTCTTTTTTTCAATCTTCCAGTAGTGGACGTTTGAAACTGGTGACGGACTAGGAACTTGTACCTTTTTTTTTAAAGGTACGGTTTGTAATGTAAGTTGTAACTAAGCGATTTCCTGACTTTTCACTAGGCTGGGCCTTTGCACATGTTTGTTACATGGAGATATTAATATTATTATTATGATTCCTTTAAAACCTATCCATCTCAACTGTGCAACTGTTGGGCAAAAAGTGTTGTTATTTTGTTGAGGCCGTAAAAGGATTTTATGAAGTCATTGAATATGAGAAAGTGTGAAGATCGCTCTCCATCCTCCTCTTCTTCCTCTCTCATTCTCCAGGGCGATGCCTTCCCGGAGTTGAAGAAAGACCCAGAAATGGTGAAGGACGTTATTAATGAGGAGGAGGTGCAGTTCCTCAAAACCCTCAGCAGGGGGCGCCGGATCCTTGATAGAAAGATCATGAGCCTGGGAGACAGCAAGACCATTCCAGGTGAGCCACGCTAACACGCGCATGCTGATGATTTGAGTGGGAAGAGATGTGGTTTATTGTAAGACAGAGATTAAATGATCTCTCCGTCATCCGTCCAGGCGACACCGCATGGCTGTTGTACGACACGTACGGCTTCCCTCTGGACCTGACCTCGCTCATCGCCGAGGAGAAAGGCATGGTGGTGGACATCGCTGCCTTCGAGGAGGAGAAGAAGGCGGCACAGGTGAGCAGACGGGAGGAGGGAGGTGAAGGAAACGCTCTGATTCCTCACCGATTGATTGTTTGAACGTGGCCTCGGAGGCTCTGTGAGGGGAAACTCCACTGAGCAGTATTTTGTCCCCCCCCCACCCCCCACCCTGTGGGAACGCTCACTTTGCCTTGTGTCAGCGTTCTCTCCAGTATTGCACCGTAAGTCAGAATCAGGGGCTGTGCACCTGCTGTTTTAAATAAACCCCCATTTACTTTACAAGCCTGTGATAATCCCCTGTTATTTGACTTTGCAATAAAGGGATTTTTATTCTGCTTTTACTGCAGCTGCAGACTGCGTGCAACAAATCATTGAGCTAATGTCTGGATTCATTCTCTGCAGCTCGCCTCCCTGCTGCATGGGGAGTTAGACACCATCTGAGTTCATTAGGAGCACGTGGCCTTAAAATACGTTTAAACAAAAATCTATAAGTTTAAACAATCAGCAAAACTGTAGAGATGTTTTAGTTATTTTCTCTTTTTAAGTGGTTCAACTCCACTGAGATCCTCACACGGTGGGTGTGTGTGTGTGTGTCCACAGTTAAAGTCCCAGGGTAAAGGAGCAGGAGATGTGGACCACATCATGTTGGACATCTACGCCATCGAAGAGCTTCGCAACAAGAACACACCCGCCACGGACGACTCTTTCAAATACAAATACACCTCGGAGGAAAACGGCAACTACCGTCAGTGACTCTCATTCTCCCAAACGCACCTTAAGTTCAATCAAATTGCTTCGTTCACGCACCCTGACTCAACCTTTTTTTGCGTCTGTCTAGAGTTCGAGCAGCCGACAGCCACGGTGCTGGCGCTGCGTTGTGACCGCGCCTTCTGCGACAGCGTGACCACGGGTCAGGAGTGTGGCGTGCTGCTGGACCAGACGTCCTTCTACGCCGAGCAGGGCGGGCAGACGTACGACGAGGGCTACATGGTCCGAGAGGACGACAGCACGGGGGATGTAAGTCTAACAAAAAAGATAGAAGAACACAAAAAAGTGTATTATCTTTCATCTTTTGTCTCACGAGTGTCATGAAAACCCCGTCATGTCAGTTTCCAGGAGACACACTGTCAAAAAGAATCCCTTCAAATGTCACTCCTTTCTCATCTGTGTCTCATTTTGCTGAAGATGTGAAGACTCGCTTGCTTTCCTTGATAAGTCTTCTGATGTCCTTGTTTTAAAAAAAAAAAAAAACTTCAAAAACATTGAAGCCTGAGAAAACGAGGATAAAAAACACACACCAGCTGCAGAATGTAAACTCTTCTCCTCCTTTGCAGCGGATGGAGTTCACGGTGAAGAACACGCAGGTTCGAGGAGGCTACGTCCTCCACCTGGGGACGGTCTACGGCGTCCTGAAGGTCGGAGACCGCGTGACCTTACGCGTAGACGAGGTGAGAACTTGTTCAACATGAAAACAAGTTTGAGACACATCTCCTTGGGCCCCTGGGTAAAACCGTATTCTCTTTCCAGGGTCGTCGGAGGCCTGTCATGAGCAACCACACCGCCACCCACATCTTGAACTTTGCCCTGCGGGGGGTTTTGGGGGAGGCGGACCAGAGGGGATCCCTGGTGGCCCCCGACCGCCTGCGATTTGACTTCACGGCTAAAGGAGCCCTGAGCACGGGGGAGGTCCGCCGCACCGAGGAGATCGCTTGTGCCATGATAAAGGAAGCCAAGGTCGGTGGCAGGAAACACACGAACGAATCACACAACAGATTGTAGTTGTGACTTGAAGGCGAGGAAAAATGAATAATCATGAATACTCCACATCCAAACCGATGACGGTCTTGCTCTTTCCAGGGAGTCTACGCTATGGATGCCCCACTAGCAAAAGCCAAGGCCATCCAGGGCCTGCGTGCCGTGTTCGATGAGACCTACCCCGACCCCGTCCGAGTCGTGTCCATCGGCATCCCCGTCGAGGAGCTGCTGGAGAACCCCGACAGCACTGCTGGTTCTCTCACCTCCATTGAGTTCTGTGGTGGAACGTGAGTGTGATGTCTTATTTCATGTCTCAGGCTTTGTGACAACTTGTGACGGGGGGATGAGAACCAAAACCTTTTGTCTGGGAATCGGCAGCTTAATTGCATTTTGACGCTGATGCTTGTTTTTGCATCTTTTCTCTTATTATTTGTAAATCTGTGTTCCACATCTGTCATACGTTATTGGCATTTTTAAAGTCTGCAACAGGTCCAGATCGCTGCAGCGAGGATCTTAACTAGAGACTGTGGGCATTCACGTAAACTTAGGTGTGATTGATTTAGATTAATTACGGTCCAATTCTAATCTGTGTGTCACAGCAATACAATAATACCACAGCCTAAATGGAACACGGACGTTATTAATGTTTTTAATTACATCTGTCCCATCTTTTTTTCCTCCCCTCGAGCTGTTATCTGTTAATGTCTTTATTTTATCCGTTGTATCAGCGGCTGGATTCTATTCTGCCGGAGAGTAAAACAGCAACATTACATAACTAGTTCAGCAGAGAAGCAACCAGTGCCACGCTCCGTAACTGTGTCGGTGTACCTAATGAGGAGGCGTTTCCCCGTCATCGTGGAGTCTTCTCTGAATCCAGCGCTGCTCAGACGTGTCGGGCTCTGTAACACGGAGACTATAAATTGGATTTGTGGGTCTTCAGGGTGAGACCGCCGTGTCCCTGTGCAGAAGAGGCCTGGATATTTTATAGACCTGCAGAAATCCAAAAGGACTTTATGTGCACAGGTGTTCACATAATCGAGGTTCGGACTCGAGGGCTGTGGGAGACGTTTTCATGAAGCTTTTGTTCTTTTTAATTGTGCGTCCGACCGCCTCGTGCCGCTTTTAAAAATATTCCACTTAAGTCGACGGTCGTTGTGCTTCCTGATGTTGTCTTTGAAGAGGCTGCGGATTAAAACGACATCAAAGAAGCTCCTTGTTCCCGCCGCTGTTGTTCTGTCGTGTTTTCACTCCCGTGTGTGTTCCTCCTCCTCCTCCTCCTTTTTATCACGCGCCTCCTGCGGTTGTGTAACGCCGTTGGTCTCTGTTATCTGCAGCCATCTGCAGAACTCGGGCCACGCCGCGCCGTTTGTCATCGTCTCAGAGGAGGCCATCGCTAAGGGCATCCGCCGCATCGTTGCTGTGACAGGCGCCGAGGCCCAGAAGGTCAGGACACCCACACACACACACACACCAGCATCCTGCTCATGTGACACCCCACACTCCCAGAGAGTTCAGCCAACCTACTTAAAGAGGCTACAGTGCATGTGTTTGAAAGTGAAGGACTACTTGCTGTAGAGAGAGCAGAAAAACCCTCCCTGGTGAGAAAACGCTCCTGTGATGAAACTTTAATAAAGCTAGTTTTGGACTCGCCGTGATCTACGAGCTAAAAAGGAGCATTTTTGCATTTTTCTCCCTCTCTCCGGGCCCTGAGGACAAATTAATCTTTACTATTTTTAGACGATTGCTGTTTGATCCTCTTTATCTTTTTTTTTAATCTTCTTTCCCCTCTTCTGTCCGTTGCTCTACTTCTTTGTTGCTCTTTCTCCGTGTGTGTTGCTCTTTGCCCTCGTCATTCACACTCGTCAGGCCCAGAGGAAAGCCGATGCCCTCCTCCAGTCGATGTCTGATCTGGGAGACAAGGTGAAGCAGCAGACGGCCCCGAACAAGGACATTCAGAAAGACATCGCCGACATGACCGAGGTAAAGAATATCATTTTTTTCGTGCTCTAAAGACTCCAGAACAGAACTCTGTGCCGTGGTCTCAACATATATGTCCTCTCTGCAGCTGATAGGCACGGCTATGATCTCCCAGTGGAAGAAGGACGAGATGAGGGAGTCCCTAAAGGGCCTGAAGAAGACCATGGATGACTTGGACCGCAACTACAAGGCAGACATCCAGAAGAGAGTCCTGGAGAAGACCAAGGAGGTGATGGCAAGCAGCCCAAACCAAGCGCTGCTCGTCATGGAGATGGAGACCGGAGCCTCCGCTAAGGTAAAGTGGGAATCTAGAAGCCAATGACTTCATCAGCATCCCATTCAAATATGAATGAAACCTTCTTTATGGCTGCAGCACTGCACGTTATCTCAGGCCGTCTCATAGCTTGTGTTAATGCCATCGGGACAAATCAGCTCTGAGGACCATTAGTTCTGACCTTGACATTTGTCCCTCCCTCTTCACCTCCTTCTCTCCCCCTTGTTCCCCCCACCTTCCTCCCTCCTCATCCTCCCTCAGGCCCTGAACGAGTCACTGAAGCTGCTGAAGTCGAACTCCCCTCAGACCGCTGCGATGCTCTTCACCGTAGACCCGGACGCCGGCAAGATCACCTGCCTGTGTCAAGTCCCCCAGGTGACATTTCTACCCGTCCAGTCAAACGATTCAGTTCCACCCCTTCAAGGCGAATGTAACCCTCACGTTCTCCCCCTCCCACCCTCCGCAGGACGTCGCCAACCGCGGTCTGAAGGCCAGCGAGTGGGTTCAGGAGTTGTGCCCCCTGCTGGACGGCAAAGGTGGCGGCAAGGACATGTCGGCCCAGGCCACAGGCAAGAACACACAATGCCTCCAGGAGGCGCTGCAGATGGCCAACCAGTTTGCTCAGCTTAAACTGGGAGAGAACTAAGATGGGACATAGGGTGACGTCGCAGTCATAGTTAGTGGAAATAAGGTGATGGTCGAATCCCCAAACAGCCTCCTTTCCTTTTGTCCATTTCCTCTTCTTCTCTCTTTAGGTCACAATACAATAAAACCTTTTTAAAAACCACTGACACTCAGCCAGCAGCGACCGAGCCTCATATTCCTTAAGACTGCCGCTCAGTGAAATCTCATCCCTCTGGAAATG
This sequence comes from Chelidonichthys spinosus, assembly GCA_029853015.1. Classification (NCBI taxonomy): domain Eukaryota; kingdom Metazoa; phylum Chordata; class Actinopteri; order Perciformes; family Triglidae; genus Chelidonichthys; species Chelidonichthys spinosus. The sequence continues at coordinate 3,307,857 of CM056825.1, read as the reverse complement.
AGCTTGAATATAAATAGAAAGAGGTTCTCTCATGCAGTTAAGTGAAATGATTTGAGACATTTTCTTTTAGAGCGTCTGCATGCCTGCGATAGAAGAAAACTGATGTGCTTTTGATCGAGTTGGCCTCGCGCGAGTACTGCACAGCTCAAGACGAGGATAAACTTCCAACCTGCCTCTGTGTTTGTGTTTCATCTCACCGTTGCCCCGTTTATTTAACCACCGCCGCCCGAAGCGCTCTCTCCCGCTCGTTCAAGGCCGCTGTAAAACCGTAAACTCTCGTACCGCTCGGCCTCGGGACGGAAGGGAAAAGTCAGGTCGGCCATTTACAGGATTTTAGGTACTGTACGTCCTCCGTCGGCTGGAAGCCTTTTGATTTGTGGCTCCGTCCATCTGTGTGAGTCGAACACCTCGAGCTCTCTCCTGTGATTGGTCGGACGTGACTCGTACACACACACACACACACACACACATAACACACACAAACACACTAGCTGTATCGTCGTCTTTTCAAATGAAGAGCCATTAACTGAAGTGTTAGAAGGGTTTAATTTAGTGTCAAACATAAAATCATTAACTGTATAAAAAGATCATGTTCAATAAGTCATCTGTGTCGCTTCATATCGCTGACATTTAATATGGATTGAATGTTGAGAATGTCTTTCGTCACGGTGGCTGTTCCGTGTCAGAAGTGTCACGTCATGGCGATGGAATAAATCTGATAATATGTAAATGCCACGCGTCTACCTCGTTCCTTTTAAATGTGTTCCATGTCTGTACGGGTGATTAGTTTCTGGGGGAGAACGGTTCAGACTCAAGGTGAGGCGGATCTTTAGTTGTGGATCACTGAATAAAAACATTTTCATGAGCTGAGCAGAAGAGGGAAAACCAGACCTACAATCCCACAAAACACAACATCAGACCTCAGGTTTCATGAAGCTTTTATTTGTACAGAAGCATAAGATACAAAGAGTTGGATCAAGTATCGTACAGATGTTTCGATGTGGTAAATACACATGTGATCGTCCAAAAGGTGGTTCTGCTGAAGAATGGGGACTAGATTTAAAGTGAGACTAGATGATGACGACGGATCCTGACAGCAGGAAACCATCCACATGGTACATGTTCCTTCTCCTGCAGTATTAGAGCCGTTAGTACGTTTATGTTATGGGCAGATTCACTTTAATCCTACTTTAATGGGAACACCAGCAACGATAGCCGGTACGAGCGTCGATCGGGATGCTTTTATTCCATTAAGATCTCTAACGGTGATATTTCTCTACTCAATTACCTCAGAACACTCGTTCTGTTTAATTACCCCATAATACTAAAACAAAAATATTGCATTTAATGAGTTTAATGTGCCTCCTTTTCTATCCAGGAAATTGTAAACGGCGGTAAACTCCAGCGGTTAGTATCTGAGGCTCAGCAATACAGTTTCTGGCAATCAATAAATAGTGTTTGTGGCTTTACTGAAATGTGCCTCAGCGCCGCAGAGGGCGAGACAAAAAGGGTGTAAAAATAGTCCCGGATGTGAAAGGAACCTGGATTCCACTGACGGCAAAGCAGAACAGAGGTGATGTTTTACATCCAGTCTGGCCTGGAATGATAATAATAATTAAAAAAAAAAGACATAGGGCTTTACTTTGACTTCTATCTGCCGGTGTTTCACATTTTCACCTGAGAGAAAAACATGCTGCACCCTCAACATCCGACTTTCCCCAAAATGCTCCCAGCTGGTGCAGCTCTTTCTTTCTTGATTGATGTTCGCACACAGACGTTGACCTGAAAACATTTAATTTTTTTTCTCAGAGAACAAGAATAAAATCTGTGTGTCGGGTCAGCGACGGGAGAGCAGACCTACTTCAGGTGGTGCAGAACGCTCGGATGAGATGGTGTTCTGTAAAACCTCCACTCTAATTTAAGAGAGCACAGCAGAGAGGGATCACCTCTTTTACAATTAAAACTTCTCTACCAACTTCAGGCCGAAAGGATGAGACATGAATGTGTAATCTGCTTCCAGAGAGCCACGGTATCTCCAAAACAATATATTCATTTTGAAGTTGGAAGGAGCATCTTGGGGAAACGAACAGTAACTTTCGTAACGGATAACTCCAGGAAAACTCTCTGGCCTCAAAAAGAACACGCTTGATGTTCAAAATGGAAACAAATTTACAGTCACATTTTTATCCTTTTAGAGTTCAGCGTTCTTTAGAAAACATCACAAAGCAGTAAGAAGTGAAGAGTGGGAGGCATCAAGCAGAAGGCAGAGTGTGTGTGTGTCTGTGTCTGTGTGTGTGTGTGTGTGTGTGTGTGTGTGTGTGTGTGTGTGTGTGTCTGTGTGTGTGTGTGTGTGTGTGTGTGCTATGAAGGCACAGCTCTCGGCCAAAAGACGTGTGTGTGTGAGACAAAAAAATGCAAAGGTAGCAGGTGTGTGTTGCCGATGGAGCAGCTGTAGGCCAGACATCCAGCAGCAGGACAAGGCACGAAAGCGCGTGTGTGTGTGTGTGTGTGTGTGTGTGTGTGTGTGTGTGTGTGTGTGTGTGTGTGTGTGTGTGTGTGTGTGTGTGTGTGTGTGTGTGTGTGTGTGTGTGTGTGTGTGTGTGTGTGAAACACAGATTCACCTGCAAATGAGCCCAGCTCAAAAACAAAAGCATCCTATTAAAAATGATGTGCAAATAGGATAAAAATGAAAACACTGACGTACAGTGTTGATACGTGTCGTTACGAGATAATACGATAACGCCAACGGAGCTGATAGGAGGCGCAGTCCTTCACATGGCCTGCTGGGGGCGGTACGAACCCCGACCCTCCTCACTTTGTGTGTTATTTCAAACTACATGTTAAAAAAACGAAGAAGTCATAACAGCAGGTGGTTGAATCCTTAACTTTTACCGACACATGGAGGGAGTCGCTCCTAGCCTCGGCTCCACAGACGGCACTCACGGTTCCCACATGTATCTGGCTTTCTAACCCCTTTTGGAGACGGTTTCAGGTTTTATTTTTGTATTTTTTTCAGGGTCTGACCAGAGGAAGTTCTGCTAAATGTTAAACATGTTGAGATTTCTGTTTGTGTTGCTTTGGCAGCCTAACATGGTGATGTCACATATTTCTGTGCACTAATCAAACTGATCGAACCGCCTAAACAGATGTTTTTTAGTGGTATACCCTAAATAAATAGTACATTTTACATTTAGCAGACGCTTTTGTCCCACGTGACTTACAATAAGTACAATAGTGGAAAGAAATGGTAGCTTTGAATGTTTCTCACCAAAACATTGTGTGTACCTTGAAAGACGTGTTCAATCCCCACTTATATATCTTCCAGACCTGCGTAGGAACCCTGAGTACGTCTCTTCTCAGCCACCAGCTGCTTCTTGACAAACAAACCACGCCGTCGGCTCAGACCTAATATTCTCCTTCCCCTCTGTGGCGACACACAGCTTACATCCGGCAGCCTTTCCTTCTTATGATATTTGTTAAGGCCCACCTAAAAGCTGCAATTATCCAACAATGGAGGCTATAACTGTGTAAATGGACATTATTTGAGGATATCATGATAAACACAACATTAATGTGCCACCCGGGTGGAAAGAAAATAGAATCTGAGCCGGTATAAACCCAGCCAACGTGTTAACTTGGAGCTTAACGGCACACACAACTAACGAAGGAAAGCTGCAGGGAGATATGCTATCAACACAGAACAATTAATGTGGTGAAGTCTAAGGCGTCTGGTGCCCCCCCCCCCACCTCCAGATATAGCTGAAGTTTAATTGGCTGAGCGGGGATAGTGGTTAGTGGAGCCCAGCTGCTGACAGGTTAAAGAATTCCCAGATCCAGTGGGCTTTTCTTTCAGCCCATCATGTGGGCCTTAATCTGAAACCCTCCTGACAGCCTGGAGCTCCGCTGGGATGCAGAGTCGGCTCTGTGAGTAGGAAAAGGAACGGAGCGAGGTCCCGTTTTTTTCTTTTCTTTCTTCAAAGTGGTGAACCCCGTAGTGTTCGTTTGCTGCCTGCACGCAAACAGTGAACCGACGTCTCTTTCTTTACACCCTGGAGCTAAAAGGATGTGTTTCTCATGCTGTGTCCCTGTCAGACCGGTTCTTCACGCCCCGGCTCTCCCTCTCCAGACCTCGTCTCATAACTTAAGACCCTGACAGACCACAAGGGGATGAAACCTCCGGTCCAGATACCGGCGCGCCTCCCTCTAAACATCAAATCCCAGGAGACGGACAGCTTGGCCTCATTAGAGTCTCACGCCGTCAAACCGACACTCTTTCCTGGAATACAGGCTGCAGTTTGGCCTCTGGTTGTCGTGGAAACCAGGTAAGCTGGCTCAACAGAAGCTGAAGCGATCTCTTTGAGTCAGTGTGGCCTGAAGGCGAAACGTCTGGATCGCATTTGCTGCTGTCATGATATAGTCCTGTTGTCTTCGACCCCGGCCTTCTGCCACGCTCCCTTCAACGCCGCCATGGGAGGCAGACCTCGTATAAAGTAGAGTTGTGACGCTGTAAACCGGCAGGCGAGGTTTGGACTCTAAAAGAACAATTGGTTCTCGTGGCCGGGGCTCCTTGAAGAGAATGAAATATGATTCCTTTAAATGTCAAAATGCCGGTCGCTGCACAACTTTGCTCCCGTGGCGTCAATCGTGTCTGCAGGCCGGCGGGACGGACCAGGAGCTGAAGAACCGTACGTTTCTAGACTTTGTTCCTGTCGTGGCTGTACAATAATAGTCTCCCGGTACTGTGACCTTTTCAGTTGGTGGCAGACGGTATTTTCTCTAAACGGATGACGAGTCCAGAAGTGGGGAGTCCACTTGCACGGGAGACATTTCCCCCTCCAGCTCTCTCTCTCTCTGCGACTGTGCACAGTCAGAGTCGGCATTCCTGCCATCTGGCCTTCACTTGTTTCACATTGTCACATTTAAAATGCTCAACTCACACTTTGAGGTCAACCCCCCCCCAACGTGAGCAGAACTACATTTAGATCTACACGCCCCGGAGCCCTAAGAGCCGACACCATCTCCTCCAATCAGAGCCTCTCGTATATGAGGGAAAGTGGATGGGTTGACATTGGTTGGTACCATGTGGTGACTGTTTCCTCGGTTCACTCCGGCCCGGGAAAGCGAGGATATCTAAGACGTTCTAAGCAGCCTCTCTAGAGTCCGTACCGGCGTGGGAACGTGAGATCCGCGGGGCTGATCTGCTAGTTATTTCCCAGGGAAGACGGTGATCTTGCCGGCCTTGGCCAGCCGCTGGATGATCTGGGCTTCGTAGTCGGCGTCGTGGACTCCGGTCTTCCTGAACTCCCCGGAGTAGCGGTTCTGCTCCCAGTAGTGGTGCCAGTTCCCCCGGCTGTCCGCCCCGAAACCAAACACGTTCACCTGGAGGAGACATGAAGTGTGAGCGTCGGGAAAGTGAGCGATCCGTGTATCGGCTGATTTCAGATACAGAATTGTTGTCGCACACATGAACGTGATCTGACCTCATCGCAGACGTGCAGGGCGAAGAACAGAACCAGCATGCCGGTGGACGGGTAGCGGCCGTGATGCTGGGTCCAGCGGTCGTGGATGTATTTAAAGAAAGGCGGGTTGAAGATCTGGACCTGGTGTCGGGCAGAGACACAGAGAAAGACTCGCTTGTTGTAGGGGAAGAACATGAGAAAAGATTTTGTAAATGCTCCCCGAGGTCGTGTGTGACTTCATTTATTTTCACGGATTAAAGAGCAGGCGGAGGATTATTGCAAACAAAGGCAAAAGGTTTCTAATCTAACTGTAATCCCTCATCAACAACGGGGAGGGGATGATATAATTGCAGCAAAGCGGGGTCACCGTGTGTGTGTGTGTGTGTGTGTGTGTGTGTGTGTGTGTGTGTGTGTGTGTGTGTGTGTGTGTGTGTGTGTGTGTGTGTGTGTGTGTGTGTGTGTGTGTGTGTGTACCTTGTCTTTATCCACACGGAGGAACTGCTTCACCGGAGCGTACGTACTGAGAGGAGGAGAGACATCGATTAAACACAGTCAATCGGCACTTCATGGGATTGCTATGAATTCTGGGTGATTGACGGCTGACAGATTGTTCCAGCCCAGCGACCGTGTGTGTGTGTGTGTGTGTGTGTCTTCTTACAATCGGATCTGGCCGGTGGACAGGGCGCTGGTGATCCAGACCAGGTCCAGTGTTTTAAAGGGGACCAGGACGAAGCTGACGTTGGTCGCCAGGTTCTTGGCGCTCTCCGGGTACATGAAGTGGTGAGTGGTGTGGCTGCCGGCGTCGTCTTCGTAGCCGACCGTGGGGGCCAGGTTGATCCTGGGGGGGGGGGGAGTAGTTCAACATCTTGAGATCTGAGAAGATTGCCTTCTTCATGTGATTGTGTTCGACCTGAATTCGGCCACGTGGGCGGCTGTAGAAACTAGGCCGACATTATCATCTACATACATTTATGTGTCACCAAATATCGCCTTCACATCTAGGAGACGAGGCTCAACGCTAGCATTCATTTGGAGTCTAAATGTAAATGTAATAATCACTCTGCGTTTCAGCTCCATTTTGGTCTCCTCCAACTGCCGAAGGGACAACTAACTGAACCCCTCAGCTCTGCTGCTGTATTTACAGTAGATGTGACTCACTGTCTGTTTATGTAAACAGGAGGATGCACTCATAAAAAAGAAATAAAGAAAAAAGGAGAGTTCGCCCACACACGTCTGTTAGTTCAGACAGACGGGAGGAAAAACACTCAAACCGCAGAAAGAGAAAGTGTAATGAGAGATGGAGGCTGAAGTGCCCACACAGGTCTGCTGGGTGCAACGCAAATGGATGCTAATGCTAACACACACACACACACACACACACACACACACGCAGAAGGAAAAAAGTCATTCCTGTGGAAGCTTTCATGCCAGAACACACACTCGCTGCAGGAAAAGCAACATGTGTTTGTGACGACAGTCAGCAGAGAAAAAGATATGCTGTATGTGTGTGTATGTATGTCAAACAGTGGGATTATATATAGTAGCATATATAATGTGTGTCTGCTGACACTAACTTTAATATCTCACACTATTCAGGCTCATATTACACCTCCTTTCTTCATCTCCTCCTGTCTCCATAGCAGACCTGCACCCCTCACCTCATGATGTAGTTGTGTCCGTCTATAGTCGCCCCGTATCCGGCCCCGCGGAGGTTCCCGGAGTTCCCCACCACGGCGCAGCGCAGGCAGCGTCCGGGATCCCACGAGCCGTACGGCGACCGGCCGGGAATCACCTGCAGACAGCGAGACAGTCCGTGAGACGCCGGCGTTACACGTTGAAACAAACCTAACCTGCAGCTCAGAGCTGATTGTAAAGAGAGAAAAAAAGACATCCTGCTCTCATGCTCTCACTGCTGAGGTGAATTCTTCATGAGACACCTCCATGAAAAATGCATGACGCCCCCCGTCTGCCCTGAAGGAGCCAGACTGAGATGTTGAAACACACACGGCTTCATGTGAAAGCCTCGCATCGAGAGTGGGAATGAAAAAGTTGATGCGATCACTGTTGGAGCCCCCGTCTGATGAAGGCAACCCCCTCAGCGTCTGCCCAGGGGGGGGGGGGGGTGAAGTAATGACTCGGCTGATTTTTAAACGAGCGGGATGATGGGAATTAATGACATGAAATACCTGGAACAGCCTCTGCAACACCTGCTGGATGCTGTGAGGTTTGAACTGGGGCTGTAACATCTAGAGAGAGAAGAGACAGAGAGGTTAGGATGGTTGCTATGACAACAGACAGACAGGACGCAGACAGACTGGTTGAGCTGGAGGCCATTAATGTCCGAAACCAGAAGGGATAAACCATTCAAACAGAGTCGTCAACTCGTCACTGTGTTTCCATCTACTTCCACTCCGCTTCCTCGAACGTTTCTTTGTGTTTCTCCTCTTCTGGAGTTTTCGTCGCCGTCGACAACGAGATGTCCAAAGTAGTCGCAGTTCTTCTCCAGCGATAAACAGAAGTGACAGCAGAGACGAGGATGTGCTCTCCGGTCTGGCTGAACGACCAGAATAAATAGAGGATGGATAAAACATAAAAACGTATAGTCATGGGGGAAGGAGCAGACCAAAATAAAGACGAAGAGGGGAGGTGATGACTCATTTTTACAATTTAAATACCTGACTGTCACAGACTTGATGGAGAAGCAGCATCATTAATAATGTGAAGCGACTATTTTACCGTTCAAACATTCGTGTATTTCTCTTCGTCTACTTTAAAAACGAGCCGTCCAATGACTTGAACATGTTTAAATACCATAAAAGTCTTGAATATAATCCCTCAGGATGTCAATGAGCCGCACGCCTCATTTCTAAATTGGCTACTAAAAAGTCGTTTGGCGCAGCGAGTCTTTATTTTTCACGTTTTTCTTCGATTTGTCGATTTTTTTTTAACTCTCGTCCGTCATCAAAGTTTTCAGAAATATTTTTCAGCTTTTTTAACGCATCCCTCGATGTTGGCGTTGATTAGTTTGTACCGCCACCTGTTGGTTTAAAAGTGACGTTTCACATCAGTGAAAGCTAATCATAGTTTGGAGCTAAAAGATCGTAGTTTGGAGCTATTAGATCGTAGTTTGGAGCTTGTAGTTTGGAGCTATTAGATCGTAGTTTGGAGCTATTAGATCGTAGTTTGGAGCTTGTAGTTTGGAGCTATTAGATCGTAGTTTGGAGCTTGTAGTTTGGAGCTATTAGATCGTAGTTTGGAGCTTGTAGTTTGGAGCTAAAAGATCGTAGTTTGGAGCTAGTAGATCGTAGTTTGGAGCTTGTAGTTTGGAGGTAGTTGATTGTAGTTTGGAGCTAGTAGATCGTAGTTTGGAGGTAGTTGATTGTAGTTTGGAGCGAGTAGATCGTAGTTTGGAGGTAGTTGATTGTAGTTTGGAGGTAGTTAATTGTAGTTTGGAGCTAGTAGATCGTAGTTTGGAGCTAGTTGATCGTATTTTGGAGGTAGTTGATTGTAGTTTGGAGGTAGTTGATTGTAGTTTGGAGGTAGTTGATTGTAGTTTGGAGCTAGTAGATCGTAGTTTGGAGGTAGTTGATTGTAGTTTGGAGCTAGTAGGTCGTAGTTGATTGTAGTTTTGAGCTAGTGGATTGTAGTTTAATGAATAAATAAAGCACACAGACCAATGTTCATTCCTGTTTGTAAAAAAAAAGAAATACACTCCTTCAGCACATTGGCAGCGTCCACACGGCTGCTGCTTAGAGGTGTAACGATTAATTCACTGAATCGATGACTCGATTGTCAGTCCTATAGATTCTACTAAATCGATCTGCTCAAATAAATAAATAGAATGAATCGTTTTGGCTTCACCAATAATCGATATAAATGCATTTAATCGGATTAATCGTGATTCTTACTTATGATTAATGTTTTAATACGTTTAAGACACTCTCTCCCCGGCCAGCATGTAGTCTACTGATAATGTTAAAAATAACTGAGCATATTTTAATTACATTTTTGTATTCAGCATAAAATATTATGCTGGTTTACTTTTTTCTTGAATAAATATTATTTTTCACCTTTCAGAAGAATACAGATAGTCTCACTCACATTATTGCATGTTTATTTCATGGATATAGAATTTGGTTAAAAGTTACTAAATCGAATCGTGGTTTACAGAATCGAATCGAATCGTTACAAAAAAAAAATCGTCCTTGAATCGAATCGCCAACTACTGTATCGTTAATCGAATCGCTGTGAAGCCAAAGATTCACACCCCTACTGCTGCTGCTTCTCTTCTCCTAAAGCATCTTTCCCTTTCGTCTTCGTCCCTCTCTCCCACACGGCCTTCGTCATTTCCCCGGCTCCCTCGCCGCCGCTTTCCTTTTCATCCAACCGTCGGCCTTAATTCGCTTTCCCTCATCACGGATCTCATTGGCTCACATTTCCAGCTTCCTCGTCGCCCTCGTGTCTAATTCCTTCTCTTTCATTTCCCTTGCTCCCTCATTGTTCCTCCTCCTCCTCTTGTCTTGCTTCTCCTCTTCGTCTCTCCGGGACGCCCGAACGCCTCGCAGCTCATCAGTGCTGATCAGAGAGCGCTAAGTCTTTACTTTTACTCCCCTTTACGTTGTCTCTCATGCCGTTAACTTCCCTCTCTCCCTCTCTCTCTCTCTCCCTGCGTGGTGCCAGAGCCAGCTTGGCGTTCCGCACCGCTGTTGTTCGGGGGCTTCTGATTTTTTTCTGGCAGATGTTATTTTGGCAGCGAATGCCTTTCTCGCTTCCTCTCGACTCCTAGAGTATAATCTTCTTTCAGGTAAATACATCTTTTCTTTGTCACTTACAATAAAAAACCTTCAGCAGCTTCTTTTGCACCAGTTTCAACATATGTAACTAAGTTAGGCATCACTCATTTGGTTGTCACAAAAAACGTTAGCCTAACATTATAAGACATATCTATATATAAAGTATCAAACATGACATTAAATTAGTCTAAATTTCACCCCTAAAAGAAGATATTTAACATCGCGTTCAGATGCCAGAGTGACTTTATTCACGTTAATTGCTTTTGATTGAACTGTTTGATTTGCATGTTGCTAATTGGTGCTCATTAAGTATTTAGTGGCTCCTTGAGAATGAATGATGGAGCCCCGTTGAGCTAAACACGGGAACTCGGGAACAACTTGGTGAAGCCTTCACTATCAGAACAAAACTGCAAATGAGCACAATTAGTCATCGTCAATCACCGTTTTGAGTTGTCCAAGTGAATCTTGAGTCTTTAAATGTAAAAAGTCACACATAATTCTTCTAAATGTTTGTTTTAATCTTCGATCTCTTCGTCGACTGACTCATCAGGTTTCATTGAAGACATCATACACTCCAATCATGCACACACATCACCGTTTCTTCCCCCTCCCTTCTTACAGCAGTTGATTGGCGCCCGGGATTAAAAACAAGTGAAGTGATGCAAAAAAACGATATAAAAAAAACCCCTATAAGCCGCACAAAGCCTCGCTTTTCTCTGCCGCTGAGCTAAATAAAGAGCATTTACAAGGATGTGTTTTCCTTTTAAAGTCAGCAGGAAGCATCAGGTGATAATTCCCAGTTGAAAACAAATATCCAGAATCTCTGGCTGTGGGGTGACGTGGTGCATTCGTGGCCGGCGTCAAGGTCAAGGTCAAAAACCCAAACGCTGCTCTAACCGGTCTGCAGAGACTCGTGGTGTTTCCTGCTCCACCTCCCTGCTGTTGGCTCTCTATATTTCCACCTTTTATTCCCTCACACTCCTTTTGTAATTTCACTGCTCCCTCTCCCTCCATCTCATCCCTCTCTCTCTCTCAGTTCATCACCTCCCTGTTGCAGGGCGACCTAATGACTTGGCAGCTGTTGGCCTGCGTTTGCTTTTTTACTTTTCTGCCGTTTCAGCTCTGAAATAAGACTCCAAGGACACGACGATAATCCTGGAAACACACAAACAAAGTCACGCTTAGATTCAAGAGGAGAAGCGTTTCTTTAATTCCGTGCGTCCGGTCTCTCTGTTTCAGTTCTTCAGGACGTGACTCAGTCGTGGTTTAACCCCGGTGACCAAACATGTAATGTTCCTCCCCGACATGCGAGCGGCGTGTCGTACTTGTAAGAAGGGATTGGTTGGCTCGATGACGAGGGAGGATGAGGAGGATGGAGAGAGATCTGTGATTATGATGTCTCACTCCACCCGTGTTGGCGTCCTAAAAAAACCTGCGTCCCATGCAACCCATTTATTTCAAATAGAGACATTAAATCACAAAGTGAGTATTTAATATGAAAAAGTCTGATTTTCAGATGAGATTATCACCCAAACTCTTTGACGTCTTTATTATTTATCAATTCCTTGGGTGACTCGATTACAAAAAATAATCAAAGTTTTGTTTGATCCAGAATCCAATGTGGCACTTAAATGCACTAAACGGGTTCGGTTTTGATTGCATTGCTATATTTATGACTCTTTAATAATACATGGATTAAACTGATGAGTTAAAGTTGAAGATCTGGTTACTTACCACCCACCAGTAGTAGACGTCCGAGGGCAGCTGGGTGTTGTCTCTGGTCCAGACCGGCGAGATATCCGGGTCGTAGCTCTCATCGAACCAATCGGAGACGCCGGGGTCGCCGACGCAGCGCGGGCACGCGCACGTCTTCTGCAGCGAGTTGTCGGCCGGCGCCAGCCTGTGAGCGCCGGCGTAGCTGGGCACCAGCTTCACCCGCCTCGACTCCTCCCACCCGGGCGGCTCCAGGTAGTTGAAGCCGACGCCCCCGCGAAGCGACACGGAGAAGAAGAGCGAGGTGAGGAAGACGAGGACCAGCGAGCCCAGGAGCACCCAGACCCTGCGGGAACATCTGGCCTTGCCCCCTTTCTCCGCTCCGCCTCCCGCCCCGGCGCTACCTCCAGCGGCGGCCGCCGCCGCCGTCCCGCCGCTCAGCCAGGGTCTGAGCTCGGACAGTCTGGGGGCTCCCCTGGATGATGACCCCCCACCCCAGGACCCCCAGAAGCCCCATCCCCACCGCCTCTCCCGGTGCAGAGCGGAGGACGGGATGCGGCCCCCCCATGGCCATGCCCCCACCCCTAGACCTGCCACGGTCCCCAGCCCACCACCAGCAGCACCGCCTCCACCCGACGACCACCAAGGCCCGGTCAGCGTGACAGGAACGACCCCCTCCAACCAGAACGACCCCCAGACCACCGACCCCCAGACCAGAACGACCCCCAGACCAGAACGACCCCCCAACCAGAACGACCCCCCAACCAGCACAACCCCCAGACCAGAACACTGATGGAGGACGTGTCAGAGTCGATTCGTCAGTCGAGCCGTGTGCTCAGCGATACTCCTACGCTCTCTCTCTCTCTCTCTCTCTCTCTCCACAGCTTTGTGCCCGTCTCACACACAGAAATGTGTCGCCACACACACACACACACACACACACACACACACACACACACACTGGAGTCCCAGCTCTATCGCACACCGCTGTAGCTTGAGTCGATCCCTCCTTCCTCTGCTCTTTCTTCCCTCTACTTTCTAAGTTTCTCTTCCTTCCACTGTCTTCACGCCGCCTCTCTCTTCTCACTCTTATTTGTCTTTTTTTGGATTAACAGCGATATCCATCTTCAGGGGAAATGGCCGTGAATGGATGCAGCAGCAGGTTTTTTTCCCTCTGCCGTCCGTGTGAACGCTGAGCTCTGCTCTCTCCGTCTCGCTCGTTGCACTGAAGCGATGTCGCCTAAAGAAAAGGCTGGCGGACTAGTGGAGAGCTGCGGAGGGAGGGAGGGAAGATGGGAGGAGGAGGAGCGGTAGAAGGGAGGAGGTCTGGCCTGAAGGGTGTTCCATCATGTCAAGAACACCTCCCATATCTTGTTTTGTGCCGTTTTCTCGGCTTCACCTCTAGTCTCCCTCTTTCGAGCCTTTCAGTACATCAGAGGCAGAGTTTAGAGGCCGCTCCTCGGACACAAAGTTTTAAAAAAGTTGGAACAAAAAGCTTCAGTTGTTTGTAGTGATGAAAGAGGGGAAAAAAAGATTTTGAATGGCTTGCTGAGGAAATGGCGAAAGCGGTGGATGGAGAGAAGAAAAAAAAAAGACAAAACCAATCAGCCCCGAATCTCATCTTCTCTCCAGCTGGCTTGGCGAGGGCGACGGGAGGAAGGGTGGGGGCGGCGTCTGTCCTGCATCCCGGGATATTGATGTGTGTGTGTGTGTGTGTGTGTGTGTGTGAGCACGTCTTCCTGTCAGTGATTTAATGTGTCTGTGGCATTGAGCTCGGGCTGCAAGCCGGCTGCCAGTTGCACTAATTTAATTGTGTTCTACAGCTGTGCATGTGTGTGTGTGTGTGTGTGTGTGTGTGTGTGTGTGTGTGTGTTGGCTGGCATCAGACTGGTGAGCTCGAGGTGACTGCTGTTTAACTCTAATCTGATGAACTGTAATCCGAGGGTACGACCTCGGCGGCGCCCACTTTATGGCCGTGTTCACCTGACGCTTAGCTCACCTGCACACACACACTTTCTGCTGCAATAACATCTACTTTGGATGTGTCTGTGTGTGTGTGTGTGTGTGTGTGTGTGTGTGTGTGTGTGTGTGTGTGTGCGCGTGCGCACAAATCACTGCTGCCAGTAAAGCTATGAAGTTTTTTTTATCTCATGATCAAATGTCTGTGGTTGTGTGGAGTTTCCCTCCTGGAAAACTGCAGAGAGAGAGAGAGAGAGAGAGAGAGAGAGAGAGAGAGAGAGGGGAGAGAGAGGGAGAGAGAGAAGACAGGATTTAATTTACTGCCATTAACCTCATTGACCATATTGACATCTTTAATCCTCCTCTCCCCTCCGTCTGACCTCAACCTTTTGTTTCCTGGTTTTTCTCCAGCAGCTCTGGTATTTCTATACATTCATCATTCTTTTCATACTTTTTGTTTTTATACTTTGACCACCGCTAGAGATGAAAACCTCTGCCCGGTGCTGTTTGTGTGGCTGCTGGTTGGCAAGAAAATGTCCCTTTAGTGGACTGGAACAGTGGAGGTAGACCGGCGGGATACATGAACAATTCAGGGCAGAGGACGGAGAACCGGAGAACCGGAGAACCTCCTGCCGCTGCTGTGTTTATTGCTGCTGTTCCAGATGATCAAGTTGCCGCTGGGTTGCAAAACTTAGCGTTGGGGCATCGTTTCAATACGGCGAGGGATTTGTGGAGAGCCCGTATGTAAATGAGGGTAGAGTTAATCTGAGGTCTGACTTATCAAACCCTGCTTTTTAAGATCGGTTGCATGTCGAACAGAATGTGCTTTCTGCTGCTGAACTTATATTATTAAGCATATTAATCCCACAGGAAGGAAATATGACTTAAATAGAGATGTGAATCCTTTGATTGGACTGTTTCTCGGAGGATGTGCTTCTTTTCTTTGTCTTCTTCAATGGTATTGATCAAACTATCGACTTGATCAAATCATATTTTTTTCATTATCTTCTGACATTAAGGAGACGAGACGATGAGTGGATTGTTTGAGATAATAATCTGCATTTGCAGGCTATAAAAGACTGGTCCTTCAGAGAGAAAACAGAAGTATTTGACATCTTTGTGTGTCTACGGTATTGTCCTGCTCTCTTTTTTCATTTTATTATTATTTATTAAATTTTAAATTTAAAACTTGATTTTATTATTGGCTTGTTTTAAGGGTTTTATGTAAAACACTTTGAATTGCCCTGTTGTTGAAAGGTTCTATATGAAATTGCCTTGCCCCTCCACCTGTCAGCAGTAACTCACATTACCCGACAGTCTGCCTCTCTTCCTCTACCAACCCACAGCTTTTAGATTCTACTACTCTATATTCGATGCATCGCCATGGTAGCCACGGAGGGGTTGTTACGGCAACACAGTCCCGAGCCTTGACCCAACTTAAAACTCGTTAAACCTCAAATCGTTCCATTTGTACAGGTTCTGCCGAGCGGCGTGTTAGCGTTCGTTTAATTTGTCACTGAAGCCAAAGGCGTCCCTTCATTTGAGCGTGACGCTCGTCTCTGTCCCCCCGGTTTTATATAACAAGCGCTCCCCGGGCGGACGACAGCATCGTTTAATGAATTCATTATTAATCTTTTTGAGAAAGTGATGGTCAAACATGGATAATTGTTGAGTCTGGCAGCCGCGGAGGGAAGCAGCTGTTGGTACTTTGCACCTTACTTCCCATAATGCCCTTTGGAGTCCACATGACCGTCACTGAAATCTCCTGTTAAATGATTCACCACGTCGCCGAGGAAATTAAACCTCACCTCATTGCTATGCAAGGAAACACGGTGAATTGATGCTGCATCGATGCGGCCCGGAGACGCCACCTGTCCAGGTGTTAACGCGTCCGCACGCCTCGGCGGCGGCGGCTGCTGCTGTTTTCTATTCTGCCCTGTTTCTCTCAAACGCCGCTCTGCCTTCTGAATGGTGAAGTTTCTCCCAGCAATGCAGTCCAACTTTAACAGGAGCTCGCCACTTTAAACTGTTAATCCCCTCCTCCATGTTCCCTTACCTCCGCTCCGTCCATTTTCTGTGTTAGGCGTACCTATTGTCTGTCAGACTCCTCTTAGTTTGATGCAATCACATTTCTACAGCCAGTAATTATCCCCCAATAGCCGCCTGCAGGCCTCCTTCCTGCAACAGTGGCTCCTAACAGGTGCCGAGAAATTCAAATCATTTCTCGCTGCCTCCATTTGCGTGATCTCATCTCGTCTATGATGCCCCCCCCCCCCCCCCCACTCTGCAGGTAAGGATGTCTAATGACTGAACAAAACACATCAACCCCTTTCTTTCTTTGTGGTCCAGAAGCATCAGACATTTCTGGGAGTTTAACTGCTGCAGTGAGTACCAGCATTAAAAGTATTATATTATTATTATTGACACGGAGAACTCGCCTAACAAATCCTTCAGGGGTTATAAGTTAATATAGAAAATCTCCTCCTGTAGTTAAAGAATGATATTCCTCTTAAGGACAACAAAAACCATGAAAACACCAAAACTAACAAAACCACAAAGAAGTCCTGCCAAAGCAGGACATCAATTATGTCTCCGAGCTCCGTTGTTGTGCAGCGAGACAAAGGTCAAAGTTCAGCCCTCTCATTCATTTGAACGAGGCGCCAAAGCAGGAGGCAGATCGTTCCCTCAAAGTCCTGCCGATGACACGAACCGATTGAGAATGTGAGTGAGCGATCGTGTATCTCCAGTAAAGGAAGTGAACCAGAGAATGAACAGGTGTGTAGCATCAGCTGGAGAAACTTTGTCCAGCCTCCGCCTTCCAGGTTTAATTACTATTTCAAATTGCTCGCCTTAACTGTTGCTCTTGCTGAACATGCCGTTAGTCCACGTGTCTGATTCTGGTTTTTCTCAGTTGCATCTTATATCTCCACCCTTCTCCTGTCCCATTTCCTCTCATCATCACTGTTCGAAATGAGGTGTCAGCAAAATTCTGCAGCGGAAACATCTGTTATATTATATTTTCAATCACTTTTACCCCCCTCCCCTCCCTCAATCTCCCCCACCATCCACCGCTTCCTTTATCTACTACGGTTAACATTAGTTTCTGATTATTTCTCCCATCTCCTCCCGTCCTCCTGCTCCTGATGATGAAAGATCGGCCCACATCGCAGGTGCGTCGCGTCCAGAGTGACACATCTGCCACCGCCGCACACAGCGGCCACGCCCCTCCACCCCTCCACCCTCGCAGCAGAAACATCCATCACTAGCGGTTGATCTCATAGATTTTCTTTCATGGTTCAAGGAGTTTGAATAATTTTGCATCGCTTCTCACTCCATTTTACTCCCTCTCCCACCGTTTCCCTCGTTGTCTCGTTTGTCATCGTTTTCACCGTTTTTCACCGTTCCCCTCCATCACCCCCCTCTCTCTCTCCCTCCTTCTCCCTCGCTCTCTCTTTCCAATTCAATCACCGCTGTGGACGGCAAGAGTAAAAAAAGTGAAGCCATTTTGGTTTGTTACCTCTGTCCCGGCTGCTTGTAGCCTTTCAGAGTAACGATGCTCCTCCTCCACAAACCAGAGGCCACCTTCTTCAGCATGACAAGAGGCAGTCCCAGTTGTAGCAAAGCACCATGTATGTTTCTGTCTGCCACCCTCTCTTCTGAAGCTGGTGGACGTTCGTTTCCTTTTATCCAAACGGGGCTCTGTCCGTGGTGCTGAAGTAGCTAAAGGGATCGGTGTATTACAAAAAAAAATCTGTGGTGCGGCCCATTAGTCGCGGTGGAATGAAATGAACCTCGTCCACCACCTTGGACTCAAGGTCACAATCTCCGCCTTTAATTCCCCGAGAAGTCGGTAAAGACTTCCGTCTGTGAACATGACCACATTGGAGCCCTTGCCCCAATATCCTTTTCAGGATTCGTCTTACAGAAAAGCACTTAAAGAAAGACCTTCGGCAACAACCGGGATCTCGTGTCTCGGTTTCAATGCATCCGAGACGGATGCCCTCGACTTTGAAGGTACTCGCCATCTGGAAGCAGGAGGAAAGTCATGAGCAGTCCCCAGAAACGCATGAAAACATGTAATGACAGAAAACTACCTGACACGGGCAAAGAGGATCCAGTTTGAACAGAAGATAATGGGCTATTTATCACCACATTAAAGTCTCTCCGTTTTTATGAACAGCAAGCAGAAAGCGTTGCTCTGCAACTGGGCTGTAGTCATGGGAACCCACGAGCTGCACCCCATGGTAAGTGATTATTCTTTTATTCTTCCTTTCAGTTAATTGGGTCATACAGACACTCGGATTACACAAAATGACTGGAAAAAAAACCTTAAAGTGTAATTGGAAAGAAAATTGTTTCATTATACAATTTTCTAATTCATGTTCCTCCTACCTGGAAGAGTGATGATTTATACGCCTCAGCATCGTTGCTTTCTTCGGTGTATTTACTGAATATATGGACATATATTCTACCATGCTTCTAGAAAAAAAAAGGAAAAGGAAAGCTTGGATGTGTTGTATTTTTAAGTATCTGCAAGTTTACAAGTTTGTTTTTGCATCTTTAATTTATTGGTTTTGACATTATTATCTTGCCGTTTGAGAAACACTAATGTAGCATATGTTTCATATCACACAAGGACAAATAAATTAGGAATGAGGTTCAATAGCATGTTGTGGAATTTAAGTACCAATGATGTTCAATATTGATTATTAATCTGTTGATTATTTTTCTGAATACTTGTTTGAACTGTAAAACACCAGATAATAGTAGAAACTGCCCTTTTCCCATAATCCAAGGTGATTACGATGCCTTATTTTATTCTCTTTACAGTTATATAAACAGGGGAAAAGCAAAAGCAGCTCTCAAAACTCATCCCTTAATTATATTAAGATATGAATATTTAACACCCTAACAACAGAATGTTCTTTCCAACTCAATTTCTCAAATAATCTTGAATGAATGAATAATGTGTATTCAAGTATTATAAAGATGAGGCAAGAGCTCCATCGTTATAATAAGTAAGTGTAAGAGCCTCCCTTTTATTTGCCTTTGTATTTGCTTGGATGTAATTCATGTGTTTGTCCTCTGGGTGGCAGTCACCTACATTGGGACTCTATTTATAGAGGATGGCTAATTGAGGCCAGGTGTGCCGCTGTATGCATGGAGAGCAAACAGACCGTGATCATGGCGTCTGCAGGTAAGTAAAGGTGGTTAACCTCCCCGGATGTATGAAGTTATAGATGGAACAACAAGTAGCAACATGTGGAGGACGAAGGACGCCGACTGTGGACCAAAACGATGCCGACTCATCAGCGGAACCGCCGATCAACAGACAAAGGTGGTGATATAGGTATGTTCTGAAAACGAGGTCATTGGTGATGGATACACCATGAGAACAGTGATGTTAAAAGGTATAGGAAAGCCACTCCAGGAGGTGCTTTCGTGAGATGGGTTTCACATTCGGCATGCCTGGAGTAAATTGGGAGGGAGAGTTGAAGTGTAAAAATCCCAGGCGTTCGGATAATAATTGAAAAGTCGGATCGTGCAAAAGGAGCTTTCAAATCACACAAGAAGCCACAATGAGTCCTATCTGATGGGTGGAGTATCTCATGTTTGTCTTCACGAAGCTCCTGGCAGCCGCATTTTTTAATATAGCCATAACGTCAGTCTGGATGCCGATGCAGTCCAATAAAACAATCCTATAATACATTTGTCAAGGTCGTCAGGTCAACTTTTCCCCAAGTTGTATGACTATAGTCCATATGTTTCTGTGTGCACTTCAAGAACGCACGATTCTGAATCTGAGGAAACCTTCCGTGACACTTTATTAGAATGTATTAAACACGACGGCGCCGAGGTTGTTAGAGGCTAACAAAGTCAACTTTAGAGATCGGAGATGAAAATGATTTGTTTTTCCCCAGAGGTCTCTGGGAAACTGACGGAGAGTCACGGAGATAATCACACCAGATGTGCATTAGCATAGCGGGGATCAACACCGGAGCGGCGTGTTCCCAGCATGAGAAATCAGAAAGATTGGTGAGGTCACGACGACATTGACGGTGACGTTTTCTAACGGGGTCGAGGGTTTGTTAAAAAAGCTTGAAGATTAAAGTCAACCGCAAAAAAATAGTGCTTTGAGCTGTTGACCCTCATTAAGGACCATCATTGCTTTGCTGAAATGTGTTATTTGCTTTTTTTAACATCCGGAAGGTTTCTGGAACGAGCATCACAAACGGGGCAGGATCCAATTAATCAATATCTCACAATAAGTTGATTGAATTTGCATTATCAGGATAATCTTGAATATCGTTACATTGTGACTTTGAAAAAGTCGTCATGGTAAGAAATGCACTTTTTTTTTAACAAAGATCTTCAGGAATTATCGGGGAAAAACAGATTCTACATGTGACGCAATAAAACATATATTTTTAAATCAATTAGTTTTCTTCTTGACAGAACGGGAGGTGAAGTGCTTCGATGATAATATTACGACATTTGCATCCAATTATTCTTTAAAAACCTGCAAACTGCGATTTTGGACATCATTGTCATTTTGCAGCCTTACAGAAATGTGTAGAGTCAGCGCCCAAATGCCCAAACCTCCGCGCTTTAATCCGCTTGTCGTTATCGGCCAGGAAACGTGTCGTACGGAGACTCGCTTCTGAAGCCGATTCATTCATTAAAATCCAACATTAAAAGTAAAAAAAAAGGGCTGGAAAACAGGAGCCATTAACTCACTAAGCTTGGATGTTAGGCCACTGACTAGGAGGCGTTTCATCTGAGTGTCCCATTTACCGAACATTATTTACACCTCGACGCCAGAACAGAGGAAGATATGAGTCATCGTCTCAGGATAGCAACGCATTACAGTGACGCACTTTACTCCCATTCAAACCTGAACCTCACTCTCATCTTAAAGTACCTCTGCCACGAATATACTCTAAATCCTGCACCGACTTTTCATCGGCCCTCTCCCACAGCCGTGATGAAGCCCTGACCTTCTCAAACCCCGAGTCTATTAATAAAATTAGGGACCATAAAGAGAACATTTCACGATTGGTAATGTGGACATTTAGCGTGCCTTGATGTATCTATGGAACAGCAATCCCCTGATCTGTCTTCCACACCTGCAGCTTTTATTCAATGTGATTCAGTTGAAGTATTAGCAGCCCATTAAAGCGCGGTAATACGGTGGAAGCTTTCAAAGGTGAAGTGATTTCATGACTCATTCAGGAATCGGAACGCAACAAACAACAATTTCAGATAATGAGAAACCAGCTAATGGACTCTTGTTTTCTTGTGCACTTCATCAGTTTCTATCACACGGGCGATATCATAAACTCCAGTCACCATCAATAGAAATCATACTTACTGTATGAGGAAGGGTCTAATGGGGGAGATTACACAATGAAATATTGGGTTCTTAGAGAAAAACAAAGCCCACACTGATGAAATGTATTCCAACAACTTGACATCGGCCCACAACCTGGCAACACAACCTGGCAACCAACCAGCAGCTTGGATGGATACAAAGGTGGCATATAAACATATAAACATATATGACCAGTCAGATGCAGTTTGTGAACCACTGAGAAATACATTGAAAGCAAGTTTCCTTGCCATTCCTTTTGTATTTCTTGTTATTATTTAATGCTTGACACTTTGCTTTTATGTTAGGTTCGAAGCAGAAACAGAGCAGCAAATGCAGACGTAATAATCACATTTTCTTCTAAACATATGAGGTTTGTTAACATCCATATTTCCTCTTCTTTGGTGCAACGCTGTTATACTTTGAGCAGGAATGAGTCCGACTAATCAAATAAAGCTAACTCGACGCATCGAGTTCTCAAAACGCATTGAATGAAACACAATGATCAATAATGATCCTCCACTCTATCTCCCTTCCTAAATGTCTGGGTCCACCCCTCCTCCCCCTCTCTGATCTGGTCCCCTCCCTCCATATTTGTGCTTTGATTCATGGTCCATCCTTCCCTCCTCGCCCTCGGTGCTTCCCGGTCATCTTAAATCTGACGCCGTTGATATACTTCACCACGGAGTCATTACCTTGAGGGAAAAGGACACGGCTTTCCCACTTCGGGGGTTCACTCCCCCTTTTTTTCCCCCCCGGATTTATGAGTCGTTACAGCCTGTATCTGAATCAGATAGCATCGCATTTGTCCAATCATGGTGGAAAAATGGTTGCACTTAAAGAGCACTTACAATATTTCTTCTCCGACAGCTGAATAAAAAGGAAGCGGACTATCACCAAAAACAATCACCTTTTTCTCCCATTTTCCTAAACCCCCCCCTTTTTTTCTCCATCAGCCATTTTATCATCTTCCCCTCCTATATGCACTTTCAATCTTCCCTTTTTTTCCAATTGAATTTCACTCTACCCCCCCCCCCCCCCAAAAAAAGGGCTTTGTATCAGCTCCACCAAAAGATGTTTTTTTCAAACATTGTATAGAAATCCATCTGAGTTTCATCCTTTTTTAAATTGATCCTTGCTTGCACCTCTTGCATCTCTCTCTCTCTCTCTCTCTCTCTGTCTCTCTGTCACTTTCATGTCATATTTCTGTTCAATCATTCGTTTGTAACGCTGCTCACACACACACACACACACACACACACACACACATTCATTATACTCCTGCTACATTCTACCTTTCATGCCAACATTTTCCCTCATATCTGCCACACTGCCTTATAACGAAGTCTCCATTGTGCATCTCAGTACCTCTCCCTCTCCCTCTCCCTCCCTCACGTTTTCCTTCAGGTTTCATCTCCTTCACATCCCTGCTGCCTTTTTAATCTTTGCTCCGTGTGGTAATTTTCCCCCGTAATTTGCATTCCGGGTGAGTCCTACATACAACTCGCGACGACGACCCCGTCACTTCCATTCCCGTTTATTAAACTGACCTGTTTGTGGCTTCTCACACTGTCGTGGATTAATTCTGCTGCGTTGGCAGAAACTGTATTTCACTGTGAATGTGAAAAATCCCAGCTGGGGATGTTTTATGACGGTTCAAGCGAGCCGGGATATTTAGTGCTTATTATCCCCTGATGTCCCACAGAAATTGCTTTTCACAAAACTGAGATAGCAAGTAAAACTGCACTCACACTTGCTTTGAAATCATGTACAAATAAACCTTGAAAAATGGACTCAAAAAAGGAACCGATACTACAAATTGGTGCAAGAATGAGTCCTAACGTTTGGAAATGAGTTAGCATTCTGTTCCCTCATCCCAAAGTAAAAAAATGTGGGTTTTTGGTTAGATGCCTGAAATAAGGTCTGTGATAATAAGCTCATATAAGCAGTTATGTATATGCTTTATTGTATTTGGGGATTGAGCATTTAACCTCACCGTAATTTGCCAAATACATTGCTTATTCCTCCTAAAAACATTGAAAAACTGAAGATATGTCCAATTAAAATCAGCCATGTAGCTTAGCAAGCAATCCAGGTCATGTTAAGACTAACGAGCAGTCTGATCTCAGCAGCCACACTTCATCACGTGTAAAATAGGACAAACTATGCCTACGCTGCAGTACAGGAGTGATGCTGCTTCTTCGGCTCCTTGCCGTCCTAAATGGATCATCACCTGGTGGAGATTTGTGTCGTCAGCCTGAGAAATGCAGCTTGTGTTTAAGCACCGTATGTCGCCATCAGATGCATAATTAAGAGCCGTTAAGCAGGATTCTCATTTAAAAAAAAAAAGGTATCGACAGGAAAACATTACGAAGCTGCCGACGGCGCTTCCGACCGATTCACAGCGCTAACGCTCGCTTAATTAGAGCGCTGTAGCTGTTTTTAAAATCCAGCCGCAGTCGTCATTTCAGTTGAGTCGTGGCTGTAGAAGTGTGGAGCGTGTTTCTGTTTAACGCTCATCTGATAACGCTGGCAGATTTACCGCCTCGGAACACGTAGTGATTTTGGTGTGTCTGTGAGTTTCCAGCTACTTCACGGGGGGGCAGGAACAAAAGAGATTATACGTCTGCATTCGTATGGTGCTTTTATAGAAAGCGTGAAGCGACCCCCCCCCCCCCCCCCCGGTCCTAAAGAGAGAGGGAGGCGAGAGGAATACAAAAGGGAAGACGGGGAGGAGAGTCCTCCATCCTGAGGTACCAGCTGCTCCTGCTGCATCCATCCAAACGCAGGCAGGCACGGATGACACCGTGTTGGAATGCGGCCCACGAACGGTGATAAAAGAAGTCACACCCGTCTCTCCCATCACTGGCGTGTGTCCATCCCTTAGCTGTCTTTGTACACAGATGGCAAGCACAAGTATTTCCCTCCGTGCTCCACACATCCACATCGCCGTGGACAGGTGAAGTGATGAAATGTTTTTGTTTCAACACCGTGTTCAGAGACCTCGGCGCTACAACGAGATGAACTCGAGTCACATCTGTTGTTTATCAGAAAGCACATCCACCCGCTCACACGAGCAGAACCGCGTGAATTAAATTCCTGGTGTAACGTTCATTTCAAACGGTCCATCGGGTGACACACGCACGACCTCTCCGATCAGTCGACGGATCATTAATCGACGTCGCCGACCACAAAAAGCGGCGCTTGTTCACCGAAAACTGCCGAATCAGGTCGATCTCAAGTAGACAACGGATGCTGGAAAAGAAAAGCAGCTTTAGATTAACGGCCGCAATTACCGAGAACGAGCTCCGTGAGCCGCGAGCGGCGTCGGCAAATTGAGAGGATGTATATGATTCTACGGCACATTAGTCGACACGTTGCTGTACAACAGAGAGAGAGAGAGAGAGGGAGCAACTTCTGCTCTTCAGGCACATTTCAGTAATACACAGTAATATGCGCCTGACATTGATTTGAAAATGGCTCTAATGAAAGAATAAACACCATTATGTCCCAGCAGACATTTGGTTTCTATTAGCAACTGTGTTTAGCTGAAGAAAGGGAGGGAACAAAGACGAGGCGTTTAATAAATGGAAGCCGAGTGGCTCATATAATAAAACCACTATCGGTTCAGAACGGACAATTAAGTGCTGATTTAATTTGCTTCACAAGCTGCATTTCAGTTACCGTTACATTCAGACATTCAGAAGTTTCAACCAGCGTTGCCATGACGATACGTAATCCTGGGATCATTTGTCATTCTTTGTTTGGGGGGGGGGGGTGAAACAACAAGCATCACCAGTTGCAGGGTGGTTACCATCTGCAGTTTATGTGAACTAGAGGGGTACAACGATTAAATACCACCTGTCTCTATTTACAGGGTTGAAATTCATCCAGCTGTCATGTCACGCATGTGAGTCAGCAGTGATGAAAGTTACCCATTTCCCATTACAAGTAAACGCAGCATGATTCCGTGAGCAACCGCTGCTGACTGACGTGAAGCGCCTCGATCATTTTGAATTTTGCACGGGGACACGGAGATCCTATTCCTGGGCGAAGCAGCAAGTAAACGCTTTCATTAGTGGGTCACATGATCAACCACCATTGTTTTAACTCACTGCGATAGAAAGGAAGTTAAAAGACAATGTAATAGATAAAAATGCCCCTTTTAACTTAAATAATCATTCATTTAGTTTGTATAAGAAAATAAATAAAATAATAAAAACGTGTCAACATTCGCTGCTTAATGTGCCTCAAATAGTAATTTGAAAAGTGCATCTTCAATTCGAGGTGGTTCGGAGCGAGTCTCTCTGGTTTTATGTGGGAAGTCGATGAACTCGGCCCGACGCGTTTCTTGAAAAGAGAGCGGGAGGGATCCCTTTGCTCTTCCTCCCTCGCTCGCTCGTTGCTCGTCCCATGGGTGCTCTTGTCTCGCTCCAGAGGCAGGATGCGAGGGTGAGAAGAGACTAAAGAGATGAGAGGGGTTTCTGCCAGACGGATGAGATGAAGTGAAACGCCGCCCTGGAAACTCCTGTCAGTGTGACAAGACAAGAAACTCCACTTCTAAACGGAGCCGGCAGCTTCTACCTTCACGAGTCAGAATAAGTAGGAAAGAAAACATGTTCAGGAGTGATCTGCTGTGAGATCAGTGCCATGGTAGACCTGCATTGATAGCTGTAGAAAGCTGCTACCAAAAATAACAACAGCTACGTCGTTTGCCTCGCCAGCCACAGCCCCGGGACGTTTTCTTTTTTTTTTTTTAAGCTCTAAATCTGATCATCGGTGAAATTGTTATGACAGCTGTCTGTACATGTGCTCTCAGGTGAGGACAGAGCTTTTAAAGATGGTGACCGCCATCCAGACGGGACAAAGCCCTCGGGTCAGCGGTAAGCCGATGTGATGGATGGAGGTCCCACCTTCCCGTCTGGAACAAAAGGTGTGACCCAAACTGTTGACAGGTACACACACACACATACGCCGCCGCAATAATCTCCTTTTTTATGCAACCGCAGTGACATATTGACAGCACCTGCCCGATGCTATGATAAAGCTGGATCCCCTGCAGCAGGCTGGTGCAGGACCGGTAGGTTCTCTTGCTCGGGGCGACTCGGGGGGATCTGAGACCGCCAACACTCAACGGCCACCCGGAGATCACGCCATCAAGTTTCCCTCATTAAATTACACAGATATGATCAGAGAGATGCCATTATTAATTTGTGGCAGAGCTCTGCACTAACTAACAAATATGAGAAACACATTTCCAAAATAATTATA
Source organism: Chelidonichthys spinosus (assembly GCA_029853015.1). Lineage (NCBI taxonomy): Eukaryota > Metazoa > Chordata > Actinopteri > Perciformes > Triglidae > Chelidonichthys > Chelidonichthys spinosus. The sequence continues at coordinate 3,281,293 of CM056825.1, read as the reverse complement.
TAGTCCAATGTAACACCACCACAAATGCAAACTCAGTATTAAAAGTTGAATTAACGACAAACTGTAAATATAAGAATCTTCGTTCATTATTTGAAACCCCATTTTGAGACCATTTTTTTTTCTAATTATGTGTCGTATAGTAGCTTTAATTGTTTATGGCGGAGTCCGCCTTTTCCGCACAGGATTCACATTTTAACAGCATTGAACGCTTCACAACCTCCAGTTAGGCTAATGCAGCCTAACAGAAGAGTCCAGCAATAAACCCTAACCTTCATGAAGACTCGGATCGTTTAATACACCTGTCAGTATATGACACAACACAAAAGCAATAAAGTTTTGTTTCACATAAAAAAAAAGAATATACATTCATGTTAGTGGCCGATCACCCATGCCAGGATTTCAGCCACTGCTGTGTTTTCAAAACAACAAATATTTTTTAAATATATAATTCCAATCCGAGATAACGTCTCCCTGTTTCAACGTCATGGGTGACACACAAGTTTGTTCACCTGTTGCACGTGTTTTACTAATCCACGCACCCGTCTCCATCTATGATCACGTCTGTGAGCAGACCCGTCTGTCTGACACCCCCGGTGTGTCTATCTGACACCAGAGCTCCCGCTTCTATGAGGTCTGACACCTCGATGTCTACTTATTTACTGCGTGAGCGGATTGTGTCTTGTGCAATTGAGCCATCCACAGTTGTGAGTAATGCATGTGGAGAGCAGCAGGAAGGGTAATGGAGGGAGAGAGAGAGAGATAGACCTTCTTTTGAGGCTGCATCAATGGGATGACCTGTGTTTTAACCCAGTTTGGATTCCCTCCGGACCTAAAGTGACAAGGAACGTAACATCAAAGATTTCAGAGATGGAAGACAGGAGGGAGGGGAAAGTGGAGAGGGGGAGGAAGAAAAAAAAAAGACTAACCCAGTTCAGGTTCGTGTGGCTCCATGAAACCTGTGCTCCCTCGGTATCAGACTAACCTAGTTGAAGCATCTCCTGCTGAGTTAATTAGACGAGATTGGAAAAGAGCTTCTGAGTCCCACCGCTGCAGATTTCTAATGATGTGATGAACATCAACGGCTCTGGACTGTGTGTGTGTGTGTGTGTGTGTGTGTGTGTGTGTGTGATCTATAATTATATTATTTGGCTGTGCTCTTCACACTGAAGGCCTCTGCAGTGTGAAGCACTTGATCGTCCAGATTTCTAATCTGGTATTTGGGCATTGATTTTTTTTTTTTTGGCGGAGTGCTTTTATGTTTGATCTTAAGGGGCAGCTGTGAACTGAGTGAATGTTAATGGTATTTACTGGTGCTTTTTTCCGGCTCACTTGCTTTCCCTGACACTTTCATGAAATACATCAAAGGGACATTTCAGTTGCCTTTCAAAAAGCCCACAAGGAAACGGTCAAAAGAAAAGCAGGCTCAACAACAGGCATGCAGACCAGGAGACTCAACGCAACGGACCCTTTTCACAAATGCATACCTGACAACTCGCACGTAGTAAACAGACAAAAGGCCCTCGGGGTTGATTGCCACTTGGTGTTTTATTAAACGTGTTTCCAATGATTCATCGTGATTCAGCTGTCAGTTCACGGCCGGATCGCACTCGGACGAGCCATCATGCCAAATGTGCAGGGAGCGAGCCAAACGCACTTTTTTGGTCGTTTCCTGGCCCGGGCTCCGTTGGCGCCCACTAAATTGAAAAGTTGGCAGCCCTGAAATTACACAACGCTCCACAGAACCAACTGTTCTTTGTGAAAAAAGTACTGCACTGTAAATCTGGTCACACCGACGTTTTCAGCCAGCGAATAACTTAGTTTTAATGGAAGCGTCGCTATCGGAGGAACAAAGGGCCGATGAAACGGCACAGTACAAAGGGAGCGAATCTCAGGAAGACACGATGGCCGACTGTCCCTCTCATGTTCACGGCTGGTTAGCATGTTAGCAGTTAGCTCGTCGGCTACAGCTGTCCCTCATTAGCCATGCAAGATTCAGAGAAGTGTTGGTGAAGGTGAGCAGGTGGATTTAGCTGCATCATTTTATGGTAATAAGAAAGTGTGTGTGTGTGTGATGGTGTGTGTGTGATGGTGTGTGTGTGTGTGTGTGTGTGTGTGTGGATGGGGTAACAGAAGCCATTGATTTAGTAACGAGACAAACGGGGGTGGAAATGAATGGACTGACCCGTGTTATCTTATCTGACGGTTTGACTCGCTGCGTGATTTCTATCGGAGAAACAATTTGAGATAAACAACGATGGCAGATAAGCGTCCACGACGTGGCAGACGAATGAACATTAACACGAACAAAAAGTCAGACTGAATTGATTTCCAGTAATTCATATAAATAACGGTACGACGCAACGAGGATTCCTTTTCAGTTTGACATGTTGATTCAAAAACACCCGAGTGGCGTTAAATGTGTGTGAAGAAGTTAAGTAGTTTACAATGTGTGTGTGTGTGTGTGTGTGAGAGAGAGAGAGAGAGAGAGAGAGAGAGAGAGAATTAAACACAGTCAATGCCAGTACTTTCAAAGGATAGGATAGCGTTTGTGTGTTCATGTGGAGGGAAACCATTTAAAATTTGGATTTCCACCATGCGCTCCGCATCACATCACACCCGAGTCTCTCTTTTTTTCCCCTGGTGTTACGGTTTCACAAGCCTGGAGTATTTCCCATAATGCCCTAACCTACCACCACTATTTTTTTGGGTATCACACGTCTTTCATGAAAGCCCATAAACATAACGTCACTGGAGGGCTTTGCTTTTACCTGGAGGCGGCGTTTGAACCGGTTCCACATCGTACCATTACTTCAGCTCATTAAGCACTCAATACGCTGCCACAGCCAAATCTGTCCCCACACACACACACTCACACACACACACACACACACACAAACACACACACTGCCCAGAGAACGCTTTCATCAAGAAGTTCTGCAGTTTCACATCTGATTCTAAATCCTGATTTAGAAGTTGGACATTGGTGTTTTCTAACTATCTATCACTCTGCCGCTACTAATGTTTGTGCTCAGATGTGAAAACACTTTTGGACATTGGTCAGTTTACTGTGTTCTAGCTCTCTGGCGGCTGCTGTGGTTGGTCGGTCAGGGACCCTGAAGACTTCGTGGCAGAAGGGTTTTACATTTCAAATCTCTTATTCTCAGAATCTTGCAGGAGTATAATGAGTGTGTGTGTGTGTGTGTGTGTGTGTGTGTGTGTGTGTGTGGTTTAAAAAGGTAAGAATCCTATTATCAGCCACTTAGCTCAGTGCTTACTCCATCAGCTGCCATCTAATGCTCTGTGGAGGATAATTGGCTTGAGTCTCGCTGTGTGTGTGTGTGTGTGTGTGTGTGTGTGTGTATGTGTGTTTTAAAAACCTCCAGGTTCTATTTGATTTGTAATCCATCAAACTGTATTTGGCGTTGCCGTTGATTACATTGTTGTGGGTAATACATGCCAGCCGACTTGCTCACAATGCTGACTGTGTGAAGCGTAGCACGCAACCATGTTAGTGTAGCATGTTAGCACGCCACCATGTTAGTGTAGCACGTTAGCACGCCCCCACGTTAGTTTAGCACATTAGCACGCCACCATGTTAGTTTGGCACGTAAGCACGCCACCAAGTAAGTGTAGCATGTTAGCACGCCACCATGTGAGTTTAGCACGTAAGCACGCCACCACGTTAGTGTGGCATGTTAGCATGCCACCATGTGAGTTTAGCACGTAAGCACGCCCCCACGTTAGTTTAGCACGTAAGCACGCCCCCACGTTAGTTTAACGCGTTAGCACGCCACCATGTTAGTTTAGCACGTTAGCACGCCACCACGTTAGTTTAGCACGTAAGCACGCCCCCATGTTAGTTTAACGCGTTAGCACGCCACCATGTTAGTTTAGCACGTTAGCATGCCACCATGGTAGTGTAGCACGTTAGTACGCCACCACGTTAGTTTAGCACGTAAGCACGCCCCCATGTTAGTTTAACGCGTTAGCACGCCACCATGTTAGTTTAGCACGTTAGCATGCCACCATGGTAGTGTAGCACGTTAGTACGCCACCACGTTAGTTTAGCACGTTAGCATGCCACCACGTTAGCACAAACCACAAGGTTGCAAAAAATGTGAAATCCTTTCAGCTGATGTTTATCTTAACTGCAGAACGAAAGGTGGCATCATTAAATACTGTAGGTTTGGATGAAGGAACAGACAGACGTGGGGGGGCATTAGGCTATTAAAAAATAGTGAGACTAAACAGGTTTAGCAGCATTAGTGCTGAGACTATTAAAAGAAGTAAGAGGTTGATAACGTGCCACCATCGCCACAGGACTTAATGACAAAAAAAACGGGTCCTAGAAGTGATATTAGGCAGGAAGAACGCAACGTTAAGGTATAGCGGGTTGTTCTTGCTGCTGATTTGTCCTCTCTTGGTGAGTCTGCTGATGTTTATTTTTAACAGTCAGATGATTAAAAGGCGGAGGCCAGGTTGAAGGTTATGACATCAGCACGGATTGCTATAAGCCACGACGACAGCGGCCCTGCTTACATTTGAGCACTCTGGGTTTTTACTCAGATGATTGTTGTGCTCTTTAAAAAAAAAAAAAAGAATTCTGCTACGAGAAGAGACGAGAGATGAGCGAGGTGTCGGCCAACACACTGACCTTTTAAGGTGGCTTTTCTTAAGGTGGTAACGTATTCTCCCGAACACAATGTTTTAAGGAACAGTTTGGGATATTGTATATTTTTTATTCAGCACCTATGAAGTTCCTGCACACTTGTTAACCGCAATCATTTCTTCAATGGACCGATACCGGCATTGCAGATAATAATTTATCTGATGTTTATTTTGTTTTTTCATTCATTCCCCCCTTTTTAATGCCAGGGAGACGGAGAAATGTGAAATAACTGACCTCTTTCTTTGAAAGTGTATTTGGATTCAAAAAGAAGGACCACCGATAAAGTGAAGACCTGTTTCACACCTGCATAAATAATGTAATAACGCTTGATGCCGCGCTGCATTTAAAAGCAGATTAAACCCTCATACGTGGTTCAAAGTGTCTGGTTATGCGTAAGTGCATTATATTTGCATACTTGTCTGTATTTATAGTATAAGAGTATGAAGCAACGTATTGCAGTCGTAGTCCATGTTGCCCCCCCTTCTCTGTATACCTATGCAAAGGCAACTTCCCCACAGAAATGGACCTCTTTTACTGAGCAGACGAAGCTGCCACTCCATCTCGTCGACGACCTGCTGTTGTCTCTTAGCAACGCCGGCAGGCAGATCGACGGAGGGAGGGGGGGGGGGGGAGAGAGAGTGACAGAGACATGGACCCCTCGTCCATGTGTGAGAGGACAAAAGGCAAAGAAGAAGGAAAAAGCAGTAGGGAGAAGGGTAAGTAAAGATGTGTAAACGGAGAGAGGAGGAGCAGGAAGGGTGACTGGAGGAAGAGGAGGGAGGGATGCTGAAATGTCAAGCGCTAACCAAGTCACTGCATTTAATGTCATTTCTGGAAGCAAAATGTCAAGAAGATCAAAGTAGACTACGTCTGGAGGCGCATGTGTTCTGTAGACCGAGAGGACTTTAAGAAGAGTTTGCTGTGATACCGTGACAATCAGATCAAATGGTCTTTCCTTTACTATGCATGTGTAACTACACTGTGTCGTAGAGGATGTGTAGCATTGACAGGCGGGGTCAACTGATTCTCCAGAGGGAGATGCAAAGAGCCGATGGCCTCCGACACCAGCAGCAGATACAGGAGGAGGAGGAGGAGGAGGAGGAGGAGGAGGATGCTCCTTCATCAGTACAGCACAAAGCTGTGTTTGTTCCCCCCCTCTCTCTCTCTCGTAGAAACAATGTGGCTGCATACCAATTATATTGTGCGAGACTCACCTTGCTGTGAAGTCGGTGTTGGTCCTCCTCGGTCCGCCTCTCGCTGATTTCGGTCATCTAACGGTTTCTCGTCCTTCGTGGTCCCGTTGTCTGGACCCAAATGTGTCTTTTATTTCACCCCACCACTCTCTCTCTCTCTCTCTCCTCTTTCACACACACACACTCCTTTTTCTCTGGAGAGAAACCAGCAACGGAATTTAAATAGACTCGGATAACAGGGAGGGGAGGGGGGGGATAGAGGGGCGCTAGCGGTTTGAAACTAGCTACGCAAATGCTACCAGATGTCGCCGAGGCTAAAGCCCGCTAGCCCGCTCGCTGAATAGTAATGATGCGATGAGCCAGTGTCCGACACACGAAGACCGCGGACTGTCCTCCAAGGGGGCGGCGTCGGGCGGCGTCTTCCTGGGAGGGACGGTCCTCGAGAAACTCCCCCCGGTGGCCAACGAACGTCATGTTAGCTAGCATAAACCCACAACTTCCTGTTGCATATTTTCACAATAAAAGTGTTATAATTGTTGTATCGTGGTCAGTTTCATTTGTATTGATTTTTTTAATTTTTTAATTAATCGCTTCATTTTTTTTTATCAAATTATAAAATAAAATCTATACCACATGTGCATAAACGATACCGGTGTATGTTGTTACTGTACTTAAGTTTCAGGTATTTGTACTATTCATTTTTCTGTCTACTTTCTACTCCTTAAATTTGCTGAACAGGCTCATACAACCTGCTTCATCGCCTTTGTTGGCTCACATAAGTGGCTAAACTAAAATACAGTTCAGGATTGAAATCAAAATTCTAACTTCAAAAATAACTCCTATGTGGATGGATTAGTTATATATAATATATCACATATTATTTGCCTTTATTGGAAATCAGTAATGAATTATATCAACACATGTTTCAGAGGGGAAAGAAGAGAAAAGACACAATTATAAAATTGCACAGACCAACACACAGCAAATAGAGAGATGTTGAAAAGATCAGTTAGTAAATATATATTATGTTGTTGAGCCAAAACCCATTAGTTTATCCGTCACCACTTTGCCGCTTTTACTTTGAAAACAAACTCACTGCTGAGGGCTAATCAATTTAGTTTGTCAGCTTTATGAATCCTTCAGATAAATTATTCAAAAGAGCAATGCAACCACAGTTACAGAATCCTGGCTCCAGGGCTGCACAAATAGTATGAAAGCTGACCGTTTAATATTTGAATATTGATTATAAATCATTCACATTTTTCCTACCCACTTAGTAAGTGCTCTTAATGTGGGTCATTGGCTGAGAAACAAATCCAACCTCATTGTGGGCCATGTGGTCATGATTCCCCTACCTCTCTCTCTCTCTCTCTCTCTCTCTCTCTCTCTCTCTCTCTCTCTCTCTCTCTCTCTCGTTTATGTTTGGGATTGTTTAACTCAAAATGTGGCACAAACACAATCTTTACTCACAACCTGTAATGTGGAAAAATTGAAGTAAAACCAATATTCTACCTATGGGAACTACTTCCTTGTAATCGAATATATAAATATGTGTTTTACACTGACTGTCTCCAGTCACCACTGAAAATCAGGTTTTTAAAGTGGCACTGGGGGCTATTTCCAGTGCGATGCCACTATCGCTCACCATTGTTTCCACAACAATCCTGCTCAGTTCTCATGTTCTGTCTCACTCAGCACATTGTGGAAATGAAACATGGAACTGAAAAAGACTGGTAGTTGGTAAAACCAGCCTTGTGGGGAAAAGTCTAAGAAGAGTTGGCAGCATCAACAGGTTTGCACTATAGTGACTGCACCCCGAGGACACCCGGTGATCACTTGGGAAGCTGGTGCTGCTCGACAGACAGCCAGTTTAACTATTAATTGTTTTTAAACAAATATAAAAGCCACTCTACCTGTACTATTACTGTTCTATGGTGTGATGCAGTGGATGGATGGATTAAATACTATTATAAGCTATGATTGTGTGCGTGTGTGTGTGTGTGTGTGTGTGTGTGTGTGTGTGTTTTTGTTGAATCTGAGCACATTGTTTTACACTCTTTCCACACAATTATTTTACTATTATTAGTATTCCTTTTCTTTCAGCAGTAAGAAGAATGCTAATACATGTTAGAATGGCTTATTATATTGCCAACGAATTAAGTTTATCATTCTTCTACAATGGTCCTTTGTATTTATGTCCGTGTTTTTTATTTAGGTCTTTGTCGACACCCGCTGGAAATTCAGCGCTACTACAACATGCCGCGAATTTCCGTCAGGCACCGCGTCGGCCACCTCACATGACGGCGCTTTTGACTTGACGAAGGACCCACAAACGGCGGCTCGTCGTTGGCCGTAGAATTGTTTGTGAAAAAATAAACTTTATCCACCTGAAATCAGAAGCATCTTATCTAACACACCGGTAAATATGTTACTTTACAAATCTACAGCTTGTTCTTAATCAAATGGAGGTCGTATGCACTGTAAATAAATAAAATCCGCACGATGTTACGTGTTATAGCACAAATGTAGTGATAGCGTCAGGCAAAAGTGGCGCTCTCTATGAATGGGCTCTCGGTCCATTGAATACAATACGTGTTTGGCTGTGTTGGCTAGCTTATGTGCACCGTTTTGTACCAACCATTGTTGGCTAATGTTCGGTGACGTTATTACCTCGGCCTCGCCAATACGAAGCTAAGTTAGCAAACAAACGTAGTTATCGGTGAGTCGAACCGTCTTCCCCCCCCCCCCCCCCGTTTCTGCTAAGCTAACATTAGCCGGCTGCTTGTCGGCGTGTAAATTAACACCGCACGTTAAATGTATTTCCTGAAAGTTAACTCTCCTAACTTTGTGTGACGACATTGCTCAGTTTGTTTGAAAATAACCGGTTTTTCCCTAAAGTGCTACTTCCTCAGTTCAGTTTGAATATCCCTCTTAAATCCGTTAGCAGACGGTTGAGCATCTATACGTTTAAAATATATTGCTGCTCATACATGTACACATTTTCGTTAGTTATTTTTCTACCATTATGTCTCCACAGTTTTGAGCCAGCCCGAGGAGCTCTGTTGCAACCCTTGGAGAACCTTTTATTTATGTTTATGTGGGGGAACCACACATAAGGAGCCATGTTTCTGTACAACATCACCCTGCAGCGTGCCACGGGCATCACTCACGCCATCCATGGAAACTTCTCAGGTGAGATCTCCCTGCTGTATTACCTGTCTGGTTTTGTCAGATGTGTTAGGACCTGGAGTCAGGGTTATGGGAGGCCTAGAGGGCTTTGTGGGTGTGCTGCAACTCAGGTGTAAGAGACGTAAGGGTTGCTGGTACAAAACCCCGGATTCTCCTCCCTCCGTGTGACAAAAATCCCCTTTTTTAAGGGGGATAATTCTTTGTTAGATTACAAAGAATTATGTTCCCATGTTAAAGTGTTGTTGATATGATGAGTTTATCATGTCTCTTCTCTGATTAACAGTGGAGAAAGATTGAGTATCTCTGATCACCAACATCATAGCCCCCTTTAACGCCCTCTTTTTGTGGGATTATCAGTCCTTTTTTCCCCCCGTAACGTCATTAGTGTAAAGAGGTACAGAGACATAACGGGGCGTCAGAGTCATTCGGCCTCTGGGCCGGCAACAAAGGCCGGCAGAGGTCGTAACGGAGGTGAGACGACCCCGGTGTGAACGGGGAGAATCGGGACAGAAGATAAAGATGTCTACAGCAAAAAGTTGTTTGTCTCATCTGTGATGCGAAACAAGTTCTTGTTTCTAAATTAAATGTAAAGTGTTGTTTTAGTGCCATTTTCACATTTTGAAGATTATCGTGAATCACAATTATTTTGGCCGGGATAAAAGCGATATGAAATGTTCATGTCTTCCCGTGCCTTGTTCATAGTTCTTCTGGAGAATGAGGATAATTGGCCTGGTCTGTAGCATTCAGCATTCCTATTCTCTATGCCCAATTTGTTGTTGCCCAATTTTCTCCATCCAAATACATGCTTTTATGATTGTTGCTTGTATTGTTAAAGAAAATGTGCTTGTGTCCTTGTAGGAACCAAAATGCAGGAGATCGTTGTTTCCAGGGGAAAGATCTTGGAATTATTGCGACCGGATGCCAACACAGGAAAGGTGCACACTTTGCTCACAGTGGAGGTGTTTGGCATCGTTAGGTCTCTGATGGCCTTCAGGCTCACCGGAGGAACCAAAGGTACGTAGCCACAGATGAATGTACAACAAACATGGACTATAGAGACCTGAGTCTTCCCTGAGCTCTGATCAACTTTATAACGATTTTATGACCTCACAAATATTTGTATTTCATAAAGCAAAAGAGGGGGAGCAGAGTCCTCTCACTCAAATTTGTGTCTGTGTTCTTGTGCGTTTGTAGACTACATTGTTGTCGGAAGTGACAGCGGTCGTATCGTCATCCTGGAATATCACCCGTCCAAAAACATGTTTGAGAAGATCCACCAGGAAACGTTTGGGAAGAGCGGCTGCAGACGCATCGTCCCCGGACAGTTCCTGGCCGTCGACCCAAAAGGCCGAGCGGTCATGATAGGTACGAAGTCATATCGAAGAGTTTGGATGAATGCAGCAGGTCTTTAAGCCGTGCCTTACACGCCAAAGTGTTGTTGATGTGATGAGTTTTTCATGTCTCTTCTCTGATTAACAGTGGAGAAAGATTTAACACCTCTGATCAACACTATAGTCCATTTTTACGCTGCCATGTTTGTTGCGGGATTATCGCTCTTTTTTTCCCCAACAATGCGGTGTAAAGAGGTACAGTGACAAAATGGGACGTTCAACATGTAAACAATGTGTTAGAATGAATGCAACCGCCTTACACGTCAAAGTGTGTCTGCAGGACACAGTAAATCCTGTCTCAGTACAATAATAAAAATGAGGAATGGTACAGACATATTTAGTAGTATCCGTTACAGGTGCGTCAAATTGGGCTGCATTTCACAAAAGCTAATTCAATTATATTAAACATTGCATGTAGGATATGTTGACTAAGACTGTTGTATTAGTCTCCTTTTACTTTTAGCTACGCATTTCATTCAAACATCTTTCCAGAATGCCCTGAAAACTGAAAACAAACTGTTACTAATAATTGTGTTCTACAATTAAAATATTTTATTCTTAAAAGAACAGCCACGTGCATAATGTTAGATGAAATTAAGCTTTGTTTTCGTCCCTCCCCGTGTCTAGGAGCGATCGAGAAACAGAAGCTGGTCTACATTCTGAACAGAGACGCGGCGGCGAGGCTGACCATCTCCTCTCCGCTGGAAGCCCATAAAGCAAACACGCTGGTCTACCACGTAGTCGGAGTCGACGTCGGCTTTGAAAACCCCATGTTTGCCTGCCTCGAGATGGACTATGAGGTAAGGTTAAACCACGTCTGGAAGAAATGTGGACTATTCTGACACTATTCCACTCTTTTTTCTTCCTTTTATTATTGTTTAATTAGTTTAAAGTTGCCACCACTCCCACAGTGCTGAGGCTATACAGTGTACAGTGTTCCCTCGCATCCTGGAAAACAATTTTCCATACATAGAAAAATGTGCTGTAACATAAATTTTTTCCCTTTCGATGAAAAAAACCTACGAGGTTATCAGATCATATAATCACATCATCAAATCATTACTGTGAATGGAAAATATTGTTGAAAAGAGGGGAAACCCCTGACCGATACATAGGATATAAGGAAGTGTATCCCCCTTTGAATCATTTAGGAAAAAAACCTCCGATCCTCTACATTCACATTTGCTCTTTTTCCAGGAAGCCGACAACGACCCAACGGGAGAAGCTGCCGCCAACACGCAGCAGACGCTCACCTTTTACGAGCTGGACCTCGGCTTGAACCACGTGGTCCGCAAGTACAGCGAAGCCCTGGAGGAGCACGGGAACTTCCTCATCACTGGTGAGCAGCAGAGCCGGTGGCGGTTGTACACGCTGAGGATGAAACAACGGTTATTAGATGCTTTTTAGCAGCTGTCACTTGTAGTTGGAGGACAGTGGAGTGAAAATACACCAGGAAAGGACAGTGAGAATGAAATGAAACATATCTAGAATGTTAAGGATTTAATTTGTTACAGATTACGTGTTGTTGATATGATGAGCTTTTCATGTCTCTTCTCTGATTGACAGTGGAGAAATAATCTTCATCTCTGATCACCGACACTTTAACTCACATAGCATATATTGCGGATGTTTTTCCGCTGTAGTCATCATTATTTCTTTTTACAAAGAAACTCATCTCTCTTTCTAGTTCCTGGTGGTTCAGACGGGCCCAGTGGAGTTCTGATCTGCTCCGAAAACTACATCACCTACAAGAATTTTGGAGACCAGCCTGACATCCGCTGTCCCATCCCGCGACGCAGGGTGAGTCCTAAACACGGAGCTGCATCGGGCATTAGGACGAATCACCTCGCGATTATTCTGGCTGATATCTGAAGGACGTGTTGTTGATATGATGAGTTTATCATGTCTCTTCTCTGATTAACAGTGGAGAAAGATTGAGCATCTCTGATCACCAACACTATAGTCCATCTTTACACTGCCATGCTTCTTGCGGGATTATTGCTATTTTCCCCCCGCAATGCATGAGTGTAAAGAGGTACAGAGACGGAATGGGGCATTTAAAAAGGGCTGAAAGACTAAAGGAATGACCGACTGAGATCAAAACCGCTGAATAGTTGACTAATCTACTAAAAGGGGGTTTTCCGACTGGTTGCAGATTACAAACGGAGAAATGAAGTAAGATGAATATAAAGACAACAACGCTCTGTTCAACAAGCTGACGCAGAAGGCCGACGTAGTAACAGAGGCCTGTGGCGGGACAGTCATGGAGGCAGTGGCTGGAATGTTATTAAAAGACCTATAAATCACACTTAACCACATTAACCAATCATTTTTTGACTACATAATACATCACAACAGACAATCAAAGCTTTGTAGCTTTTCAGCCTTACTTATGTATGTAACTTCTTATTTATTCAGAAGAAGCACAAAACACCGTGTCCCTTATAAAACAAAAAGGAATACCATGAAATGAAATGTTTTTGGTCTTTAACTTGTGTCCATCTCCCCACCTTCTTCTTCCCCATCCGGTCCACGCAGAATGACCTGGACGACCCCGAGCGTGGGATGATCTTCGTCTGCTCAGCCACCCACAAGACCAAGTCCATGTTCTTCTTCCTCGCCCAAACTGAGCAGGGAGACATCTTCAAGGTTACCTTGGAAACGGATGAAGAAATGGTGAGCGAGGCCTCTTCAGCGCCGTCTTTTCCCACTACTTGAAACAAACAGCCAAATCCATTTCCCCTCGGTGCTGCGTTCCAGTATTAAACCACCTAGCTCTAATGTAAAACAGACGAGCTGTGGATTTTATTTTGATTTATCAAATATATATTTGATATATTTTTCCATTACAAAATGTTCTGTTCTGTGTTGGTTCACAGGTCACAGAAATCAGGCTGAAATACTTTGACACGATCCCCGTAGCAACGGCCATGTGTGTGCTGAAGACTGGCTTCTTGTTTGTTTCTTCAGAATTTGGAAATCAGTAAGTTATTTATCAGCATCTGTTCTTCCCTGTTCGTGTAAACTAATATGTATCACTTCTCTCTCTTTCCGGGCCTTCTGATTGGTATAAAAAAAATATCCTCAAAGCTCAGCTAAGAATTCCTTTCCGTCTTTCTTTTTCTCATGTTCTACCTTTTCTGTTTCCTCTAGTTACCTTTACCAGATCGCCCACCTGGGTGACGATGACGAGGAGCCGGAGTTCTCCTCCGCAATGCCGCTCGAAGAGGGAGACACCTTCTTCTTCCAACCCCGCCCGCTCAAGAACCTCGTTCTGGTGGATGAACAGGAGAACTTATCGCCCATCATGTCCTGTCAGGTGTGTGTGTGTCTGCATTATAACGTTTGTGCCTCCAAAAATACCCAGGAGAAGTATTAAAGTGTCCTTGTTGGCTTATTGTGTGTGTTTGTTTTTACAGATTGCTGATTTGGCCAATGAAGATACACCCCAGTTGTACGTTGCCTGTGGCCGAGGACCTCGGTCTACTTTGAGGGTTCTTAGACATGGACTGGAGGTACACACACACACACACACTGCTGTCTGAAAAGTGAAAAGTTATTCATATCTCGCCTCGTAAAAGCTGAAGATTAAACAAGATCATATAAAAGCTGTTACCTCGTTCATGCCTCGCCGCTTACAAACGGTCGGCGTTTCGGGTTCTGCATCTGTTAACGTTTTCGGTCCGAGGCGTGACACCTCCCATCGCTGAGTAAACACACAGAGCCCTGCGGCAGAGAAGGTGTGTGGCTGTGATCACGCACACGAGTCATTATGTGGGACAACAAAAATTATTCAGATTGTTTGTTTGCACTCAAGAAAACACTATCACGTTACTGTCCACACACACACACACAATATATATAATAAGCTTGATTAGTTTATTCATGAGTCACTTGGATATGGTTGTCACTATCATGGTAGAGAGATGAAAAATAGATCCAGATTTTTTAGTGCAGTGGTGGGTATCACTTCTAATATTTTCATATGATACCTTTAAATCCTCTTTACCGCCTTCTTCCTGTACTTCTTTCCCCGTCGTGTCCCTCAGGTATCAGAGATGGCCGTGTCTGAGCTGCCCGGTAACCCCAACGCCGTGTGGACGGTACGCAGACACGTCGAAGGTACGAACTTTCCTCTTTCAGACACCTTTTTTGTTTGGTTTTTTTTTTTTTTTTTCACAATTTTCCTTTGAAGATGCCATAGACAGTTTGCCTTAAAGGTGCAATGTTTAATCAAAGAAATAGGGGGCAGCATTTCATTTCTACTGGGTCCATACGATCTTAATTAACATTAATTAGCAGTCAGAAGTTCTACAGCAGGGCGACAATATGCAAATTTGCCAAAATGCTGAAACCTTTGAGAGACAACACTGCTGTCTTCTAACCTTCATGTGTCGCGTCTGTCTGTAGTTTATCGCTTGTTGCGTAGCTTGGTTTTAGCAAGAAACAGCCCCATCGCCACCATTTTTTGAATGTTTCTGGATCCGGTTTGTGTGTATGGTCTGTGTACTGAGCCAGTATATCTCTGCTCACCCAGATCTGAGGGTTTTTCTTCTTCTTCTTTTTTTTTCACTAGATGAGTTTGACGCCTACATCATAGTGTCCTTCGTGAACGCCACGCTGGTTCTGTCCATCGGGGAGACTGTAGAGGAAGTGACAGATTCTGGTTTCCTGGGAACCACGCCGACGCTCTCCTGCTCGCTGCTCGGCGAAGACGCCCTGGTGCAGGTTTGTGCAATGTACCGCTCCTATCGTCTGCATAAATATCTGCTACGACACTGGCCAGTCCCTGAAGAATGTACGAAGAAATACGGTTGCAAATCGTGTTTTATTATATCAAAAATGTCAATCAACAGGTTTGAAACACCGTTTTGATTAAAATCAGGAGTATTCATATAGTTTTATGATGTAGTTGATCATTTGTCAAGGCTTTTAAATCAGTTTATCCCATAAAACATTTGCCTGCGACTCCAGAAACATAGATGACAAATTGTATTTTGTGCTCTCTTTTTAACAGTGAACTCTTGTATCAAGAATGAAACCATCCCAATACTAACTCTCTTCCCATCTCCTTTCTTCTTCTCTTGCCTCTTGTTGCTCCTCCTCACAGGTCTACCCAGATGGTATTCGCCACATCCGAGCAGACAAGCGTGTGAACGAGTGGAAGACTCCCGGCAAAAAGACCATCGTCCGCTGCGCCGTGAACCAGCGACAGGTTGTCATCGCACTCACCGGAGGGGAGCTGGTGTACTTCGAGATGGACCCGGTGAGAAATCTACTTTCTTCAGCTTTTCATATCTTCTGCTAGTCGTATCTAAATGTAAACTTAGAGGGATTTTAAGGTTGATAAACAACCATAGAGCTCAATCAAAAGTTTTAAATTAGGTACATTTGTAGTGCAACAATTTCATTACATTTTATACTTTTGTTTTACCAATTATTTATTCACTACAAATTCAAATGATTTGACGATTTGAAATTTTGGAAATTCGGATCTTCACCTAAACTGTATTTTTAAGTGACCAATTTAAATGTGACTAACATCTGTGTTCTCTGTGTCGCCTTATCCAGTCCGGCCAGCTGAACGAATACACCGAACGGAAGGAGATGTCTGCAGACGTGGTTTGCATGAGCCTGGCTAACGTTCCCCCCGGCGAGCAGCGCTCCCGTTTCCTGGCCGTGGGACTGGTGGACAACACGGTCCGAATCATCTCCCTGGACCCTTCGGTACGAAGCAGAAACACTCCATTGTAGATCGGCACATAAACAAAGTCCCAATAGCAGTAGCTAACTGGGCCATGAGTACCGATCTGATACCAGTGTTGAAATTAAAAGGCAGGATCGGTGAAATGTGATTGTGTTTCCCAGTTAGAGTCAAAATACAAGCAGCAGAGATCTGGATGAGCTGAAGGGAGAGAACTGAGAGGGGGGAGAGTGGGGCCAGAGAGATACAATTATCTAATTATCTTATCTACTAGTTAGGAAGACGTAGATAACAGTTTCCACGTTTTTGTGAGAAGGAAATGGTCTAATCGTTTAAATATGTCTGCGATCATGAAAACACAATTGAACAATTTATTAAACATGTTTGGTCAAAGCTCTAATCAGCCTTTTATTAAGCCAAATTAAGTAAATGCTTAATGTCCACATGTATTAAAGGAGGAGTTTCCTTTCTCTTTTTATCCACCTATTCTTCCGTATACACTTTAGTGAACCTGTTTTGTGTGTTGGTAACCTTCTGTATGGTGAAGTGGTCTTAACCCTCTGTTGATCACGTTCAGGACTGCCTCCAGCCGTTGAGCATGCAGGCCCTGCCAGCCCAGCCCGAGAGTCTGTGCATCGTTGAGATGGGAGGGATCGAGAAACAGGATGAACTCGGAGAAAAGGGAACCATCGGCTTCCTCTACCTCAACATCGGGCTTCAGGTACTCCAGCAAGTAAAAGTACACGCGTCTGTAGTAGATAGTAGTAGTTAACGGCTAATTTTGGTGATGGATTCAGGAGGACAACTAAGAATAAAACTTGTTTTGCAAACTTAATTTATTGCATAAAAAAATGTCACAAGAAGCAGAGAAATTGAAAGTCGTATTAAAGGTAGATTAGTGGAAAGGGTGATGCATTTAAATAGCTAAGAGTAACAAATATGTGGTTGAAATAGCTAAAAGTAATGGATGCCTTGTGACTGAATGTCACAATTTGAGTAAATCAATGTTCTGGATATTTTTTTTAAAGAATATCCGAAACATTTAAAGTTCAAGTGAACAATTGGCAACAATCCAGAGCAGATTTCTGACTGTATATTTATCATTCCAGAGGGCTAATATCAATATATTTGGATATAGATTCATAGTTGATGTCCTCTTGTAAACTGTGTGATTGTATTGATTTGTAATCCACTTTCACAGAACGGCGTGCTGCTGAGGACTGTGCTGGACCCGGTGACGGGAGACCTGTCTGACACCAGAACACGTTACCTGGGATCACGTCCTGTCAAACTCTTCAGAGTCCGGATGCAGGGACAGGAAGCTGTAAGAGACCCAATTGTTTGCATGAAATTGATCCAACTTTAATTATCAGCAATTTGCTCTCATGAAAATCAAACTCTAAAGGAAGGAATCCTTGTTTTTAAAAGGTGAAATAATCACCTGAGGAATCTGACATTGTCACCAACAGGTGCTGGCGATGTCCAGTCGCTCCTGGCTCAGCTACTCGTACCAGTCTCGCTTCCATCTGACCCCTCTGTCGTACGAGACTCTAGAGTACGCCTCCGGATTTGCCTCCGAGCAGTGCCCCGAAGGCATAGTGGCCATTTCCACCAACACTCTGAGGTATGGATGCACTCTGAAACCCCCCCAGAAACAAATCCAATCCCTGTGCTTCCTTTTCTGATGTACATGATTGGATGTCATCTCAACATCTTGTATGCCATCAAGGCTCCACTTATACGAAATAATAACAAATTAAGACAAAATGAAGGCACCAAATTGCCTGATAATGTGCCGCTACTCTCAGTGGAGAAACGTAGATCCGACTTCAAGGCTTGAGCTTTTCCCCTTCGAGATAAAACAATCACTTCCTTCCTCCTCTGTGTCACAGAATCTTGGCTTTGGAGAAACTAGGAGCCGTCTTCAACCAGGTGGCCTTTCCTCTGCAGTACACTCCCAGGAAGTTTGTGATCCATCCTGAGACGAACAACCTCATTTTGATCGAGACGGACCATAACGCCTACACCGAGGCAACCAAAGCCCAGAGAAAGCAACAGATGGCTGAGGTATGCAGTCTTTATCAATTAATCATTTCCACAATTACTTATAATAAATGTAAAAAAAAAAAAGAGAGATACTACAGTCTACTGTCATCTTCAAAAAAATATATAATACAATTTAAAGTTATAAACACACTAAACCAGAGAGAAACAGGGGATCTGGGACCCCTAGGTGGTCTGCAGAGTTACTGCAGGGGCCCCCTGTAATGACTTGATGCCAAACTTTTTTCCCCAAAATGTATTAAATATCTCCAAAAATAAACATTAACATGAATACAACCTATATTATCCAAATATGTTATAAATAAATGTGAAATTGTGATGTAGAAATGCCAATATAGGATTAAAATATATATATATGAATCTGTATACTATCATTATCATTTTAACGACTCAGCATTTTTGTAATTATGCATACATAGAGCCCGACTTGGTTGAAAGTGCTGATCCATTGTTCATTGCTGCCTCTGTAGGAGATGGTGGAGGCTGCCGGTGAGGATGAGAGAGAGCTGGCTGCTGAAATGGCCGCCGCTTTCCTCAACGAGAATCTCCCAGAAGCCATTTTTGGCTCCCCCAAAGCCGGAGCGGGCCAGTGGGCCTCGCTGGTGCGTCTCATCAACCCCATCCAGGGTACCACCCTGGACCAGGTGCAGCTGGAGCAGAACGAAGCAGCATTCAGGTGAGCAGCTTTCATGTACGTCCGTGGATTCAGACGAGGAACGGATGAACTTCCTTTAAGGGATTCGTTGTGGAGAAATGTCTGTTGGGGTGCTGCTAGGGAACCTCCCCTCCTGCTTACCAGCCTTACCTGCCAGGGACTGAATCCACAGAGGGTGGATGAAATAGTGATTGTGGCAGTTTTCTACTTTCTTCTTAAACATCAGTCAATAAAGGGATAATAACCGATAATTACTTTAATAACGATAGGAATTCCGACCGATCATGAGTTTAAACACTTGAAAAGAAAAGCAAAACTCTCACACCCTCGCAGCTAAAACCAGTTAATGGTGAGGAAAGTGGGTGCTCCTTCTCCTGCATGGGTGAACTGAGGACTTAGTTTCTTGTTAAAATAAATGAATGAATGTGCATCTGTTATCATTGGAGCTGGGTGGGCTAATGAAAGCACCTTTGCATGCATAGCAATGTTTTTGTTTTTTAATAAGTACATTTTAATCCTATACTAAATGCATTATTTTTCTTTAAAAGTAATAAAAAAACACAAAAGAAAGGAATGATGACTATTTAGTGTGTGTGTTTGTGTAACAGTGGTTGCAGTGAAGCTTCAGGCATTATGAAACGGGAAGGAGGGGAGTTGGAAAGAGTGGAAGGATGATTAGGGAGACACTTTTATTTTACAAGTTATTTAACACTACACTGGTCAAAGGGTGAAACGGAAGCACTTAAAGCTGAAGAAAAGTCGTTGCATGCCATTACGCCATAGCTTTGAATTTGTAGTGATGTGCAGATGTGGTGGAGCGGTCAACGAGGTGAATTCCTTTCATATTCATATTTTTAATCAGTTGTCTTTCTCTCTTTTTTTGACGTTTTCGTCAGTTTTATTTAAGTGAAATATTTATTTAGTTTGATTTCAGTCGTTTTATCCTCCATGACATTATTGCAAATAATATTTGAGAATCAAGATCATATAAAAAGTAAGAAGTCACCTTCATAAAAAAAAACAAAAAAAATATTATTATTAGTGGAATCAATATGGAGCCTAATATTTTATGAAGCGCTGTGAATATTTCTGAGCACACTCAAAAGTGTTGCATGCTGTGTTTTATATTTTATCATCCATTTTTTGTTTACAAAGAGTCTGGTTGTGTGCTATTATTGGTCGGTAAGCAGGAGACTTGCATGGGTATCATGGTGGTCTGTAGTTTTGGGTACTTTATATGTCATCATGTTAAGTGGAGCTGATGCTCTGAGGAAATTACTTTTGCGCCTGTATCTCACACTTCCTTTCTTTCCTTCCTTTTCTGTGTTTTCTGTTTTCCAGCGTTGCGGTGTGTCGTTTCCCCAACACAGGAGACGATTGGTACGTTCTGGTGGGCGTTGCCAGAGATATGATCCTCAACCCCAGATCAGTTGGCGGCGGCTTCATCTATACCTACCGGCTCGTCAGCGGAGGGGAGAAACTGGAGTTTGTGCACAAGGTGGGTTTGACACTTGAGCCAAAATGATTATAGATTTTTTTTTATTTGGTATTTAGGTATTGAAGGAAGTTTCCTATTGTTATCAGTATCACTTTTGGCCTTACTTTAATTTCATTTTTAAACGAAACCCATCCCATTTGCAGTCAAACATTTTCGCTGCCGTACTTTCTTTGCCTGTAGGTCATCAGCCTGCTTTCACATTCTTCAGATCTAAACCTCTTGCTGTTATTTCTTCGTTGCGGAGGGTCTTAATCGCCTGGTGAAAAAAAAAAAAAATGCAAGTTAACATGCCACCGATGCGATGGACGCTAACATAAGTGTTGGCTGAGGGAGAAGTGCATCAGGCCTCAAGTTATAATCACAGATGGGGTTTTTTCCGGGCGATTCCCCAGAAACTCGGAGGCCAACATGGTGAATCAGCTCACATCCGTTTGTTACCTGAGTCACCAGTGTTGCCATGGAGTCAACCATGCCTTCTCCAATTAGAGGAATTTCCCAACCACATAACCAGATCAGACGTTGGAGTTTTTTATTTTTTTTAACCAACAAATTATTCATACCCAAGCTGACATAGTTTTGGTACACATTTACACACAATATGAACACACACTTGTAGGGAGTCTGCTTCTGGAGACCTATACTCCAAAAAAGAATACCTGTGGATTTATTTGAATTGAATTCAAGAGTACGACGATGTCATGTGATTATCCCCGATTGTGCTCACTGATGATGTATTTATTTCAATATAGACATCACCAGGACTGTTTCTAATAACACGGTGAATTTTATTTTTAAAATGACAGATTATTTCTAATTATTACTACAGGTGTTCAATAGATGAAGAGAAACGAGCAGTTTGAATATCCCGAGGGCTGAAAAATGATCCTTAAATGGAGTTAATTTCACATCTCTGAGATGGAACAGTATCCGTGATACAATGACTGAAGTTTCAGCAGAACAAAGTTATCCCACTGCTTTTGTGTAAAATAAATAAAAGCACATTTGAATGACCTCAAACTGCAGCCTCAATGGGACATCAATGTTTCAAACCCTCTTCAAAGACGATTGTAAACATTTCACAAACAAGACCCTGAACTTTATCGTCCCAAAACTTAAGAATGTCCATTCAACAGCTGAGTCTTGGGCGATGTGTAGAGGTCAACGCTGCTGCTCATAAAACCAGTCTGGAGTGGGTGAATTGTGAGGGATCAGTGACCAAAATGAATGCTTTGCCAGATGTATGTTCAAGCAGGTTTTAACAGGCCTGATGAAAGGCCAGAAAAAAGAGTGCAGGCTTCATGTTACATCTCTCCTCACTTAGTCCTCATCCATATGTAATCTTTGGAAACATTTTCACTGATAGAAGTCCATGCTTACTCTTAAATCGGTTAATACATCAGTGTAACCTACAGCAGATGGCAGTCACACTGTTTTTCCATGAGACCATTCTTCAGAAAGATGCTCTTCTACCTCCTAAGAAAAAACAGCTGTTTTCTGTTTAAATAGAGCTGCTGCATCGTCACCTTAAATGCCTAAAATCAACATATTGCCTGTGTTTTAATAATTCTGTGTGTTTTTAATTGGCAGACCCCGGTAGAGGACGTGCCGTTGGCCATCGCTCCCTTCCAGGGACGAGTCCTGGTGGGAGTTGGAAAACTGCTGAGGATCTACGACCTCGGCAAAAAGAAGCTGCTTCGCAAGTGTGAAAACAAGGTAGGAGGAGGGTCTATCCCATCTAGGCATGTTCAGGAATGGATGTGGATTCCCCTCTTATTTTTGTTCAAGTCCACAGTATGATGAAACATCCTTTTTATGCAGCGATGGACGTGAACACAATTGCTTGAGACGCGTGTATCGCGCCGCTTGATCATTTTGGACTATTTGTGTCATTCGCTTCATTCGCGCATGGCGCTAATTTTTGAACCGGTGCCGCTCTAGCGGGGGAAACGAGGGCAGCACCGGCAGGGGGCCGGCGGGTCACGTCTGCTTAATTTAAGCATATTACTAAGCGGAGGAAAATAAACTAACCAGGATTCCCTCAGTAGCGGCGAGCTCGTCGCTGATTGGATGTCAAGGCGCGATGCCGCCTGAAAAGTTTGATATTTTCAACTTTATTCGTGACGCTCCAGACGCTTCATTCGTGCCGTGTCTCATAGAGCCAGACGCTCCATTCGCGCCGCCGCCTGAATCGCGTGTCATCGTGCCATTTATATTGATTTTCAATGTAGAGTTGCCGCTCAATTCGCGTCTATCGTGTCCGGTGAGAACGCCCCTTAAGGAATAAGTCTCAGTACAGAAGCTGGAAACACACCAACTTCTAATTCACTGGGACCATAATGTGATGAAAGGATCTTGACGACGGGTATATCCATTATATTAAAGTTGTATTATCTGTACAGTCTAAATCTTTTAATAGCGATGAACATGCAACAGTTGGGTGGTTTTCCCTCCTGCAAACACGTTATTTTTTATCAGACCGTGGTTCAATGGCACTGGTCTTAATTATTTTAAATTGTTTGATTCAATAATGAGTCTCCTGCTCTTCCTTTTTTGTAGATGATATAATTTGAAGATAAAATGAAGTCTCATAAGGACAGAAGAGTCAAAGTGCAAAGAATGAGAAACGTTGACGGTGTGATTACTGTTTTTTGGCTTTGTGTTTAGGAGTTAACTCCGGTCGTTTGACAACCACTGTATACCAGCTGAGGATTGTACTTTTTTTCTTCCAGTTTGGTTCCTTATTTGTTTTGCCCTTCAAGAAAAATAGGTAAAAATAGTTCCTTAACTGAGTCAGTTTGAATGAATAACCAACCAGAACAACAAGCTGCGCTGCATGTTCACACGACACGCTACAAAACATCATGTTTGCCTTGTGCAAAACATTATCCACCACATCACACCGGTTTTTTGCACGAGGTGTTTTAATTTTTAACAGTGTGCTGTTAAGTCAAATGTCATGACATTTCATATTTTAACCGAAAACTAAATATGCCAGAAAACGGAAATCCACGATGGCTATAATTCAATTTTCTTAGCATTTTTTTACTTACTCCAAACGAAACCATCCCTCATCACACAACATGTAAGATCCACAATGATAATAACATAATCAACATTGGTGGCTGCTGCCTGTCAGCACTACGTGTCTACCCGCCATTTTGAAAAGGTCCAAGATCTATATAGAGATGCGGGCTTATCTACAAAAATTCTAAGCCAATTTTGATCAAATTTGGTCCGTTTATAAACATGAGGAATTGGATGAATTTAGCATTCCCCAAGCCTGAGGAAAGACGTCTCTGAAATCTGGTGGTACGGCAGCTGATACTTGTGTATGTCCTCCCAGATGGGTGAACAGACTGCGGTTGGTGCTTGTTGTTTTATTTCCTTTGGGCTCTCAGGATCCTCATGTTCTGGGCAGTTTTACTCACCCCCTCTTGTGGTTTCTCAGCCGGGATGCTTTCTATTGCTCCTCTGTAAACCTTAATAAGAACTCTGCACGGGGAGTTTAACTTGTGTTTCCTCAACAAACACACAAGCTTTTTTCTCCAAGTCAGTCTCAAGATGTGCGCTGACAATGTCATGGTGTTTGTGGATCTGATTTGAGTGAACGGTATGAACAGACGGGGCCTAGCACGGAGCCCTGGGGGGCTCCAGTTTTTAAAGTGGAGGTGTGGCTGCCAGTCTGAACTGCCTTGGGGTCTGTTTGTTAGGTAGACTTACAATCAGACTGGGTGTGTTGTGAATGCTGAGCTCGGGGAGCTGCAATCAACAAGTTGTACTGTAATATGAATGTGACCTATACCTGCATCTATATGTAATATTTAGTCTCAATCAATCTCCTTATGAATTCATGTTTGGTAGAAATAACGTTTGAAAGTGAGTTTTTTGCCTTGATTGACGTCCCCAGAAAAAAAGTTGTATAATTTAACTTAATATGTCCACATGAATACTCACGTGTACTTTTTTGTTCTCCCGTTAAGCACGTTCCCAACCTGGTGACCGGCATCCACACCATCGGCCAGCGCGTGATCGTGACGGACGTTCAGGAGAGCCTCTTCTGGGTTCGTTACCGACGCAACGAGAACCAGCTCATCATCTTCGCCGACGACACGTATCCCCGCTGGGTGACCACGCGTGTCTGCTCGACTACGACACCATGGCCTCCGCCGACAAGTTTGGGAACATCACCATTGTAAGTCTGGGGACAGAGGGCAGGGGGGGGATGCGTCAGATTTGTCACAATTGCCTCTTTGTGGCATTGGCGAGTCAACGGTAATCCCACTAGGGCTGAGAAGCGATACGTGTGTTTACGTTTGAATTGATTTCCTCAGGTGCGCCTTCCCCCCAACACCAGCGACGACGTGGATGAAGACCCCACAGGGAACAAAGCGTTATGGGACAGGGGCCTCCTGAATGGAGCATCGCAGAAGGTAAATCAGTCATTTTCCAAACCATCCAATTTTACGTGTCTCAGGTTTCCAGGTTTGGGCCTTTTTTTCTTAAGCCGGTGTTGAGGCTAAGTGCCTGAAATAGGATGACAAACATGCAAGTCAGAGTCTTTCTACTTATGTATGAATTTGCTTAGTCATGTGTCAGACAGAAATGTTGCAAAAGTGAGTTTTATTGTTAAACATTTTCAGGTAGAGATGTTTTTTTATGATTCAGACTGGCTCCTCATGTGCCAAGAAGTCAGGCTTTTGTGCTAATCTGCCTCCTCCACTGTTCCTGACCTCCAACCGCCAATACACAGTGACACAAACTGCAAAACATTGTCAACCACATGTTTAACCTAATTGCATGTGCAACCATATAAACACACTCACTGTATCACCAATCCCAGATTTAAGTTCTGGTCAAAAAAAAAAAAAAACGTTAGGTAGCAGACAAACTGGGAAAGTCCCTCAAACTTCAGACATTACCAGTTTGTTCCAGTTGTCTTTGTGACGCAGTGTTCATCAGCTACTTCTGCCTCCGTGCACATCGATTAGTTTGGTAACGCTCTGTGTCTATATTTAGATGTGGACGAGGAAGCCCAGAGGAACTTAATTATCCATACATGACTCAACTGAATGCTGTCCTACATGAAATTAGATGGGTTCCACTTTTATTTGATTAATGTATCTCGGAGGGATCAAGGTCAGGGAGACAAAAGCTGGCTGTTGAGCCAGATGAAAGCATGGACTGCCTTCATCCTATATGGTATGTAGTGTGTGTGTGAGGGTTATTTCTGTCATGTTACAAACTGTCTCCTGGGAAGGCCTTCCCTTCCCCGAGGCATCGTTGGCCTGGGCTCCTCATCAAAAGCAAATTTCCTGGTAAGCAAGATGGGACATTTCCGCTGTGTTGGAATCCTCCACAGGGGCAAAGATGGGCCTCAAGGCTTTGAATCAAATAAAACATGGTGCCCAAACGGTCAATTTACAATTTGGGTTTCTTTCACGTGATGCCATTGGGCCCTTAAAAACTCACTGGGACCTAAAAGACAATCTACTTTTACTTCCCAGCATAAGCACTTGAATAGCCCCTTTTTAAATCATTAGCTCCGCATGTTGAAATGCACTAATATCTATGGGAACGAGGCTGGATCGAGGGCAAAAACCCCCATAGATGTTATAGCGGCCCTTTGTCACTATCGACGCACGCTGCGGCTTAAAGGGCTTTACGCGTGCCAATGTAAGTGTAGGTGTATGCAGGTGTAGCCAAAGTGCATAACACACCAACTGTCCAGTCAAAGCTTCTCTTTTTGTTGCAAATTTATTCATACAGCCGACTCGAATACTCACTAAACACAACAACACATTCTCTCTGTGGCGTAACACGGCATGGCACGGTCAAAACCGTATGAGTTCCTCAGCGTGCGCACCTGCGCTGATTACCCACCTACATTTATCACTTCAGGCCAATTACCTGAACAGAAATCGCCACCTACTGGCACAAAATGTGTACAACATTACAAAACAAAGAAAATGACCGATTTGGCTCCTACAGATGTGGATGATCGCGGATGTTTACCACCAGAGAGATGCAGAGCTACAGAACTCGGCTTCTCCCTCTCATTTGTGTGTACCTCCCATTATCGCTCCCGAATGCTGCCTTTGTATCCAGGGTACATCCTTATTATAAGCTCTTATTGACAAAGCAGGTTTTTGACGGTTATTGGATTAGATCTGACCATCAGAACCAATTTCCTCCCAACTAGAGGATGACAGTGTATGTCTTCTTCTTGACCTTAGCACAGAGTTCATGTTCTCTATAGGTACATAAAGCTGTGAAGGCGGCTGATCTTGGGACCTAAAATGGCTACGATGACATACCTGATGTTTTTTTATCAAATTATCTGCTTCCTCGTGTCTCAACTGAGCTCCTGGTAATTTTTTTATTGGACTGTAGATAAATAGAATCTACCAGCTGTATTCAGTCGTAGTGACCGACGGAAGGTCAAGAGGTGATTGGATCATTCTAGGCTTTTTACGACTCCAAGTTAATAACCAAAACTGGATGGATGTTTTTTTTTTTTTAATTATAAATCAGATATGTGGGGGCTGTACCGAATGCCATTCTCCTTTTTTTTTCATTACAAACTGCTATTGGCGTTTTTTTTTTTTTGTATGAATCGATATCTGTCAAATTGCTTCACATAAAACATCAAAAGACAAAGAAAATGAAACGCATTATTAAAGGATATTTAAGTACCATTAGAAACAGTCTCTGAGCCAAAAGGAAATGAAAATAAGCTTCAACAGAATAAGATTGGTGTCAAATACAAGATTACACGTTATATCAGAGTGTAGGGTTGGGCGGTATGAGCAAAATGTTATATCACGGTATGAATAATTTCATATCACGGTAACGGTATATATCACGGTATGGTTTTCCCCCTGTAAATTCAATTAATGGCTTAAAAATAACCATACTGTCGCATTTGATCATTTTCCTCTTTTATTTTAATTTTCTCACAGCAGCATAACATTATTTTAAAGAAAATATAATAATATAATAAATAATAAGCCACAAAGAATGTGAAAATGTCTGGTTAACATTTAAACTCCAGCTTTAACTTAAGCTATAGTGTGTGTGCAAATGTAAACACAGAGCTCCGTCTTAATAAGAAATAAAAATAACAAATGAGAAAAAGTATGCATCGTGATGGCCTCCGTTATCTCCCTCCATCGATGTGCTTTATTGTCATACGGGGTGCCATCGGTGAAAGACTCGTAATACTGCTTCGTGTGTTTTATCTTTAAGTGGTGGAAGAGGGTTAACGGTGTTTCCACCTGCAGCAGCAACAGTCACGCGACACTCTTTGCAGAGTATCGCTTTTTGTTCGTTGTCGGATTTTCTAAATCCGAAAAAGTTCCAACAGACGTAGCGCTCTTTTTCGAAACGAGTTGGGTGGGTCGCGCTGCCTCCGTTTCCTCGTGACGTTCACTCTCCGCCTCCGCCATGATTGTTATTACTCAGGTAAAGCTGTTTCTTCTTCGTCGTGCTCATGCAACCACGCAAGCAGTCTGCTGCAATGCCCGCAATGCCCCGTGTGTCGAGGCGGTGTAATTACAGTGACTCAGAGCGACGCCGCAGACATCTGCGCTTTCTCCGGTATAAACGGTATTGCAAAGTCTCTACCGGTGGACACTTTTATACCGTCTCACGGTATAATACCGTCATACCGCCCAACCCTATAGAGTGTAAGAAATGATATAAACAAAGGCAGCAGCAAACAAACATGTACAATCAAATCCAGGAAGGGCCGGTGTAGGTGCAGGCTTTTGTTTTAGCCCGACCCCCAGACACCTGATTCAACCTAAAATAAAAATGTTAAATTCATGACGTAACGCATAACTAAGCTGAGAGCAGCACTGGCAGTCAGATTAAGCACCTGAGACAGATATTCATTTTAGTACCCCTCATTACTGTCTGCAACACTATCATCTCGTTTATGTCTCCAGCGTGATCATATGTGTGAATCTTTCCTTTCGCCTCGTCGTCTCCTCCAGGCCGAGGTCATCATGAACTACCACGTGGGGGAGACGGTGTTGTCCCTCCAGAAAACCACACTGATCCCTGGGGGTTCAGAGTCCATGGTCTACACCACTCTGTCTGGAGGCATCGGCATACTGGTCCCATTCACCTCACACGAGGTATCACACACACACACACGAGGATAATGCATCCTTTAAAATCTCTTTCTCGCTTGATGATGCATGTGTCGTCTTCGTCTCATGTCTACCTGTTCTTCTTCTCCAGGACCATGACTTCTTCCAGCATCTAGAGATGCACATGCGCTCTGAGTTCCCCCCACTGTGCGGCAGAGACCATCTCAGCTTTAGATCCTACTACTTCCCAGTCAAGGTCGGTATCTTTTTTTTTTTTTTTTTTTACACACACCTTGATTCCATTATCTTGGGGACTACCAGAAACCAATATGTCGTCTTGGTATTTCTCTCCAGAATGTGATTGACGGAGATCTGTGCGAGCAGTTTAACAGCATGGACCCTCACAAGCAGAAAAGTGTTGCGGAAGAGCTGGACAGGACGCCGCCAGAGGTCTCGAAGAAACTGGAGGACATCCGCACTCGCTACGCCTTCTAATTGTACACACCTTCCAGCAGTCACTACACACACACACACACACACACACACACACACACACACTTTGAATTTTTACCTGCAAACATCCAGTTAACAGAAGCCGCTCGCCTGCAGCGACACGCAGACATGGAAGAGGAAGTGTCAGCCGGTTCAGCTCACTTAAATTGCTAGACTGTGTCCACAATTACCTCCATTCACACAAGCAGCTGCAGGAACGTGCTACACAGCTGTCAGGAGCGGCATTCCCACACACACACACACACACACACACACACACACACACACACAGAGCTCTGTGTGCCAGAATTGACAGGCACCCGACCGCGCGATGAGCAACTGTTACGTCGTCGTCTGCACCCCGCGAGCACACTGACACCTAATCATCCGTCATTTGGTGCATCTGTGAAAACATTTTATGTAAAGGGTATTTTTGGGCGTCTTTTTAAACTCATGCCAAGCAGAGAAGTGACGTTATGGACACTGTGTGTGCGTGCGTGTGTGTGTGTGTGTGTGTGTAGAGATCGATGTCACATCGCCATGACAGCAGATCCAAAGCTGAGAATATTTTTACTGTACTCCCGTCTTTGATCTCAGCTAAATTCAACATGTTTTTGTATGATCTCATTGATGTGTATTAGAATTGTTAGGCTGCATAAACCATAGACCCAGGTGTTGTTATTAAATTCTTCTTAGCCCCTCGCGCTGTTGCCATTTGTTGCCCCCTTGGTGTCATTAAACCACATCGTTAAATGGGAACCAAACCTGGAGCCGACATCCAAGCCTCGTGGGGGCCACGGTTGAACAAGTGTTGCCGTACTGTGGCATTAGAGGACTGCTGAAGTCGCAGGCTAAAACACGTGGGTGGAAGGGTACTGAAGGTTTTGCACTGGGTGTTGTTCTTCGGAGTCCTGTAAATTCCCAACCTCAGCCACAGGCGCAGACATAGCATTCCTCAGTAGTCACTGAATGAGTTTGTGGGGTTGAAGCAGTGGTCTCTCTCTTTGTAAATAAAGTTGTTTTTTTGTGCTTTATAATGCCACGCGTTTGTGTCCTTCCTCTGTGTGTGTGTGTGTGTAGCCAGAAGATGCATTAATTCAAATTAAATGAGGTCCACTATTAAGTTTTGAGATTTGTCATGGTGTCTGCTTGGGGAACCGCATTCATCCGGTTTGGATTGAGTTTAATGGATTTGATTTGGAACCTCGCAGGTGGACAGCAGTCATGTCAATGTGTGCTAACTTACTGGAAACACAGACATCCTCTTACTCCTTAAGTACGGGTTCAACGGAGGCTTCGGTGAGGTCGGCCAATCGGGTAAGAAATGTTCAGTATGTTGAGAAATGTCACTTTCCTGCCAAAAAAAAATGTTATACATGTACGATCAATAAGGCTATGTTATTGTTTTACCTTCAGACAACAGCTACCTTATGCTAAGCTCGCTAGCTCCTGCTTCATATTTCACATACAGGCATGAGTGGCGCCAAGTCCTGCAAAAATATCATCATCCATTTTAAGGTGCGTAGCGTCGAGAAGTAGATCCCAAAAGATAGATACTTCCGATCCCATCGTTTCCTGCTCTAGGATCCGTTAATCGTATTAAAATATCGACATCTCAGCTCAGTAATCTTGGTGCGTAAATGGGTATTTATTCATTTTTTTAACAGAAAGGGGATACGACAAACTACGCCATCGCCTGGGAGATACTATATGATAGGAACTACTTTTCCTTCCGCCTGGCAGTCATATGAGCACTATGGCTCTGGGACGCACATGAACGCGAGTATATGAAAAGAAAAAATACTGAAGAACAAAAGGTTGCAAATCCATGAGTAAAGCTACTTTTTATTTCCCTTTTTTGAATACTGAACAAAAAGATGATTAATCCCTGCTCTGTAAAAGTCGCTCACGATCGTGGAAGTTGTAAAATTATACAAGAAATATGAGTATCGAGGAGATGCCAAGCTTTGTTGTGCAGTAGAAACCTTCTAAGTCTTTCTCACTGTTGGAGAACAGCGAAGAACTTCCGATGCCGAAGCCTTCCACACTTGGAACAATGGCATTGCAGAGTTTTAAAGCGCTGGAACCACTTGAGCCCACCAACCGGTGCCCTGCAGTGACTTTAATGTGGACGACATGTTCTTCTCGTTTGAGGAGATCAAATCCATAAGACATACCAGAAGAAACATCTGGAATTGGCCATCTAGATAGAAGGTCCATCCAGGGAAATAAGTGGTTTTTGGTATGCTGCTTTAACAACTTGCTGTCATTTCATTTCAATGGCAGCCGTGTAAAGTCCAGGACCTGAGCTGATGCATTGGGTTCTTTATTCAAGTGCAGTCTTTCATTGCAAAACATGAAAAGATTAGCCAAGTCCTTACAGCAACTGCTAAAAACACAACGTCCTGGGTTTGATTCCAGCTCAGGTCCTTTGTTTGCCCCTCTCTTTAATATAGATATATATATATAGATAGACCTCTCTCTCTCTTAGGCCAAATTGCAAGGCTAGACGACCTCGTGGGTTGTTCCCGGTATGCAGTAGTCTGGAAATGTTTCCTGGTGTGAGGGAGGAGAACCGGGCACCTGGAGAAGGAGGCCCCACCTTGAGACCTTCAGGCCTTAAAAGGATCTCCTACTGACACCTCGGCACACCTCATTCATCATTCATCACGCTGCACTCCTCCGCCTGCTCCACGTAAATCTCTCATGCAGATGGTCAAAGCATCAACATGTCACTGAGGCTTTCAGAGTGTGTGTTTGTGTGAGTGTGAGTGTGAGAGAGATCGTGTGTGTGTGTGTGTGTGTGTGTGTGTGTGTGTGTGTGTGTGTGTGTGTGTGTGTGAGAGAGATCGTGTGTGTGTGTGTGTGTGTGTGTGTGAGAGAGATCGTGTGTGTGTGTGAGATCGTGTGTGTGTGAGATCTGTGTGTGTGAGAGATCGTGTGTGTGTGTGTGTGTGAGAGAGAGATCGTGTGTGTGTGTGTGTGAGATCATGTGTGTGTGAGAGATAGTGTGTGTGTGTGTGTGAGAGAGATCGCGTCTGTGTGTGTGAGAGAGATGTGTGTGTGTGTGTGTGTGAGAGAGAGAGAGAGATCGTGTGTGTGTGAGAGAGATCGCGTGTGTGTGTGTGTGAGAGATCATGTGTGTGTGAGAGATCGTGTGTGTGTGTGTGTGAGAGAGATCGCGTCTGTGTGTGTGAGAGAGATCGTGTGTGTGTGTGTGAGAGAGAGAGAGAGATCGTGTGTGTGTGAGAGAGATCGCGTGTGTGTGTGTGAGATCATGTGTGTGTGAGAGATCGTGTGTGTGTGTGTGAGAGAGATCGTGTGTGTGTGTGTGTGAGAGAGATCGCGTGTGTGTGTGTGAGAGAGAGAGAGAGATCGTGTGTGTGTGTGAGAGAGAGAGAGAGAGAGAGAGATCGTGTGTGTGTGTGTGAGAGAGATCGTGTGTGTGTGTGTGTGTGAGAGAGAGAGAGAGAGAGATCGTGTGTGTGTGACAGAGAGCATGTGTGTGTGTGTGTCTGTCTGTCTGTCTGTGAGATTGTGTGTGTGTGTGTGTGTGTGTGTGTGTGTGTGTGTGTGTGAGAGTGAGAGAGAGAGAGAGAGAGCGAGATCGACAGATCATGTGTGTCTGAGAAAAATCGAGAGATCATGTGTGTGTGTGAGAGAGAGATTGAGAGAGAGAGAGAGAGAGAGAGATGTGTGTGTGTGTGTGTGTGTGTGTGTGTGTGTGTGTGTGTGTGTGTGTGAGAGAGAGAGAGAGAGAGAGAGAGAGAGAGAGAGATCTCGCGCACGTGTGTCTGAAAACTTAGATCACACCATCTCACATAAAGTGAAGGATGAACTCCTCCTAAAAGTACCCTCATTCCTCAACAACAAATACCAAGAATGTATCTCCATGTTTTTAAGATCAAAGCAAATAAAGCTACATCGTCTCATTAATAAATTCATTTCAAACTGAAACCTGCAATGTGTCTGATTGTCAAGGTAAAATAACACATGAGATTCTCACACATTCATAAAAGCCGAGTCGTCAATCATGTCTTAACGGGATTATTAATATTTAGATTGATTCAAACTGGAGCTTGCAGAGTGGCATGTGAGGTATCCCGCCGCGACGCCCCGCCGAGTCTGGACTTTCAGGCCATGACACTTTACCTCGACCCTGACCTTTCCGTGCTTTCCCACGAGCAGACATGTCGTTCAGACTGGACATGTGTGAATAATGAAGCTCAGAGCGCAGGAGGAAACTTGCTGTGATACGATGATACTGAGATCTGCTCCGACGGTCGGCCTTCATGCAAATGGAAGATACGGTTGCATAGCGCCTGTAATTTATCTATGAGAAATGAATGAATCCTATGTTTTTCTTTCACCTCAGTGGGTTCTTTATATTATTCAAGTGATCTGTTTTTGTGGTCAGAGAATTTGACCTTGTGACCTCTCTCACCTGGAGTCTAATTATCTTATTAAGAGCTGGTGTACGTCGTTAGCGCCGCAGGACAGTCGGCAACACACGAGCCTGTCTGGACTTTCAAGCTGACTCCTGACTGTGATGAACCCTTTTATCTTAAAGTCTCCTATTGAGAAGTGTTGCCTCTTTCTTGTGGACCTTTTTAGTAGCCCGTTGCCGTGGCGACAGAATCATCTGTTTTGGAAGCGTTTCACTGCTGGCTAACATGTGGCATTAGGGGATTTCTAACGCTTTATACATCAATATAGGCAGCTGATGTCATTCTGTTATCAAACTTGGTCATTCAGATTTATGTGTGTATATTGCCGATTCATAACTGTGGTTTGTATTATACCCCAGTTGCCTGTGGAGCCACATCTGATCTTCTGGTGCATGCTGGGTCTTCCTGCAACAACCCAAAATGAATTATAATGAAGGGAACCAGATACCCTCAAAGCATCGGGTGACCAAATTGTTAAACTTGACCTCTGCCCTGTGCGTACATGGGAATGGCATGGAGCCCCGGGGAATCAAAAATGAATGAATTTGGAATTTGACTTTGGTGGACTTATCTCCAAGAAACAACATATTGTCCTGATTCAGCGTCAAATGTCTCTTTTTTTCCCCTAATTGTCCTCTCTTTGTTCTGATTTCCAGATCGAGTCGAGATACGGAAACAAGAATGCAACCAAACTCAGGACATCAAAGATGGACGCCTCCCATGCAGCACCAGGGTACTCGCCTCTAATATTTTCAATAAATGCAAGAACCGGGTAGAGTTTCAACTCGTTCTACCAAATGAGAATTGAGGAACAGTGCTACAGAGAGACATAGTGTTTTTTTATATCTTCATATTTCATTTCACTGTTATTTCTGCAGACCCGTCCACCTTTCAGTTATTAAACCGTATTCATAATTTCATCATCTACTGCTTATCCAGTGTCGGGTCGCAGGGGCAGCAGCTTTAACAGGCGACCAGTATACAGTATAATCTCTCTACCTAGTCCCGGGTCTTCCCCCTGGCCTCCTCCCAGCTGGTCGTGCCTGAAACACCTCCCTAGGGAGGCGCCCAGATAACTGAACAACCTCAGCTGTCTACTTTCAATGCAAAGGAGCAGTAGCTCTACTCAAAGTCCCTCACGGATGACTGAGCTTCTCACCCTATCTCTTAGAGAGATGCCAGCCATTTCGGCCGGTTGTACTCGCAATCTAGTTCTTTCAGTCATGACCCATCCCTCATGACCATAGGTGAGGGTAGGAACCAAGATTGACCGGTAGATGAAGAGCTTTGCTTTCTGGCTCAGCTCTCTTTTCGTCACAGCGGTGGTCCACAGCGAATGCAATACTGCCCCCGCTGCTCCGATTCTCCGGCCAATCTCACGTTCCATCGTCCCCTCACTTGCGAACAAGACCCCGAGGTACTAGAACTCCTTCACTTGGGGTAAGGACTCATTCCCTACCCGTATTTATAGTGTGTCCAGATATCTTGCAGGAATGTGTGTTTGATAACCCTAAAGGATGAGATGGAGATAGACCGGAATGTTTTTTCTCTCTCCAATCACATGACACCTCACACCCAGCATGTGGAAGAGGTTCTTAGTAATGAATCTAACCTGAATGTAACTATAATATATTACTTATTACTTATATAAGCAACTCATGAAAGCAGCTCTGTGTCAAATGTTTCCCCCTTACATGAATGAATGAAAAGATTAGATTGTGTGTCATGCAGGTGGTGAAATTCAATTTAAGTTCAAAGGGCTATCTACCAAGACTGACCCCTCTAGGCATGACAGTTGACGTTATTGTGGCCTGGACTCTCTCAGCGCCTGAGGCTGAGACCACCAGCGGCCACACACGCAGTTAAAATAAGATAATCCTTTGCTCATCCCAAAGCAGGGGAAATTTGTAGCGTCAGGACAGCAAAGGAAATAGATCATGACTGAACTGACATCGGATCTGTCTCCAGGTTGCCTTCCAGAGCTGCTAAACGACAGATCCCAGAGACGGTCTGTTTTCATTAGTATTATTATTATTATGGATGTGTGAATGGAAATGAGTCTGCCCGTTGAACACATTGTTTATTCACATCTGCATTAATACAAAAATACACTTAACAGCAGTTCATCAAAGCATCTCATAGCATGTGCTATATTATAGGCAGCTGTGAAAATCAACTTGTAGTCGTTGGCTGGGCCCATCTTTTTTCAACCAGTGAAAGGAAGTGACCATATTTGGACTGTGGAGGAGCAACGGGTGGATCTGAACACAAGGGCAGGCCGGCAAGCTAACTGGATCATCCACGGTAGCGACGGTAGCGACGGTAGCGACGGTAGCGACGATAGTGAAGATAGCGACGGTAGCGAAGATAGCGACGGGAGTGACGGTAGCGATGATAGTGAAGATAGCAACGGTAGCGACGGTAGCGACGGTAGCGACGATAGCGAAGATAGCGACGGTAGCGACAGTAGCGAAGATAGAGACGGTAGCAATGGTAGCGACGATAGCGAAGATAGCGACGATAGCGACGATAGCGAAGATAGCGACGGTAGCGACGGTAGCGACGGTAGCGACGGTAGCGCTGCTGGTAAAGAATTGTATTGTTTGTTCTGGTGCACAAGATGAATGCCCAGACAGAAATGCCAAACCGTGACATGACCAGAAATACAAAAGAAAAACAAAACACAATAGTGAAAAAGAGCTTTTGAAATGAAACTATTACGTTGCTTTCAATTCTTTTCCTTTTTTCTGTAGCTGTGCCATTCTGACAGCGTTTCCGTGTCGAGAGGTCGCACGCCATCATGTCGCATCATGTCATCGCGGTGCAACACGTGTGCCGTAAAAATCTGCTCTGCACTTGCTGAAAGGCCTGTTAGCTGGCACACGATCACACGGCATGAGGATGATTGTTCTCTTTCATTGAGGTGTCTGCAGGGAGGGTGCTAACAGCTTGCTTTATGTCTGGGAATTACATCTGCTGTTAGTGAGAAGAGCTTTTAATAAAAGACCCCAAAAAACAACTACTTTCTATTTTTTTTTCTATTTGAGAACATTTTATTGAATCGGCCCTCAAAACATTCAGGTGTACTGAAAAGTTTGCGTCATACCTTTTATTGGGTAACGGTAAGGTAAGGTACTTGTGGGAAAGCTGCCACGTTGACGGAGCGGAGGCCATTTAATGTGAGATTCTAGACTGCAGCCTTGCAGAAACATTCGTAAACTTCCTGTCTTAACGTTTCTGATTTGAGAGCGACTTTGAGGATTCTGAAACTTAACTAATGTCAAACATCACAGAACACCCCCAACGTCGATTTACTTCCACTGTTAAGATGTCGCCAATATTATATTTAAAATATTTGTTTGGCTTTAATCCGTTGGGGGGCCAAAGGTTGAGTAACTGAAGATGAAAAATATAGTTAATATATCAATCAAAGACACAGAGATATGATTGTAAGAAAAAATCCAATCCAGTAATATTGAGTTAGAATAGTTGATTTTCTTTTTACATTTTTCGACATATTTGTAGATGTTCCCTCACGCAATACTGGTAAAACCTGTGTAATTGTGGTGAAAACTCCAGTGAACCATTACAACCACATTGTTTTATTGGGGACGTAGCATAAAGCAGCACAAACAGAGCAGCGGGTCATCTCTCAAAAACAGCAGGCGGCCAGATCGACTCGTGACCGCACCGGTCTCTGTGGGCCCTGGACCATGTTTCGGTATTTTAATAGTTTCAAACACAAATGAGGCTCCGATAAACACCAGTACTTCTGGGGATCACTGAAGCCAATAATAACGCTTCGTGTGAGATTAATGAAGTTTGCGATCCTGCCTCAGCTGCACAATAAGACACGAATTAATGTTTTTCACATTAAAAAAGGTTCTGGGCACAAGTTGATCTGGCCGCCTGCTGTTGTTGATCCAGCTGCATTTGTTATTGAGAATTGAAGATGGCAACTTGCACTTGATATATCGCTTCACCATCGACCACCATCGTTTAAGTCCCGTCCCAGAACGGAGGGGTTGGCAAATCAAGTCTAAACATAAACTGTAACTAAGAAGTGGACGTATTCTTGGTGATGTCACCCACTGGTGTGTGGACTACGGCTTTAAAGCCGCAAGTTCAGCATTTTGGCTGTGGCCATCTTGGATTTTTTTTTAACCAGTGAAAGGATGTGACCATATTTGGACTGTGGAGGAGTGACGGGGGGATCTGATGAACACAAGGGCAGACCGGCAAGCTAAATGGTTTGTCCACGGTAGCAACGGTAGTAACGGTAGCAACGGTAGCAAACGGTATCGCTTTATGGTCTATTTGACTCTAAATGGACCATAATGTACTAAATGAACATCATGCTGGATTGAAGAAGACTTGAAACTAGAGATTGAGACCATCAACTCATATTTACAAGAAAGAAGTTGGGTCATTTTCTTACAGACTTCCATGAAAACCGACTTCTTTTTGCAACAAGCGAAGCCGCACCTCTGATGCCGGCAGAGAGAATGCAAGTTTAAGGCACTTCAGCATTGGCTTCATTGGGGAGGAACGGGGTCTCCCGGTGCAACTGTAAACCCGTTAGCAACCCACCCAAGCCACCTAAAAACAGTGTGTGACTTTATACAACCAGTGAGTTTTCTATACGTTGCTCTCAAAGTGCATCAAATTGACTTTAAAATATACATAAATGTCTAAAAATTACTGTATTTTTTTCATATCGCAATACATATTGCAGACAAAAAAATATTGGAATGTCAGTTTTGTGCAGATATTGTGCAGCCCTACTGCAGCTGGCGATGTCATAAGGGTTATACAGTAACCCCCCGCGACCCTGAATACAGGATAAGCTGTAGACAATGGATGGATTGATGGACGTGTTGACTTCCATCCATCCATCCATTTTCTTCCGCTTATCCGATACCGGGTCGCGGGGGCAGCTGCCTGAGCAGGGACGCCCAGACTTCCCTCTCCCCGGACACTTCCCCCAGCTCCTCCGGGAGGACCCCAAGGCGTTCCCAGGCCAGCCGGGTGACATAGTCACTCCAGCGTGTCCTGGGTCTTCCTCGGGGTCTCCTCCCGGTGGGGCATGCCTGGAACACCTCCCGAGGGAGGCGTCCAGGGGGCATCCGATGCAGATGCCCGAGCCACCTCAACTGCCTCCTCTCGATGTGGAGGAGCAGCGGCTCTACTCCGAGCTCCCCCCGTGTGACGGAGCTCCTCACCCTATCTCTAAGGGAGCGCCCCGCCACCCTGCGGAGGAAGCTCATTTCGGCCGCTTGTATCCGGGATCTTATTCTTTCGGTCATGACCCAAAGTTCATGACCATAGGTGAGGGTAGGAACGTAGATTGACCGGTAAACCGAGAGCTTCGCCTTTCGGCTTAGCTCTCTCTTTACCACGACGGACCGGTAAAGAGAGAGCTAAGACGTGTTGACTTATAGCAAGAAAAGCATTGCAGCGAGTATAAATGATAGCTTGTTTTCCTTATACTGTCGAGTTGAGCTTTTCCAGTAAATAGCCATTCATAAGCCCTCAGGACCGCCACATTCATAATTACTCATAATGTCTTAATGGCGGCAATGGAAAGGGCACACTGCACA
The DNA here is from genome assembly GCA_029853015.1 of Chelidonichthys spinosus. NCBI lineage: Eukaryota > Metazoa > Chordata > Actinopteri > Perciformes > Triglidae > Chelidonichthys > Chelidonichthys spinosus. The sequence continues at coordinate 3,242,297 of CM056825.1, read as the reverse complement.
AATCAACTCATTGTTTATTTGCTGGATATTTTAGTTGCCATGTCATTGCGTGCTGTTCACACCCAGACACAGTCAACACCATGGAGGCAGGTCCGCGGGGGCAATTTTGCATTTTTTAGGACTCAGGTCGCCCAGCTGACTGTACATGTGACACAGTAAGACAAAACAAAAAACATGGTAATTGGTTCTTAGGGTGATTTCGTCCTTGTTTTGCTATTATTCTGTGCAGTGGGAGGATGTGGGACTGAGGAAGACATGAATTCCCAAACATGTATCAACGCGTGTTTAATGCAATTTAATGCATTACTACCATTTAAAATAAATAAATAAATAAAGCAATAGAGCAAAATAATCCAGTCTGATGAATGTGCACCAATGACATTCACATTATTTCTCTAAAAGAAAACCAATGCAGCCCCGCCTCATACTATCATATAGTCTGTAGTTTGATCCAGACTTAGACCCCAGGTGTTGATATTGGTGCTTCTGACCCTACAAATTTTGCCTTTTTTTTCTCCCTCTGGGCTCTAATGTGCTTAGATATTTGTACAATTTATTGAATACAATGCTGCATGTGTCCTTATGTTTTTACAAAATGTAGATCTGTGTTGGTCTGTGTTTAATTTTGAAATACAAACATGAACAGCTGGCTCTCATCTGGCTCTTGCGGTCTGAATGGACCAGAGACAAGGGCCTAAATAAAGACGGTACAGGCAGTGATGCGGTCGCACTGGGGCCCCCGTAAAGAGAGCCAGCCCCTCCAACAGGGTGTTTGAGTGGAGATGGGGGTCTCGCACATTGATTCAGATTAGCATCTCAGAAATCCACCTGTATTGACTTACATGTTTGATTCGTTTGTAACAAGGCGGACCATCTGCAGCCACGTCAGTCTGTAACCAAACAATATGCTCATTCTACTAGATTAAAGTATAAAAACTGCTCAATTAAATGATTTGTTTTTATCATACTGATACTTAATTGTACTTTAAAACAGCATTCTACTGCTGTGTGTGTGTGTGTGTGTGTGTGTGTGTGTGTGTGTGTGTGTTTAAGCTGCACCATGCATGAGATACACTTGAAACAAGCACGCTGCCATTAATCACCTTAATAACTCTGGCTTCCTGCTCCCCCGAGGGGAAGTTTGTCACATTTTGGACTCTTTGTCGGCAAAGAACTTCAGCAGGCCTGAACCATTTATTTGTTTTTTTCTGGGTATTATGGTGTTAACTGACTGACCTCAGACTTTAACTTTGTTTCATTTGGATTTTGCTTTTTGGGTAACAGTTGCCAAAAACCTCTTCCACACTTTCACGGTCCCCGAGCAGAACTCCGTACCGGGTGTCGAATGTCAGGCCTCACTTTCTGAGAACTGACTCGTAAAGTCACTGGTTTATACTCCTGAATTACAGCGTGGCGTTGCATGAATTCACAGCTCCGATCAGACAAGCTGTGACAGATCATTCTAAATGAGGGTCGCAGCTAATTATTATTTTCACACAAAAATTGTGGCGTTGTTTGCATGTTTTTTTAGTTATGGATGAGCTCCGTTTGTTACATAAGAGTGAAAAGCAGCGCTCGCAAACATCCGCAGAGGCCAGCTGTCACGACTTCTAAAACGTCCTTGATAGATATTCCATTCACAAAAGTGTTGACTGGCAAATCCAGAAAAACAAACTCTTGTCATGCTGATTTATTTAGGGATGTCTCTTAATTTTGCTTCCATTTTATGAATAGGCTCAATGCTGCTTGATAAATGTGCTCTTGTCTTCCTAATTTGTGTATGTTAGGAGCTTATCGTTCTGTAAATGCTTTCCTCCAAGGACTTGGGCCATTAAAATTGCTAGAAGTGAACATTTCTGAAAAGTGAAGCCAACACTTTAATGCCTTACACTTGAATTTCTCTGCTGGCCACCAGGGAAAGAAGTCTGATTGTATAGGAGTCTATGTTAAAACGACCCTACTTATTTCTTATTATTTCAGTAAACATATCCATGAGGACTCAATCCTTCAAGTCTTCGTCAATCCAGCATGATGTTCATTTAGTATATTATGCTCCATTTAGAGTCCGACATACCAGAAAGCAGGGGATGCTTTTGGGGGCGGGGAGGTTGCCACCATGCTACCAATACAGTTAAGATGACTTCAACACTTGCTTTAAAGTTGACCTTAAGTTATGGAGCTAAAAATCCAAGATGGCTGGTGGCTGTTGCTGTGAAGGAATTTTGTCGATTGGCTCACATTGCGATTTATGACCTACTTGAGCCCTGTTGTTCGGTGCTCGTAGTCTACATGTAGGATGAGGCGTTTGGTCTATGTGGTATTTGTTCCACCCTCCTCCATTGTAATTGGACGGCTGAGTTAACAATAAAGTGTTTTAACTACACCGGAGATCTCAGTCACCTGAAAATTGACACATAAATCTGGAAGTATGAGTTCCTGATTGAATTCTTTGTGTTGGACTTGAAGGGAAAACGTGAAACTAATGACGGCAGAGGAATAACCGCTTTGGTGAATACCAAGAGCTTCAGGGGCCCAAATCCATCTAATGTAGTTTCCCCACATACATTTTTGGTCTGTCAAAAATAATCAGCATCAAGATCAAAAGGTCACAGAGCCACTGAGGTTTGCTGGATCGTGTTTCCCAGCAGCACCCTATGGAAAGCAGTTGTTACATTTTCTGGGCTTTGCCTAATGTTTTGCGCATGGACGTGCATGCTCGGGGTCACGAGTGGATGTATCGCTGGCAAACAAATTAGGTCATACGTGGCAGGCACAAGGTGCCTTCCCAATGTACTCGGACTGCATGGGGATCAGCTAATAAAAATGTATTTTTGACCTGGCTGGAGGGAGTTACCCAAAAAAAAGGCTGCAAAAAGAATCAGATTTTTTAAAAATAATCCAATGCACTTCAGCGGCGACCGCTGAGCAGGTAATTAGTGGTTGAGGACAGATCATCCTTTGAGGAAAAGAATGCCGCTGCATTTTCTTCACTTATTTTTGGTCGAAGGAATGAAAGGTTGACCACCAGTATTCGCTGATCTGCAGGGACTTAGGGTCACAACTTTTTTTTCTTTTTACAAAACCAGAGTCTAAAACATCCAACTTGTTGATGCATGTTATGTTGTGTGTGTTTTTTTCTTCTTCTTTTCCTCAGAGACGACAATTTGTCAATGCGAGTGAAGGCAGCATGTCTGCGTTGCTTTGATGTGAAGACAAAAAAAAGCAAAACATTAGGACTAATGTCGATTGCTAAATTAACCAGATACATATACACAAAACAAGATAGTGAGTGACTATCCAGAGAAAGAATCCATTTTACGAAAATTACCCTTAACGCCTCTCTCCGCAATTAAAGACTTTACTCAGATCACCCATCAAACCGACAACTTCATGCGTCAGTGGATCCCGTCTCAGCATGATTCAGTATCCTGTCAGTGGTTTTCATGGCGTGCCTTTCTCTTGTTATTTGCCCTTTCAATTTACATCACAATTTCCCTTTTTAAATGGTCCTTCATCTTATCACTGAGGAAAATCAAAGAAGACACATCACAAGGTTTCCGCTGTTTCAGTAAAATATTGAAAAGAAAAAGCATATCCTCTAAATATGCAACGTCTCTGCATAAACCTACTAGTCTTGACAAGTTGCCAGACTTTGGTAAGGGACCCTTAGGCAAAGATTTACCCTTTGATTGATTTTCCTCGGTCCTAAGATCATGTGGTTTGGAAGATGAGATTTTTATAATCATTTGACTCTGGAAATAATTATGGGAAAAAGAAATTCTCGATACAAATGTCTCAGGGGATGTCTCCGCGTGAGCATGCATAGCCTACTGTTTGTTGAGGGCCAGACGCATTAGAAATACCCTCAGGAACTGAGTTAAAACAGGCGCAGTGGCAAGGAAGAAGAAGCTGTTTTTGGCACCGTGCCGCGTTTGACACCCATGTCTGTTTACAATCTGGATGGTGTTCCAGCTGCTACGTGTTACCTGCTCCTTCAAGGTTTACTGTCCACAATGAAACTGCCGCTGTCTTTCATACTTCTTTATTGGTTCAAATGCCGTCAACGTGATTTTATGTTTTTCTGTAACCAAATTAGATGATGGTCATTAAAGTTCAGTTCGCTTCACCAAGAAGGGAGCATTCCTCGGTTATAGTGACTATCAAAGAATCCTGTGATATCATTCAGGGTGGCCTGGCGAACAGAAGTAGGTGATACAAGGTGAAACAAGTCTGGCAGATGGAGTGAAGTGATGAATGGATGCAGACGGTTGACCTGAACTATCACCTGATAGTTCAGGTCAACCTCAACTCAGTTCATTGTTGTTTCTACGGAGTCTGGGTCTGCTGTTTCTATGGTCTGTTGTTTCTATGGAGTCTGGGTCTGTTGTTTCTACGAAGGCTGGGTTTGTTGTTTCTATGGTCTGTTGGTTCTACGGAGGCTGGGTCTGTTGTTTCTATGGTCTTTTGGTTCTACGGAGGCTGGGCCTGTTGTTTCTACAGCGTCTGGGTCTGTTGTTTTTACGGAGGCTGGGTCTGTTGTTTCTATGGTCTGCTATTTCTACAGAGTCTGGGTCTGTTGTTTCTATGGTCTGTTGTTTCTACGGAGGCTGGGTCTGTTGTTTCTATGGTCTGTTTTTTCTACTGAGGTTGGATCTGTTGTTTCTATGGTCTGTTGTTTCTACGGAGGCTGGGTTTGTTGTTTCTATGGTCTGTTGTTTCTACGGAGGCTGGGTCTGTTGTTTCTATGGCCTGTTGTTTCTACGGAGGCTGGGTCTGTTGTTTCTATGGTCTGTTGTTTCTACGGAGGCTGGGTCTGTTGTTTCTATGGTCTGTTGTTTCTACGGAGGCTGGGTCTGTTGTTTCTATGGTCTGTTGTTTCTACGGAGGCTGGGTCTGTTGTTTCTATGGTCTGTTGTTTCTACGGAGGCTGGGTCTGTTGTTTCTATGGTCTGTTGTTTCTACGGAGGCTGGGTCTGTTGTTTCTATGGTCTGTTGTTTCTACGGAGGCTGGGTCTGTTGTTTCTATGGTCTGTTGTTTCTAAAGAGGCTGGGTCTGTTGTTTCTATGGTCTGTTGTTTCTACGGAGGCTGGGTCTGTTGTTTCTATGGCCTGTTGTTTCTACGGAGGCTGGGTCTGTTGTTTCTATGGTCTGTTGTTTCTACGGAGGCTGGGTCTGTTGTTTCTATCGTCTGTTGTTTCTAAAGAGGCTGGGTCTGTTGTTTCTATGGTCTGTTGTTTCTACGGAGGCTGGGTCTGTTGTTTCTATGGTCTGTTGTTTCTACGGAGGCTGGGTCTGTTGTTTCTATGGTCTGTTGTTTCTACAGAGGCTGGGTCTGTTGTTTCTATGGTCTGTTGTTTCTAAAGAGGCTGGGTCTGTTGTTTCTATGGTCTGTTGTTTCTACGGAGGCTGGGTCTGTTGTTTCTATGGTCTGTTGTTTCTACGGAGGCTGGGTCTGTTGTTTCTATGGTCTGTTGTTTCTACGGAGGCTGGGTCTGTTGTTTCTATGGTCTGTTGTTTCTACGGAGGCTGGGTCTGTTGTTTCTATGGTCTGTTGTTTCTAAAGAGGCTGGGTCTGTTGTTTCTATGGTCTGTTGTTTCTACGGAGGCTGGGTCTGTTGTTTCTATGGTCTGTTGTTTCTACGGAGGCTGGGTCTGTTGTTTCTATGGTCTGTTGTTTCTACGGAGGCTGGGTCTGTTGTTTCTATGGTCTGTTGTTTCTACGGAGGCTGGGTCTGTTGTTTGGTTAAAGCTGAAGCTTCACTGAGTGATTCACTCCTGTGTAATGTTTACAAGTCCAGCTGGGAACACGGTGATACAGCAGGTGTACAGTTTATTTGTCGGTGAATTAATGTTTCTTGTCTTGAAAACGGCCGACCTTTTTAAGTGAACCAGCTGTTCTTCCAACCAGACGCTCCCTTATCGGCCATGCAACTGATAGCATTAATCATTTAAACGTATTATTGTCGGTTCACGTCAGCGGTTAATCATCAACATCCCTAGCGTCCGGCTGCAGCAGGAAGTTACCGGCGATGTGAAAACGGACAATAAAAGGGGAGTAAAGTGTGAGTCACTGTAACCACCAGACCTAAACCACCTAAATCATTCTGGAGTTGTGAAATAAGCTGTGGACAGACACAGACATGCACCGTCACTCACGGATGCAGCACAGACGTATACGTGGCTGTCCTTTATGACTATATTAAGATTTACTGCAATTTATACTCCCCTGGTTCAAATGTCATGTATGTACCTGTGTCTGACATTTTTAATGAAGTTTAGTTTATTTTTTTAGTTTTATGTGAAGCACTTGCCTTGTTGTGGAAATCTGCTGTATAAATGTAGTCTAATTGACTCCACCACACACTTCTAGTGACTCATAAGTGATGATGTTTTGGGGGAAATCCTGCTCAGTGATGCATTAAACCAACCAATGTATTGTTGCCTAAACTCAACCACATCTTGATGCATACTACAAATTGCAGTTTTTCCTCGGACAATAATGAAAATTTTCTCTTCTGGGGGTAAAATAGAGAGATACTTAACTAAACGAGCTATTTTCAAATGGCTGCCATGAATTGTGATGATTAACCATATTTAATCATTGACCACATAAAAGACCCAAATCTGTAATATGTCAGGACATTTTTTTTTTTTTTTAAGAAAAAGTGGGACATTTAAAAGCAGGAATGCTTAATCACTGTTTGTTTTGTAAAAATAAGCCCAAATGTTTAAGCCTGTACTTGAAACCGAATGACCCCCGGCATCCAAAATATGCTCGTCTGCATTGAACTTAACATACCTTTTTCAGTCGTCGTAAATTTAAATTCACACCTAATAAATTAATGTCATGGTTAATGGCTTTTTTTTATGGGTGTCAAGTCTTTACAACCCGACACACAAGTGAACTCGCTACCGGGAAGGCCTTTGATCTCAGGATTGTCCTCACAGGCTCTTTCAGGTTGCAGGAATCCACGTCGTCTTATTCAAGTTAAGCAATCACCTATATAACTGACTTGGAGATAAAACCCCTAAATCCCCAAATCAGAAATTCTTCTGAATCATTTCAGAATGGTCTCTAGCGCAGGGATGTGGCGGCCGACGGCGAGCAGCCCTTATGCAACGCTTCCAACAACACGGCAGCAAATAAGCCGTACAATTTAGCAGAATAGAATATGCTGTTGGAAAGTATGTGATAAATAGCAGGCGGATTTGTCTTGGCTCCAGAGAGCCTCGTTTGCAGGACACCGATCACTGGTGCTTTGTTTTACAGGACATTCTGCTATATTTGACTCTTCATTGGGTTTTCCACTTATGATCCAGTGATTCAATAAGTCTCTTTTCATTCCAACCCACGCATGAGCCCGTCGCCTTACTTCATTATAAGTTTTCATCCAAAACCTAATGATGAAAAAAGAGTTGGAAGACGGACATGTGAATTTCTTAAGTTTGCCGCCACGTTTAACAATCAAACCGATTGATCCAAACGTTAACATGACCGTATCACGTCCAGAAAAGGCTAAAGCCACAATTTTTAGGTGGTATATTTGAAATAAAGTACAGAAGGAAGTTATCTTGATGCTGGGGGGAAAAATGCAGGTGATAATATCAGTGAAACACAGATTTAATGTGAGAACAACTGGGAATGGATAATTTATTTATTTTCTCTTAAATTACATAAAATACGGCCATGTGACAATCTCCCTCTCATGCATGAAAATATGAATTTATAAGCAATCATTGCACTCCTGATTACTTGGGTTTCTTTTAATGCAACATTTGATCATGTTTCAGATAAACATTATATTTGCTTTCAAGCAACTGACCAGAGAGATTCTTGGCAAATTTTACAATTTCCTTCCCATTGTAATCATTGCGTAAGCGCTAGCTAGCTCGCTGTGTTCCATGCTAACAACCTGCTCTTTACATTTACATTTAGGTCATTTAGCAGACGCTTTTGTCCCAAGCAACTTACAATAAGTACATTTGTCAAAAGAAGGAAACAAAAAACCACCACGTATCATTGCAGATAAAGTAAGAGCTAAAAATAGAACAAGTGTTAGGTCCTCGTCTGAGTAAAGTAGTACTTAAGAGCAACAGTGCTATGATAGGTAAGGTTTGTTTTTTTTTGGGGGGGGGGGTTGTTAGTGGGTCATGCTATGTAGAGTCAAGGTGAAGTCTGAACAGGTGAGTCTTGAGCCTTTTTTGGAAGATGGCAAATGACTCTGCTGTCCTGACATTGGTCGGGAGTTCGTTCCACCACTGAGGACCAGAACAGAGAAGAGTCTGGACTTTGCTGAGCGACATTTGTTTGATTTCAGCGATGGTGGTACCAGCCGGCCAGCTGAAGTAGAGGAGCGAAGTGCTCTCGTCGGGGCATGAGGTTTGACCAGTGTGTGGAGGTAGAAGGGTGCCGTTCCATTGATGGCCCTGAAGGCCAGTGTCATCGTCTTGAATTGGATGCGTGCTGCAACAGGGAGCCAGTGGAGGTCACGGAGGAGGGGGTCACGTGGGAGAATTTGGGTAGATTCACCTCACACCAAATGTTTTACAGCACTTCATTATTATTTCCTGCTGATACCTGAACACATACCAACAGCTTAAATGTATATTATGGTGATTTGAATGGGTGGAAATGTTTACATTGAATGCTGAATCAGTGACTCCATCAAGAAAACAGGAAAAGGGGCTTTTTATGACTAAAACCTGCTTCAAAACTTTTACTTTAAACTAACGATCCGAGACGGACACCATCATGTATAAACTCTCTGGGAATCTGGAGGCAGAGCGGGAGAGTTTAAGTTCAGTGCATTTTATTTACGATCTTGCAACACGACTTTCGAGCCGGTGGCTTAAATGTCTGGAGGGCGAGACACAAAACAAAATAACACAGTATGCAGTTAATTATATTTATCTGGTGCTCAAGATAAGAATAGCACTACATCGCTTGGAAAGATAAAAATTCACATTTTCTTTACGCAGGTTTCTGTTACAAACATTTTAGAAAGTGGAACTAATTCTGCCTAGTTGATGTGTTACTTAATGGCATTATTACTGAGCCTTCCACAGCTTGGACCACTTATATTAAGCTCCCTGTTGACAGCAGGACGTTTTGTTGAGGCTGTGGGACCAGATGGGTCAGAGGTTATGTGGCCTTGCTAAAGGATAGCATTTGTGCACATCAGAGCCAGTTGTTCTGACATTAACGACTGCTTATTTTATAGTCCACGAGTGAGCAAACACCGCGATGCCACTGGCCACGCCTCGAGCTTCGACCTGTGGAAGTCATTGGCGGCGAGGCTTGCCCCCACTGTGGGAATATACTTGACTTAGAGCTCTGGACGCAGACGCTGCTCTCCAGTCCAGCAACACAAGGAGCAGATGGCCCCGGCACCATCTGTTTTGTGACGCTGTACTCAGGACTCCGAGTGGCAGGTTCATACATGACCACCACCTAGAGCAGCCTCCCGCCAATTCTCCTGTTCGATCTGTGGATGACAAGGGGGCGGAGCCTTTTCTCCAGCTCCCCGGGGAGGCATAGCGCATTTGTAATTGGTGCACGCCCTCCTATCCCAATTTATAAAAACTGGGAACTTTACGCCCTCCTGACGCTCAGTAGACTTTATCTTATCTATTACTTTATCAATTCTTTGTGTCCTGGTGTTTTAGAGTCAGGGAGGGAGGCTTCTCCTTCAGACTCCTTCCTCAACCAAGTTTTTTTTTGGGGTGGCACAACCACCTGACTGAGCCATGAGGGTAAAAAGGCTGGCAAGCTTCCCTACATGCCCAGTATGGGTATCCCGGTGGGATGTGGAGATGATGTCACCACGTTTGGTTTTTCAGGGTCGGGTCCAACTCAACAAGAGGTGAGATTCTACTTTTTCCAAACTTTTCTGAAGAAATTGTTTAATTATTGGTTTAGTATCTTTATTTTTTAAAGGTGTAACATCGTCATTAGCAGGTATTTTGTGGGCGAGCTGGAACCGGTAAAGAGTTCTAGTGTGATATTTCGTCATCAATCAACGCCTTCCCCACTAACTAAAAAGTCCATTTAATTTGATGACAGATAAAAGGCCCCTCGACGGGCGTGAGTGCATTACTAACACAATGGAAAATCTGTATTTATGGACAAACATTCTCTGTTTACTCCTACCTTCACAATATATTTTCATGTCTCACAATAAATTCAGCTTGATTAAATCTGCCATTGACTGTCACTCCTAAATGACGTAGAATATTTAGTGTCGACGCAACGAGAACAAACAACAAGATGAACTCTCGTCCTACACTCCAGTCCAGTGGTTTCCAGCTGGCCTTAGGTTTGTTTTTCTTAATATTAATAGGTAATAGTAGACTTTAATTAAATCCACACCAACTCTGTAACTGACTCTGCCCGTCTGTCAGCAGCAGCTCCTCCGGGGCTTCTAACTGAAACTCTGTGGTTAAGTTTGTACTTTCAATTAATATTTTTTTTATTTATTTTTTACCGTTTTGTGTTCTTTCAGCAGAATAGGACTCGTGTTAATTTACCGCTCATGGAAACCCTGACATTTCTGGTTTATGCCGCTTCACAATCAAAGCTTTAAAATGATTCACGCAATTTTATTGTGAATCATTTATAGGAAGTTAATGTTTATTTGCGTTAGACCTAATCCTCCACAGGTATGCCACACCTTTGATTCATAATAATAATAAGAATAATAAAAGCAATAATAATAGCAATAATAGTAATAATAATAATAATAGGCTAATATCAAACATAAGAAGTATCCGAAGAAGAAGCTGTTGTGATGTCGCCCTCTTTAATATGTACCAGTTTTATTATTGTTTTATTATTGTTGTTGGTCTCATTAGTTAATGCCAAGTGCCATGTTAAAGAAATGTTTACATATTGAAATGTTTTTAAATCCAAATTGTTTGAAAAGTTACATTGATTATGTAATGTGAAATAATCGATAACAGAAAAATAAATAGTTAGATTAATTGAAAAAATAATCACTAGATTAATGGTTTAATTTTGTTATTAAAGTGAAATAGCTGCATGTCTTTGACCCAATCAAACAGAATACAAAACTAGTGGCACAGCAGTGTTTAACGTCTAACTGCCATCAGTTATTCCTCATATTTCAATGTATGAAAATCAAGTATTAAATCATTTAAAGGCAGACGGCTGTGTGAACCTCGGGACTACTGCACAAGCTGTAAAACAATAAGCTAGCGGGTCTTAAGTGTGACAGGAGGGCAAATATAGCAGACTCAACAAGCTTCTTGGCTGTATATTTATATTCGTCGTAGTCAGGAATTACATGTTCATGTCTGTAAACACGATGCACATTTTAAGATCCTCCACCGTGTTGGTGTGAATGTGACCTCGTTAAGTGATTGATAGGATCTGAAATAAAACAAACTATTTTCTAAAGTTATTAAGTAAATAGATGATAAAACTTGGAAATTAATAATAATAAATGATAAAATTAATGATAAAAATTGGAATTAAACTGAATAAACAGATACATAAAAAATAAATAAATAAAAGAATCAGTGGAGGGAATTAATCAATGGTCTTAAATTTAATAAAAGACAGGAGCATTTGGGTTTTCTGTGAGTCTGTTGCAGATCTGGAATAAAAACTGAATTGTGCTTCATATTAAGCAACAAGTTGGTACAGAGATTAAGAAGCGCTTATGTTTCAACATCGTAGTCGTTCAAGCCGAACTGTGATGTTTTCTTCCAAAACATAGTCAAGTAGTTTTGTTTTGTTTCAATTCAAAAGCAGTAACCACATGTTATGAACTGTTTAAAGCGGCGACACAATGTTTACCTCGAAAAGCATAATCGACTGGAGCCCTTAGCTGTGTGGGAGCGTAATTCTGCAGAATGCTCCCTGATAATCTGATCCGGGATGTGATGCATCATTCTGGTTTTAAGAAGCCGATGAATCTGATCCACTTTAAAGGGAGAAGTTTTTCTGCTGGGATAAAATTCTTCTCAAGGCTTCTCACAGCTGCCTCCTGAAGATCTACAAGGTTATCGTCCGACTTTCTCTCGGTAAATACAATATGAGCCTGAGCAGACTCACCATAGAATAGCTTCCCCATGATAAAATAAATACCCATATAAAGATAAACCACCGAGTCATGGAGACGTCAAAGTCTACGTAAACAGAGTAGACTTTGTTTCCAGATGGCCTCTTGGGATCTTGCCTGAAAACTAAAAATCAACTCCTCCGATCACCTCACATAAATCTTTTTTTATTTACGGGGTCAGCAACGCCTCTAACGGGGTTATATTGCTCACGT
>CM056825.1:3167500-3225000 GCA_029853015.1 Chelidonichthys spinosus | reverse complement strand
CACATCCATCCAACCAGCCAGGAAATCATTGAGTTTGTCAGCTGGCTGCTCTGCTGGAGTTGGGCAGTGTGCAGCTGTGGAGTGCTGAATGAGTTTGGATGAAGAGGTAGAGGGAGGGTTAGGAAGGTAAATATTTGGTAAATGTCTTATTGAGATATTTGTCATCCGGATAAATGGAGTGTGCCGACATTAAGACATGTCGATTAGGTGCAAACAGACAGGGTGACCCTTGTTGAAGCGTGACGGTAACACATACTTTTTGTTTGAGTGGGTGTGACAAATCCATGACATCCGTCAGTGACTCCACACCAGCGAACCAACAGAGGCATTCCTGAGCTCCGAGTCGACCGGAGGATCAGGATGCCGCCAGCTTCTCCCCCCCGAAGAAAGCGTGAATCACGCTTCTCTCTTTCTCCTCCTGAGACCACGAAACCGCATCCACAAGAGCTGACTAAGAACCTCTCCGACAGAAGTGACATGAATATACTTGATCATCTGTTGCATCCCTCTCTGCTGCTCATTATAACGAAGTCACACCGAGCTCCAGCATCGCGTCTATAATTACCTCAAAGCTCGTTGGACGTTGCAAGATTTTTTTTTTTCTCTTCTATGCGCCCAAATGTGAAAGGACAAACATATTGTCTATATTAGGGGCATGTGTGTTACCCATATGTGCAGATGGTGCTGAAACATAGGTCAGAGTTGAACACGTGCCAGTGCAGCAGGACTTCCGTGAACTGCAAATAGACCTTATGGTATAGGATCGGCTGATGGGATGAAGGACGGGGAGGGGTGCTTTCTGCAGGTTTTCCTCCAGATATGTGGCATGGATGCTGGCGTGAGCGTTCGCCGATTGTCTGGTTTAACTAGATTGGGTAAAAGAATATGTGCAGTTGCTCAGCGTTTTCAACAAGCCGCTCACACCATGGGCGTCGCCGCCGTATATCTTTTAAAAAAAGGTTGTTTGGACCCCCCCACTTTTGCCATTAAAAATATCAGTACATGACGGGTCTAATTTGTCCATTAGGCTCGTTCGAGATAAGCCAGGCCTGCACAGAATCGGTCGCCGGCGATCGCAGCACAATGCATGCTGGGTAGTTTTGTGTCTGACTTGCTCTGACGTCATGCACACGTGGGCAACGACAGTCTCGAGATCAAGGCAGCCGCAGTTTTTAGAGCCAGGCTACGCAGTTGCTCTCAATCGACTTGCAAGCCCCGGGGCATGATGGGAAATGCCTGGCTCTCACCTCAATCTAAGAGCTTAATAATTAAACAAACAGAATGTTTAGTAGAAAATGCAAATTTCCTGTGTGAGTCTAAAATGTAACGTTCAGTCTGTTAACAAACAAATCTCATGTAGTTGATAATATAAATATACACGATAAAGACTTCAGCCTACAATGTGCTTTCAGAGGCGGATGTAAAAAAAAAAAAACAATGCCAGAAACACACACATTACTATACTACAGTATAACTGTCAAACTTGACTTGTGTGAACTAGATTGTATGATACCTCAACAGCAGATGCACTTCTATACCGTAAATATATATATATATATTTCTTCTGACTTCCCTCTGAAAAAAAAAGATGTTGAAATGAAAAAAAAGGTGGAGATGAGAAAGAAATGAGTGGCGTGGATAATTCAAGTAGCTGAAAAAAAAACCCTTGTGCAAATTAACAATGCACTCTCAGATCATTATTAAGGCTATCATGAGTGTGTGCCACTACGTGATATACACTGTGCAAACGCTTGTTTTGATTCTGTAGTTGAATAACTACTATTGCAATATGTCGGTAAACAACGATAGGTCTATTTAATTCTCATTTTCATTTCTAGGACTAAGAGACATTAGACATAGAGACATGCTTTAAACACGTTAGAATGCAACAGAGTGTGGGAAATTGCATCTACTTAATTCAAAATTTTAGCTTTGAATAGAATGGATCGTCAACTTAAATCTTTATTAGATTTAATCCCACCACACCCAAACTTTAAAATCCAATTAACGCCGGGACTCGACTGGATTGATGCTGCTGAATTTAGATCAAGATCCTGATTGAGCAAGTTTGCTGAATCACCCCCGATATATAATCGTTCATTGGGCCAACCCTAACTCTACTTGACATTTTAATTTTTGTTGCACTATACAGCGGTTGGAGGCTGGTCATCGTCATATCATTCATATCAGTCGCTCTGTTTGTGTGTTTGTGTGTTTTTAGTCGGAAATCTGCAACAGAAGATGCAAATTAGGAGATGGGTCATTGATGTAGGCAGTAGGTGGCGCCAGTCAGATGGAGGGTCGGCCGTGGTTCAGTTCAGTTCGATCACACCTTGATGGGCACCTTGTATGGCAACCTCTGCCGTCACTGTATCGATAGGTGAATGCTGACAGTCAGCCCTTTGATTGGCTGGAAGACCACGACGTCGAATATAGATTCAAGCTTATTTACCATTTACCGTCTCGAGGGTTCTCAAAGTTTCCCACCGCAATTGCTAAGTCAAGCTAAGAGTGCTAGCATTGACCCGAACGTAAAACACTCTGCTTTCTGCTAGCGGTCATTTGCTAACCTGACAGACACTTTTAGGGACGATGCAGCTGAATAGTGTATTATAAATAGGGCACGGATGATTTTAAATACAATACATGCATTTCATACAGTTATATATCAGGCCACCATTAGCCAGTCTGCTTAATACTCGCAACTTTCATTATACTGTGATGAATATCCTGTAGAGTGGCAGAAGAAGCTGCATCGGCTCTAATCCCCAATGCTCATGCCAGCCCAGCGCTGTTTGCAGGTCCACAATACTTTACATTAAACGTGTTTGTCATCAAGATGCATCGTAGGAAACAATCGAACTTCATAAACCCTACAATGCAATCAACATCTGCACAATGCATGTTGGCGTATGAATGTCTTTACATTGAGTAATGTGTAGTTCTACGTAGTGTTGCACGGTGCTCCAATACTAAACAGTATTGTGATACCCTGCCGTTTGTAACGGTCCGATACCCGGTTTTATGAGACCCGGTACTTGAAGGATGACAGAGGAGCAGAGATGTGTGTGCAGCGCTCTGCTGGAGGACTGAATGGGATCACACGAGAGGACCATTTCTTTTCTTTGCATCAATCCAAACATTAACAGATTTGTTGCACTGATGCTAATGCGCCAGCTGGGGTGCTGTTTTACTAAAAATAAGGCTTATTAAAGGCTGTTTAATGTGCTAGTTGCAAACTGGGAGAAATCACATAAATTGAAGTATAGGTACATCAGATTTCTGCACACCATGTGCATTTTTTAAAATAAATACATTTTTCATGAATAGGTAAACACATCTTAAGTTCCATTCCATTACTTTTTCTGCCATTCTGCAGAGTTTCGTAACACTATATTTCTACGTCACTGTGTGTGCGTAGTAAAATGATTTCAACAACTTCCACATAGATTTCCAATTGATTTGGTGTATCCGTATTAGCACCAACAATAAGCTAAGCTGCTTTGAGCAACTCTGTTGTGTCCATTTGTCAGCCAACAACGAGAAGGAGTTGCTCATCTAGAGAATGGAGATTTAAGGTTTTCCCAAACAGCTGTTTTGACATTAAAAACACACTTAATATTAGTGCTGTTTGAGTTACAGAAACACTGCATGAATATATATTATATATACAGGGAATGAATGGAATGGAAACCAGGTGTAGCTGATATGCTGATGAAGTGAAGTGGAAACTCTGCTTTGTGTTATCTTAACTGTAAACTGTATCGGCGTGTCTACCTGCAGATCAGCTGTCTTTCATATGACATATCGGCCAGATGTTGTGAGGTGGTTTGTTAACCCACAGCCTCATACATGACTGCCAACGTGATGCGGTCGGCTGGAGTTACCAACAGGAACGGTTGGATAGACTTTAATAATAGACTTTAAAAATAGACTTTAACCATTGTAACATCAATACTAATTCATGCAGCTGTTGTAACTCCACATTTGTTAGCGTGTTAAAAAAAGAAAGATCAAGTTAGACTTAACGCCTTTGCTCACTGAGGAAGATAGATACTCTTGAAACGGCGTCTCAGTTTGACTTAAACGCGATATTAATTCAGACGTTAACGTTAACTTGTGATGTAAAACTGCATGCGTGCAAGATTACATTCGCTTAGTCTTTAAAGGACGAGAGGGAAATGACCCCAAGGTGTCATGTTATTTTACATTTCTTTATTTTTTATTAAACAAAATAACACAAATGAAATATAGTACAGTCGAGGCTGAATCACAAATAAAATATACAATATGACTTTGATAAGTTCAATTAGAAAGTACATACATTAGATATTTTTAAAAATAAATATATGTCACATTTGTTTTCTTGTTTTTGTTGTTGTTGAAGAAACCAAAACACCAGATTTTTTTCAAAATATCCTTTGTGACAAATCTTACAAAGGTCTCGGTGTGAGAACAAAACCGTTATGAAAAGCAGCTTCTTTTGTCGTTTTTTAATTTCCGCATGAAGTGATCATCCTTATTCACCATGAGGTCTTTGTGAGGAAGCATCCAGACCTTTTTCCAGGAGCCTGTATTACATATGTATGGACGTAGCTTTACAGCAAGCTAACTGAAGCTGAAACTTCAAATGTTTTTTTAAAGTTTGAAATTGTGGCTTTGGTGTTCTCAGCCCAGTCTCACTGTCCAAAACACACTTTCTCGCCTGCCCTGCAGGTGTTGCTATTGAAGCATTTAAATCACAATTTCAGTTTTTTCCCCATAGAACAAATCACACTGAGATTTGGCAACGTTTTTTGCCAGGAACCAAGCAGTGAGGAAATAAAGAGAACAGGAGTTTTGTCAGAAAAAATATTATTAATTGGTACAAACCACGATACAAACCAAGAGCTTAATATGTAGGCCTATAAAAGAGGTCAACCGACTAGAAATATACTCAGAATAACATCAACAAAACAAGCTGAGATATGAGGGATCATCTTCACAGGCTTGACCAAAGCAAATATCACACAAGGGGGAAAACAAGATGGACGTCAACTACAACTAACAGCCCCCTCTAACATGCAAGCACTTGGTACGGCCCAACGGGCAGCCAACTGGATTTAACAGTCCTCCACCCTGGGCCCCGCCTTTGGCTCCACCATGAAGGGACCTCCCGCCCCCCCACATGGTAACTCAAAAGGCAACGAAGTAATAACTATGTGACTGGAAAATGTATTGTTTAACTTGGGTGTGAAAATGTGTGCGCTCCATTTAAACAGTGTGAGGCCAAAAATTAACCGTCGTTATTGTTAATTTGTGGTAATTTAGGGTCAGATTTGTCTCTTTAATGACTTACAGCGATCCGTAACCTTTGGTTGGGTAAGGTCAGAAACAATTTATTGATTATTTGGTAACAAATATGTAAACACACTAATTGAATAGGCTTTTGAGTATCAGAGAGTTGCAATCAATCCCCCCACTTTTCATCAAAATCTGATATGTGAACGAAACAGTCGAGACTATTTTTGACCTGAAGAGAACTCATCTAAAGATCCAAATATTCAAAAGGGAATTTATCTGCCTTTGGAAAACACCCCATTCCTGCAGGTCTCAGGCTCAGATGCTGCAGTGTGAGGTGGAAAAGGCTGGTGGAGGTTTGATATCATGATATGCTCTCAGATTGCCAAGGCTTTTTGAAAACAGGGTCATAAATATTTATGAAGTGACAGAACAGGCCAGAGGGTGTTGCAGGTGTCGGCCTGGACTGAACTTTCCAACTTTCTTAGTTTGAGTTCACTTTAAAAAAAAAAAAAAAGAAAAGAAAAATCATATCTGAACATCAAATGGGAATTAACGCTGTTTCTGTTTCATCATTCTTCATTGTCACATTGATATTTGTTGCTAATATGTGCATTTTCATTTACACGTTCTAATTATTGGCAGAATTCTGAAACATATTGGTTGATTGATTGATTGATTTGAGTCTTAGCAAAGCAGCAACCTCTGGGTCTGAGACGTGAAGGCAATTCGGAATTGCCTCAAACCTGCATTCTTTCTAATTGCCGACTCCTAATCGACTCCTCTGGTTGCAAACAGAAGTCCGATTTCATTTAAGTCAACAAGAAAATAGTCCTACTTCTCTCTGCTGGCCACTCTGGTTGTATGGAAGTCTTTGAGAAAATGGTCCTACTTCTCTCTTGATGTATTATCTCAGTAAACATTGTAAACATGAGTTTATGGTCTCAATCTCTAGTTTCAAGTCTTCTTCAATCCAGCATGATGTTCATTTAGTACATTATGGTCCATTTAGAGTCCACCAGACCAGAAAGCAGGGGATGCTTTAGGGGGCGGGGCTTACCTGCTGATTAACAGGTCCATTTAGAGTCCACCAGACCAGAAAGCAGGGGATGCTTTAGGGTCTGGGAGTTGTTCATGTTTTCAATTCAACTCTGAGGGATGAAGCCCAGTGTTAGGACCTCAGGGTTTATGTCTATATAACAATTCATGGATGCAGATTAAATTGTTCCTGAACATTAGGATTGGAGCATCCTCTGTGTGGAAACACAACAATGCACCTCCACGGGGGGTCTTTCCCCCTCCCCCATCACTAAAAGTGGCACGTAACTCCAGATTCCATTCTGATCGATCAACTGCAGTGTAAGGTGGCTTCCTACCAAGCAGACCAAATTGGGATCACTCTCTCTCTTTGACCCCGACTTGAACAGAGGTATCCTCTCTTTCTACTGAGATGTCAACCTGACAACAGGTCTCCTCTTTCTCCTGGGATTTGGACCTCAGGCCTCGAGTCCCTAGGCAGCGCCCTCAAAACAGCCAACAAGCTGGCTGTTGGAACCTGCTTCTGCAACAAAGACAAGAATTCCTAGTTGAGACGCATCTCACTAGAAATTCCTCCATCTACACCTCCAAGGACAGCAACTTTCCTTCACAGGAACCTGAAGACAGCAACCTTTCTTCAGAGGAACAGGCAACCCTTCTTCAAGGACTGGTAACAATCTGGGCATAGTTTAGGAACCGAATGTGATGACATCGTTTCCAAGTGATTTTCTATTTGATGTATTGTTGAGTTAAGTGTGTAACCTTAGTTCAGTTGTTAGTGATCTAGAACAGACAGTTTACATGCTCACTAATCCAACTTTCCTAACGGTTCTACATATATTACACTAATTATACCCGTATATAGAAACCTGTTCTCCAGGCAGGACCACACGGCCTCCCACAAAGAACACCCCCACTCCACATGGCTGACTGGTCGACACCCGCTGCCACCATCTTGTAACACACACACTCACACACACTTAATGTTTATTTCTTTGTATATTGTTAATAAACCCCTTTTGAACTTACTGCTGTGTTATTAATGTTGTTATTAATGAATGATATTCTTCTCTGCAAAGAATTCACAAACCCTCCAACTGTTTGTACTCATATGCTAATAGTAATTAATTATTGGCATTTGAGTACAAACCCCTTTAAAATTGAGTACAGGTTTGGTTATCTTTTCCCTGATTTCAGTGTTGGGCCCCGTTTATTATTAATTTGATTATTAATCCTATTAATATCAATAATTCTATTGAAATTAATAATGATCTATTAATAACCAAATCTGCTCCTGCTTGCACCCCAACACCAGGCAGACACGGCTGACAACCTTGCAGCTAAACTAATTGATAGTGTTGAATAAAAGCTGGTAGTCTTCTGTGTGAAAGCAGTCACCCCTCCCCAATCTGTCCACTTTCTACTCTATTGTATTGGACAGCTGCATTAAAAAAAAACTGCTGGGAATCTTTCTCCTGAGATGTCGACCTGAGCACAGGTCTCACCTCAACAGGTCTCATACCTCGGTTCCTCCTCCAAACAGCCAACCAAGCTAGCAGAGAGGGCCCATACATGCTCACTCATCCAACTTTTCTCACAGCTTAACATATATTTCATTAATTATTCACACATACAGAAATCTGGTTTCGGGAAATGTATTGATATTAATAATTATCTATTAATAACCGAATCTACTTATCCTAGAGCCCCAACAACTTCTTCTTTACAATATATGTTTTTAATGGTATTTTATTATCACATGAATTACATTTTTAGGTGATGTTTTCATACCACTCTCAAGATGAATTGAAATAACTTTGGCATACACCCCTAACTTCTGCTTTTTTTTATTTTAAATGTTTAAAATTTCGAGCATTCTATCGTATAATTATTCTACAAATGTTTGCGAGTGTTCGGGCTCAAAGTTAGTTGTCTGTTTGATCATTTTGCTTAGTTCTCTTTCTGGCTCCCTGACTGTTTTTTGTCTCTTTATTTTCAGACCGTCGGCAGCAATAAGAGAACAGAAGCACAAAGAGCCATTAAATAGCGACTCTGTCTCTGCTGCCATGTTCCAGAGATGCTCCACGGTGCGATGAAGACCTGAAATCCCCAACCAACCCCATGTGTGTCCCACCGAACACACGCACTGAAGACTTGCAGACGCCAGTGTTGTGTGAGTGGCCGGCCCTGTGTGTGTGTGTTTACACACTGTGCTGAGATTAAAAGCACCGTGGAGTTGAGGACTTAAACTCAAGAGTATGGTCCAACTGTCCACCTCAGTCTACCTGCTGGGAGGCCTTTTGGGTAAGAGACATCTGTGTGTGTGTGTGTGTGTGTGTGTGTGTGCTGTTGTACTTTGCGTTGAGCTGTTTTTTTTTTTTTTTATCCTGTCTCAGTGTAAAGTAAATGTAATTGAATACTTGGGTGTGTACAGAACAACCACATCCACAGGTTGAGCTGAGTCCAATATGACGCTTCAGATCCAACGTTCCAGTCATTTCTAGTATGACGTGTCTTCTTCGGTCCACTATGTTTGCTTGCTCAACCGCAGCAGAGGGGATTGCAACGCAAAGAGGGAAGCGTCGTCTTCTCAGAACCGTCACAAAATCTGTGAACAATTCATGACGGGCAAATATGTGTTAAATAGCTCATTTAGCTTGTCGTAAAAAAAAGAACAAATTGGTTGAACATGTGGAAAAGAAAATGTGTTGTTTGGAACCATTAGTGAGGCGTATATGATGGGATCTGTTCGAGCTCATTCTGGTAGCACTTAATCAATGTTGGTCAAAACTAAAAAAAAATGTATAAGTAATTTATTTTTTAAATACATTGTAAGCATTTCTGGACAAGACCACTTCTACACCATTTGAGTCTCACAACGCGTGTCATAAATAAGTTGCCAGTGGGCCAGTGACCCTAAGTTCAGCTGGGTCTTACCCTTTCAGGTCGCAGAGCCTGGAGCCCCCCCCCCCAAGAAAAAACCACTGCATTATTCCCAATCCCAATGGGTGGGCTCTGCATCTTGGACCATAAAAATGCCAACAGTCTATACCTCAAAAACATGGCGCCTCAACTGACCTACTTACCTTGAGCCATAAAGAACAGGGCCGCTCGTTGTCTTCATTGGAAAATGTCTAAAAAGCCTGAAGAGTTCAAATAAGGTGAACCCGTATGTGAAAATCACAGCTTTCAATTTAGATCCACCACCCAAAACCACAAAACAATATGCATTTTTCTCACTTACCACTAGAAGTATCCAGACATGCATATAGTTTGGCTTTATTCTTTCAGGTTCTGGGGCGATCTTTGTTTGAGATTTCTGCTAAAACGAATGGAATGCCTTGTGTTGTCCAGGATTTCAACGTTGAATTAGATAAAAGTAACCCCAACCTGATAACTTCAGGAAGGGTCAGTCATCCAGACGTTTCTGTCGGATCTACTTTCACCGAAAGAAATAGCCCTGAAAGCTTTTCCTCACTTCCAGCACGCCTCAACTACCAACGCTGCATATCACAATTTCCCCAAAACTTTGAGAGAACGGCAGCATTTGAAAGGTGGAGTGATTCAGACTGCCGTGGAGATGATGGAAATCAAATATTAGTCACTTGTGTGGCAGCACTCCTCCACAGTCTTTTTTATGTTGTTTCTATGTTACATCAATTACTTTTTCATACAAGTTCCTCCATCTGTTTTGGATATTTAATACATAGTTGACCCTCTATAATACACAGGCCAACATAGCATAGAATAACATGTTCTCTGATCCTCTGTGATATGCAGATGATTTTGTTTTAGCTTCTCTCACACTTTTTAGATATGGACACAGTTTGTTTGATCTTCTCTCTCACTTTGTAGATTTATTTTTAAAATCTTTTTTTCTAAGCCCCTGCAGTGATGCAAATTGTGTCGTCCGGTGACTTTTTACGGCTTTTGGTGCTATTTTCATTGAAAGGCAAGGCAAGGCAACTTTATTTGTATAGCACCTTTCATACACAAGGCAGACTCAGAGTGCTTCACATCATAACATGTCATACAATAAAGTGAAAAAATAGAAGAATTTAAAGGAAAAAAGGAACAATTAAAATGCATTACAGAAAGACAAGGAGAATAAAAACATATTTGCAATAAAAAAAAAAAAACAGTGCAGACATTAAAAGATTTAGCAGAAAGCTATGGTGAACATAAAAGTGTTCAGTCTAGTTTTAAAAGTGGTCAGAGTTGGGGCAAGTCTTACATCTTCAGGAAGTTTATTCCAGCTATTTGTTGCATAGTGACTAAATGATGCTCTCCCATGATTGTTGTTTACTCTGGGAATCACTAACAGATTGGTCTCAGAAGATCTTAGCGTTCTAGAAGGCTTATGTAGTGGGAGCATATCAGTGATTTACTTTGGCCCTAGACCATGTAGTGATTTATATGTGAGCAGGAGGATTTTGAAATCAATTATCTGACATACAGGGAGCCGATGTAAGGATTTAAGAATTGGTGTAATGTGCTCACATTTTCTGGAGAGAGTCGGCAACCCTGACATAATGCAGCCATCCAGCTAGACCTAAAGAACAACTAAATCAATCTTTATATTTTTTATATGTGTTTCCGTGAGTTGGGGCTAATTTTTAACATTCCAGATAATTCAGTTGTCTGGCAACGGTCTTGCTAAATGATGAACTTTCTTCATGAGTCACGTGTAAACCTGCTGAAAGTTGTACATGGCTGCTTTGGCCTCTGCAAGGTGTGTGATACATGATTGGGCTGCGAGTCGGCCCCCTTTCTCAAGAGAACAAAGAGAAGCTCAGATAACAACACACACAGAGGGAGGGCAACTGCACAGGTAGACATCACACCACTACATCAGAACTATCTACTACTACCTTTACAATATTAACCCTTTTAGTCCTTTTGTACCGCACATAGCTACATTTGGTTTTAATGTCCAAAACCTGCAGCAAAGTGAAATATAAATCTTCCTTCATCCCCGACAAATATGTGTAATCCTTATAATTGTCAAATTGTTAAAGCATTCTGCCAAACTCAAGTAAGGCAAGTGGTCACCAGGGATGAACCAGGACTGAACTCATTCCCATTAAGGTGAAAGTTTGCCAATCCCTTTGTTCTCTAATTACACGATACTCCCAGAATACCAAATAACTCATGTTTTGGTGCTTTACTTTAAACTGTCACAATTCATAAACAGTATTGCAAGAGGCATGTCATTTTCAACAAAATATTTAAATGCATTCCAAATACATGTCAAATATTCTTTGTACGTTGGGGAAGGTTAAAACACGTTACTGTTAAATGGCCATCTGTTATATATTGGTTTCAGATGTCCCTGTTGTAAGAATAAAACATAGTACTGTCCAAAGAGAATATTGATGCAGGCACACTGTGTGTGGGAAGTGATACGGTCAATGCATCCTGGCCGTCTTACAGTTACTCAGGAATACCTTCTGGCAGCTGACTATCCTGGGAGTCGGGGTGGCAAACGTTCTCATGTAACGTTCAAAGGAATGCGATGTAGATGGGAAACTCTAACCTGTGACGTGTTCGTAAGTCTTCCCTGCCTCTTTGTCAACGCGCGCTGTGATAGGATCCAGCTGTGCTGCAGCGCCAAACAGAATAAGTGACGGAAGGAACAAAGATGCATCAGAAAATGTCATTGAAAGTGTTGGTGAGATTGTTGAAGTATGTGTCACTTTGGATTCTTTCAAGTTCAGAAGCACAATGAGACTTGAGACTTGTCTGTAACTACAGATGCTGGCTGGATTGATAGATGTTCAAGCATCAAACAACATTTACTTCATACATTAATAAGCGTAGTGTGTGGTGTAGTTTGGTGTAGTGTACGATGTAGTAGATTTAAGAAGGAAATTCTAACTGATGGTAGTCTGCTATTTAAAGATGGCGTGTGTGTGCTGGATTTCACGGGTCACGCTGATATCAGTTCTCGAAAGACCAATTAGGGGCCTGCAGTGTTTTAACCGAAGCATACCCAAAACTGTGTCGGGTACCGTCCACAATGAAAACAACACCATGCATCAAAAACGGTGTATTTTAGTGCAGAAGTATGATGAGGTTCAAAGTGTCCAATGTGGGTGATTACAATGCTAAAAAGTATGTAGAAAATGTGCTCATGAATTACATTGACCAGCTGTTGGTATAATGATACCAGCAAAAAGCATCTTTGCATTTTCAATTTTAGGACTGACTATAAACTGCACTGTGTCAATATGACTTTTAGTTCGCTCTGAATACCTTCATGCCAAAACATCTATTATGGGTGCTGGGGTTACTGTAACTGGGTGAAGAGAGAAGAGGCGTGAACAGTTATAGGAGGGTGTATTTATGGATATACTGGGCCACAGCTCAGTGTCTCAAATGTATGATTTTGTAGTCTTCCAAACAAACCAGCCTCCTTTCACCTTCACTGCACAATGGAATATGTTTTTGTAACATATAATAGTTTTTCTATATTTTAAAATTTGGTCCTTCCATCTTAAGCCTTTCCTCTGCAAATAAAGGCACATGCAGCTTGGCAAACATGTGTGCTCACTGTGTGACTTGGCAACCGCTTCCTGTTGGGAGCTCATTTCTGAGCGAATGTTTCAATGAACAAGAGTATAAAGAGTCTTCCAGAAGGAACTTCCTTCCAAATCTTCTTGGAATTGACTTGGGGTTGTGTTTGGTGTTAGTTTTACCGTAACATTTTTTTTTATGGTCGATAATGTTTTTTGATCCGCACAGATTCCATCAATATGTTTTTTTTTTTTTTTTTTTTAAACCTTGCACTGGATTTAAGACCCAATTTAATTCCAAGGCTATAGCCTTCTGTGCGCAAATCAGAGGAAATTAGTTTCAACTTGCTTTCTGATGCCCCATCCCTGTGGACCACGTGGGCCAAAGATGTAAGGTATGGTGGACCTTTTGGCATGTGGGTGGATGTTCGATTTTATACAGATGATGCATTAGTGTACAATTCTGTCCATAACCTGCAGCATCACCAACTTCACATAGCTCACTGGCACAGGCTGCCAACTATTCGATTTTTGGGTTGGCGGCATTAGTCCATGTTTAGAGTTGAACCCATGGTTTCTCTTCCGCGATAATCTTTCTCTGGCAAAGAGAGAACCAGCATTTTATTTTGTTGGCAAAGAGAGTTGAGTCACATTTCAGGTTTAAATGGTGTATGTTTTACTATGTGTGTGTGTGTGTGTGTGTGTGTGTGTGTGTGTGTGTGTGTGTGTGTATTGTATGTTTGTGAGTGTGAGGAGAGAACAGGACATTTATGATGGAAAAAAAGCCACCGTATATATATAATTAAAAAGTAACACTAAAAGCACTACACTGCAACCATGTAGCCATACCTCCGTGAAGACTGAAACCACAATCTGGTCTTTCTATTTTCACAATAAGGGGTGTGTTTCTCTAATCAGAGAAAAAGCAGCAGAGGCTCGAGCCTGAAATAGAAGGCACTAAGAAGAGGGTAACCACATGTTTTCATGAGTTGGTGTTAAGTTCCAAATAATTAACTTGCTTAGTGAGGGATTCATATCTTTATTCATCACACTAAAATATGATTAAATCATTGCTTAATGGTAGTGTTGGATCCAAAAACCTACTGTATGGCAAACCAGGGGCTGCTACGTGGGTAAACTTTTCTGGACCAATGCTGGGATATTTTATTTTAGTTCAGTTTAGTTTGAAAATCTGTATTTTCCAAAGAAAAGGCACATATTAGTTAAACACATCATGTTTATCATAAACATTACCTGATGGCTCTTCTTTGAGAATATTGACCCTTTCAAGTCCTTTTGTTTGATGCATTTCTGTTTCTGGTTTTACCGTCCAAAACCTGCATCAAAGGGCAATAGTAGACGTTATAATGGGCTGGCTTGATAAAGCACAAGACAATCTAAAGTGAGAGAAGCAATGAAGGATTAACTAGGGTTGAACTCTTCTCCCCTTCCATCCATCCTTTATCCAAGTAAACTGAATGTCACATTTTTAGTGCTGTTTATATAATATTTGTATTAAAAAAAATTGTAAAATGTGTTTAATCAAATACACGGAATTGGCAGTCGAGAAATACACATATTTACCTTCATGCCAAATACATGTCCAATTGTAAATAAATGGGTGTTATGTAAATGCCTTGGGCAGGTAAAAATTATCATACATTTTCCGTTCAATTTGTATGTACTGAATATCTTTCAAAGGTATTGGCCAAATATCTATGATCAAAGCATTACAGCCTTTGGAAAAAATGCAGACCCGGTGTATTGATGATTGATTTCAAATGTCAAGACAAGAGTCAGTTTTCTATAAACATCTGTTATAGATTTGTTTCAGATGTCCCTGTAGTTATGCCAGTAAAACATACTTTTTTTCACAGTATATTACTTCGTGTAAAAGGCTATATGCTGAAGGCTAATTGAGCAGAAACAAAATTTGACAAGTAGTTAAATTATCTACAGTTTAATCCTTGCAAAACAATTTATTTTAATTTATTGCATGACCGTGTTCTGCTAAGCGCTGGGTTAAACAGTGTCTTCTGTAGAGATGATGAAGACAGATGGGTTACAGCTGATTAATGTGATGCTTGTTGTATTTATCAATAGTGGGACTAATTGCAATAAACAACATTGGCATTTTTAGGCCGACTGACATTTATGACAACATTATGCCTCTTGCTATATCGAACAACCCCAAGAATATACTTCTCGTTTGTGGAACCAACTTATAACCACACAACTCAACTTAATTTCACCCCAATCACTACATAGCATCAACGAAGAACTGGACAGATGTAATAAACACCCACTCTCCTTAATTGCATTTCTGCATTTCCACCATCAAAATTAAATTTGTGAATTTCTAAATCTGCTTGCCATTACCCCTGTAAAGCGACCCCTGTGCTGGTTCTCCTCTCAAAATCCAAAAGTCAATACATTTAACTTGAAAGGCATAAAGGCCCAGGATCAGATCACTGCATTAAAAAAAATCAAAAAATGTACATACTTCCTATCCCATCAGGTTCAATGTATACAGTACTGGATAAAAGCAGCCATTTCAAATTCAATACCATACATACAAACTCACTATATCCTTCCACTCTCACTCCTTTTATCTTGCATAAATATTTGTTCACAATCAAAAAGGGAACCCATCAACTTGGATGGAGAGAACCATTTTCGTGGCAGCTCTGTCATGACATTTGACCTTTACATGCAGTTGAATGGGACCATTAACAAACCAAAAAACACCTTCGCTCCTTCCTCCATACTAAACTACGTTCATTTAAACCACCAAAAGTACAACAATAGTGTTTCACTACACAAATGGACGTCAGACTTGGATTTATGAAACAGCAAACCCATCATTCTGAAAGTCCCCTCATCAATAAAAAAAACAGACAGCAACACATGCATGCGCTGTCCCATTGCATTAGATGATCACTGGATCACTTCCACGCATTGTGGCTCTGATCTTCAGTCCCGATCGGGGGGGGGCTGTCCAAGATCCTCTCCGTTAAGTCTGTCCAACTTGCCCAAACTTTTATTTTTCACGGCATCGACTGCAGCCAAGAGAAACACTTTCACTCATCTGGAAATACGGAACAAAATAAGATGTATGTACCACTGGCTCAATCAGTTAACAGGCCACATGTATCCAGAAATCACATCACAAAGCACAGTCTGATTCCATTCAATAGCCTCCATTCATCCGCAGCTGATGCATCTCTGCACCAGTGCCATCCATCTTTGTAAGAGCCATATCATTGACCATCTTAATGAAGCTTAAATGCAGATGAGGATGGGATAATATATTTTATCATGAGTCACGATGGCTTTATCGTAGTGAATTTCCATTCTCGACAGCCTTTAAATATAATTAAGTCTCCTCTTGTCAAAAGTTCTATGCAAAAAATATCAAATACATTTTAGTTGCAATGCAAAGAGGTTTTTTGGCAACGAGACTCCATGGTGGCGTCATTGTGTCTTCGGTTTTAGACACACGCAGGTCTTGGTAGTAGTCCTGTACTTATAAACAGAAGATAATTTGCTGCACAACAGCTGTTCAAATTTGAGGTTCAGGTCACAAATCCCATTAAAAAAGGTGGTTGTCATTACAGGAAATATTGCTTCCCCTTCCACACAAATATACATAGTTATCACCCTCTGTTGGCTGCTACTGTCAAATATGAATTTTGCCTTCACTATTATACATACTATTCCTATTCCTATTTTACTATAATATTCCATTTGTTATATATGTTTTGTGGCAGTTCTTCATTAGACAATATTGTCAACACCATTTTTTGTAATAGTCTCTTTTTCACTTGAAACTTGATGTCACGATTTTATATTATCCAGTTTCTCAATTTCTAAATCTCACAGTTTATCCAGTCTCAGTGTAGTTGGGCATTTGGAACAGTTGATTAGTATTTATTTTTCTTTTACCGGAATGTCATAAGCCTGTTGTTCAGGGTTTTGACACCTCGTAAACATTTAAATGTGATTCGTTACTCAAACTGGACTTCTTGGATCACGGTTTAATGAGGTCGTGATGGACTTGAAACAATGCACCCCCACCAACATGGCTTTGCTCCTTTGTAATGCGACTATTTTCGGTCTGAATCCCTGCCAAGTCTTGTGCCAAGTGAGCTGATCTGTAAAATTGTGGTATCACATGTCGCAGCGCTGCACAAGGTAAAGAAGTTAACTTGCTCATATGGTAATTAGTATTGGAAGACGTTTGCTGCAGGCTCCTCTCACTCATTTACATTTACATTACATTTAGGTCATTTAGCAGACGCTTTTGTACAAAGCGACTTACAATAAGTACATTTGTCAAAAGAAGGAAGCAAAGAAACCACGACGTATCATTGCCGATAAAGTAAGAGCTAAAAATAGAACAAGTGTTAGGTCCTCATCTGAGTAAAGTAGTACTTCAAGAGCAACAGTGCTAAGATCAGAGTGCTATAGGTAAGGTTTTTTTTTTTTTTTTTTTTTTTTTTGGGGGGGGGGGGCTGTCGAGGGAGGGTGCTAGTGGGTCATGCTATGTAGAGTCAAGGTGAAGTCTTGACTCTACATAGTCTTGAGTCTTGAGCCTTTTTCGGAAGATGGCAAATGACTCTGCTGTCCTGACATTGGTCTGGAGTTCGTTCCACCACTGAGGCGCCAGAACAGAGAAGAGTCTGGACTTTGCTGAGCGACATTTGCTTGATTTCAGCGATGGTGGTACCAGCCGGCCAGCTGAAGTAGAAGAGCGAAGTGCTCGCTTCGGGGCATGAGGTTTGACCAGTGTTTGAAGGTAGAAGGGTGCCGTTCCATTGATGGCCCTGAAGGCCAGTGTCATCGTCTTGAATTGGATGCGTGCTGCAACAGGGAGCCAGTGGAGGTCACGGAGGAGGGGGGTCACGTGGGAGAATTTGGGTAGATTGAAGATAAGGCGTGCTGCGGCATTCTGGATACGCTGTAATGGTTTAATCGCAGAGGCCGGGAGTCCGGCCAGGAGAGAGTTGCAGTAGTCAAGGCGGGAGATGACCAGTGCTTGGACCAAGAGCTGCGTTGCATCCTTTGTGAGGAGGGTCCGAATCCTGCGGATATTGTAGAGGGCGAATCTGCAGGATCGGGCCACAGCAGTGATGTTGGGGGTGCAGGATAGTTGGTCATCGAGGATTACACCCAGGTTCCTCGCAGTTGAGGAAGGTAATACTGTGATGCCCTCGACAGTGACCGACAGGTCCTTGCGAGGGCAGTCTTTCCCTGGGATGAAGAGGAGTTCGGTTTTGTTCAGGTTGAGCTTGAGGTGATGTGCAGTTGTCCAGACAGAGATGTCAGCCAGACAGTCAGAGATGCGAGTTGCAATGTGAGCGTCAGAGGACGGGGGAAAAGAGAGGAACAGCTGGGTGTCATCTGCGTAGCAATGGTAGGAGAATCCATGCGATGTGATAACAGAACCTAGTGATCTGGTGTATAGTGAGAACAGAAGCGGTCCTAATACTGAGCCTTGAGGGACGCCCGTGTCCAGAGAGCAGGGTTTGGACATAGAGCCATTCCATGTGACCTGGAAGGTGCGATTTGTCAGGTATGATGTAAACCAGGTGAGAGCAGAGTCAGTTATGCCAAGTTCAGCCAGAGTGGAGAGGAGGATTTGGTGGTTGACTGTGTCGAATGCAGCAGATAGGTCGAGGAGAATGAGAACGGAGGAGTGGGACGAGGCTCTGGCGTCTCGCAGGGACTCGGTCACTGTGAGGAGGGCCGTCTCAGTGGAGTGAGCAGTCCTGAATCCTGATTGCAGTCCTGAATCACTCGTTACATATCAATCAGTATAATATAATCAACTTTTATTCATTCAAAAGTCATTAGTAAATACAATTCCAAGAACAGCAACAGTGTTAAGCACGCGAAACGAGCATACTTACGGATAACACCCAGGCTTTTAAAACGCATTAAACGAGGATGTTGGTTGAAATCCAGAGTACATCATTTCAAACAGACAAACTTAAATGCATAAAAGCAAACACACGGTGTTAGCTACAAGTCATATACCCAGCAAGTAAGACGGTAGGGAAACAGATCTTTTGGAAGCGCTTACAAACACTGATTGTATTTGATTCGAGCCCATAAACTAAGTTTTCAACGGCGCTAATTGGGATCAGGCTGCAGGTCTGTATGCAGACGACTCCACGCTGCAGGGCCACGGAGCACAGAGGCCTCTTTGCTTATTTCATTGTGCGCCTTAGGAACAGTGAGTTGTGTTATTTGAGCAAAAATCAATGTTGGGTTTCTATTTACTACACTAAGAAAAAACCTTTTGGTCAATAAATCTAGTGTGTTTGCGGTGCAATTGGATCTAACGGAGCAAAGCACCTCATGAAAAGTTCTTACTTACTCTACTGAATCCAAACAGACCCACATGCAGACACACATATACAACAACACACACACTTTCTCAGGCGTGAAAATATGTACCTTCACGCTGTCCAATCTGCCTGGTATTCGGACCATTGAGTGCTCCTCATCACTCACTGCTGAATCCAAAGCTCTTTTCTGTGAATATGTCCTTGATAAATGCCCGCTCTGTCGCAAACAAGGCCCACGTCCTCAATGAGCTGTTCTCAAGGGAGAACCTAGATTTTCTGCTTGGATGACACTGTTCATTGTCTAAGAAGGAAGTGCTGCAAGACTGAACACCTGTGGAAATCCACTGGGCTTGAAGTACACAGATTGATTCTTAAGGAACTCATGCATTACTGTAATAACTCAGTCAAGGAAACCAGGACTGCATACTGCATATAATCTCCCCCTCTAAGAGAAATCCTAAGGTTTTATTCAACACCATTAGTAAAATTGTGTCATCTCCTGCCACTGTTGTACCAACATCTTCCCAACATGACTGTGATAACTTTCTATCATTCTTTGTTGAGAAAGTAAACACTATTAGATCTAGTATTCTGCTGTATAAGCTCTTGTAAATGCCTCACTAGCTACAGGCCTAAGCATGCTATCATATAACCTATACTAAAGAAGCCTAATCTTGACCCACCAGTTTTTTAAGAATTACTGGCCCATATCGAAATTGCCGTTCTTATCCAAGATATTAGAAAAAGTTGTGGCTGATGAACTCACAGTTTTTCTTGAGAAGTTAGATCTCTATGACTGGCTTGACAGTCTGGCTTTAGAAAAAGACTCAACAGAAACAGCACTGTTAAGGGTACCTAATAATATTCAGATGGCCTCTGACGCTGGATACTGCTCATTACTTGTGCTCCTTGATCTTAGCTCGGCCTTTGATACTGTTGATCACCTGATCAAGAGATTACATGATTGGGTGGGTGTTTCTGGTACTGTTCTAGACTGGTTCATGTCATACCTCACTGACAGTAGTTTCTCCGTTTCATCTGGAGACTTTCTCTCCACGTCCTCACCTCTGTCATGTGTTGTTCCACAGGGTTCACTGTTAGGCCCCATACTATTCACCCTATATATACTGCCTCTAGGTCAGATCATATGCAGTTTTAACATCAAATATCACTGTTATGCAGATGATATACAACTTAAATTCATTTTTAAACAAAGTAAGATGGCCAGTCATCATTGCATTGACGCCATAAATTAATGGATGGCAGAAAACTTTCTGCAGTTAAACACTGATAAGACAGAGGTGCTAATCATAGCTCCTGACAGTAGTCTACCCATGATTAAACATAGCATTGGGTCCCTGTCACAAAACACTCACACTGACATATAGGGTCAGGCCCCTGCTTACCTTTCCGAGTTAATTCTCCCCCACAACCCTGCACGCTCCATTAGGTCAGAAAATCTGAATCTTCTGTCGGTCCACACCCAACTAAAGACCTGTGGGGATAGAGCATTCACAGCTGTTGCCCCCAAGCTGTGGAATGCTTTACCCATCCCTATTAGGTTGGCTGATACTGGGGAAATCTTTAAAGGGTACCTTAAGACCCACTTATTCAAGCTGGTATTTGGGTAGACCTCTGTCTCTGTTTTCAATTGCTTGTGTGTATATCTGTGCATGTATGCTTTGTTTTTATTGTAACTGTTGCACTTTGTTTACTGTGAAGCACTTTATGATTTTATCTGTGAAAAGCGCTATGTAAATCAATTTGACTTACTTACAAACATGTTCTGACATGCAGGCTGAGATACAGAAGCACATTTTATTCCTACCCTAAATATTTTATCTGTAGAAGTTCTTTGGTAGCGAACACGATAACAGGAATTCTTTTCCTAAAAGACATGTTTTTATATTAATAAAAAACACTTTTCACGCTATAATGTGAGTGAATAAAGTGGCGGTTCTGCCTTGTATGCACCTCCCCTCCCAAATACAACTAAAAAAACACCATTCAGAACTAACTGATTTTTATTGACACATTTGGAACAATGTCTATAAAATTTTATATATGTGCAATTATATTCAATCATAAATACCAAAAGTAAAGTACAAAGAAAATATACAAATTATAGCGTGCAGATGCACATAAAATGCAGAATCAAATTACTTATCCTAATTAAATTATACCATATTCACAAAACACCCGGGGCCCCGGGGCGTTTGAGGTGGATTGAATGACAAGAGTTACCAGTTGTTTTTGATGCAGCAATAACAGCTCAACACGTGGCCTTGATTCGTCTTTATGGAAATACAGGATGTATGAGGAATAGGAACCAGGAGTCTTTGGCTAGCAGTGACCCCCACTGAACCTTTTCTTTCATCAAGTCTTGATCCACATCTGAAGAGTCTCTCCCAAGACCGGTCCTGGTTGGCCACTGGAGGTGGAGCACTGAGGTGTTTTTGGGAAATATTAAAATGACAGCTACCAGCATACCAGGAAAGATCGCTCTGATTGGTAGGTGAACAGAGATCAGGGAGAAATCTCATAAGCGGAAGAGAATATGTGACCTTTGTTAGATTTATGCAAAAAAAAAAAAAACAAGTGAGGCACGGGGAGGCACACCACTTTGATCCAGACTGAAATAATAAACAATAAAATAATAAAAAATGTTTTGACCAGAGGTTCAGTACTATGTGTTGCCTGAAATTCTTCCAAAGATAACACCCAGTCATTACACTCGATGTGATTAGAAATGAATGTCTCAAAATCAATAGATGCTAGTAAACGTGGTCTAGGGTGCGGAATACACACGGAACACACAGATGTTCAACCTTTAATCCCTGGCAATTGCGTTTTCATAAAAAACATATAAACATATGCCCCCTCTCTGATTAAAGGAGTACACATCAAATCTGGTGATTAACGACTTGCCTCCACATGGCTCTAAACATTTTGACAGCGCAAAAATGAAAAATTACCGACAATAAAAATATCAACACATAAAAAAACTTGTGTTTGGAATATAAAACAGGAAAGTTAACGCCACACATGTGTACACACATCTATGAAGGATGAAGTGGCAACAGTAAGCACAGACTAAATGTTCTGAATGTCATAAAGAGAACCTTTGTTGTGGTGTTTTTATCTATTTATTTCTGTAAATTCAAATGCCATCTGTTCCTCATGCTGTTTTTGAAAAAACTCCTGTTCTCACGCCGATGTGAGCGGAAGGCAAATTAAGACTGAACAGAAAAGAGGAGAACAGTTTCCAGTTTCTCAGGTTGACTGAACTCATTGTATTCTGGCCAGCAGGCATACATACCAGTCACCTGTGGGAATGATCACTCTCTTGCTTGATTGGCTGGTTTGTCCAGTGACCCTGACCTCTGTGACCCTGTTACCTGTGGTTATTTTGGAGTTCAAAAAGAAAGCCCCCTTCTTGACACAGCACACATCTGCTAAAACAATGATAAGACAGTCAATTGCTCCCTCTAAGATAAGTGTCCGTCCCCTGAGGAGGGGCCTGGAATCCGAAACTGAACCGAGGGTATGGGGGTTGGATAGACAGCTGCAATTTATTTTACACATTTACGCATCATGTTATTTCAACCATACATGAAAAATGACAGCTAATCTCATTTTTTTTGTTGTTTTTTTGCCCTCGTAGGCCTGTTTCTGCTATCGCCTGTTCTGATGGCGCCGACGCCCGCCAGCATGTGCACGCCCTTGAAGACGCTCAATGACAGCCTCAGCCACAGGCGACGGTACATGGTGAGAGAATGATGGCAAGCTTGCGAACGCGTCTCAGTCGACTTGGAAGCAAGCAAGCAAACGTGAAAGTTCTCATCCGTGTGTGAATCTTTTTAGAAGCTTTGTCTAACTTGGTCGAGAGTCGAAAGTTTGATTTTCCACAAGAGAAGTTTTAAAAGCACTTTAGTCAAATTCCATAAACTCTATTTGCAAAAGACAGATTCTTTTTCAAATGTAATACATTGAGCTCTTTATTTGGGATGGATGCCGTAAACAACTTCTTTTAAACGCAATTCCCATAATGCAATAGTAGTTATTTATTTTATTTTCTGAGCTCCTTCAAATTAACCTAAACATACTGGAGATTCACTCATCATATGCTAACATCTGTTGCCGGCAGGAAGTTCTTTTTTAAGAACATCTTGTAGCGTCTGTGGTGGGTTTTCTTTTTTTTTATTGCTCTTTTATTCTTATGTGGACGGCTCGGCTTATTGTGGCAGCGAACTTAACTTCCCCTATGGTGCAATGCAGCTGAACTGAACTCTCTACAGCTGTCTGAGTTATGAAATGCACATGTTGATTCTCTCTTTCTCTCTCACTCTGCATTACAGAAGCACAACTTCCCCATCAACTACACCATCAGGGTTCACCATAAGGAAGTCTTTAAACTGTCAAACATCAACAGATTGGTAAAAGTCACAACCCTTGTTTTCTCGAATTATTATACAATGTTCTTTGCCTTCCGAGACTCAAACTTTCAGACTTCCTGTCTGCAATCGACGGTAGTGTGAAGTATTAAATAAGAAATCCCATTAGCTCTAGCTTACCACACCAACAAGGGAAGGCAAACTTTTACTCGTCGTGCACATTTACACGACTCTTCAAACCAAGTAGTTGGAAACCAAGTACTTGAGTGTAGTTTTATTATGTGGCTTGAGTATCTCAGCCTTGCCACGTACTTTGTCGTAATCCCAACGACAAAGTAAGATTCATTCGATAAATCGATTGTCAGTCCTACCGATTCAACTAAATCGATCTGCTAAAATAAATAAATAGAATGAATCGGTTTGGCTTCAACAATAATGAAAATAAATGCATTTAATCGTATGAATCGTGATTCTTAATTATGATTAATGTTTTAATATGTTTAAGACACTCTCTCCCCTGCCAGCATGTAGTTTATTGAAAAATGTTAAAAAATAACTGAGCATTACATTTTTGTATTCAGCATAAAATATTATGCAGGACTACTTTTTTATAGAATAAATAAGTAATTATGTGGTCTGTTTTTCACCTTTCAGAACAATACAGATAGTCTCACTCGCATTATTGCATGTTTATTTAATGGATATAGAAGTTTGGTTACAAGTTACTGAGTCAAATCATGGTTTACAGAATCAAATCAAATCATTACAAAAAAATTGTTCTTGAATCGAATCGCCAACTACTGTATTGTTAATCGAGTAAATATAAATATAAGTGTTTCATTTTTCCAATTACATATGTGAACTCAACCACTTAGTCTGTCTACAATTACATTCAAAATAAATGTTTTATGGTTTTGTATGTTTTTTTTACTGACACACATTTCTTATCTTATCTCTGATCTAATGTAATAGATTCACATAATCTCAAAAACCTATTAATTACATTTCTCCTCTCCTCTGCTCGACCCATCAGAGGTTACAGATGGTGGACTTGGATGAGCTGGTTCTCCAGAGGTTGTGGTTCCAGGTCAATCAAGGCGTGTTAAAAAAGGTAAGTACCTTTATTTTCCCCAAAAAACATATTTTATTTTATGTGTGCAATTAAAAACAAAAGCCTTATTTTCCCTTCCTGAACAGTTCTGAGCTGGTATGACTGTACTACCTGCATAAATTACATTATTAAGCACGGGAAGATCATTCTTTTATTTTGTCTGCTATAAAAAGCTTATTTTAAGTTGGTTAAGGGTCATAAACATGCTAACAGCTGGAGCATGACCATTCTGCAGCCGTTCACGTTCGCACACAAATCAAATCCTGTTCACATCGGAATGAGTTTTGTAGTGCTGGTCCTCTTTTGAGGTGTGTCCTCATGTGTTTTCCCCAAATGGAGAATTCAGCTTGGAGGTGAATCATAAGACTGAACCTCCATCAATCAGTCAATAAAGATCCGTCACATGTCAGCCATTGACTGCTACAGGGCAGAGGCACATACTTTATGCTTACCAGGGATCGAGGTGAACTTCCATTACCAGGATGATCGTAAAATAGTATCACCAATAATCTGGAATCAAAATGTCTACTTTACCGTCTTAGTAAAGTATTAAAAAAAAATACAGGATACAGAAAATATCTATTTGTTTTATGCAGGGAGAACTTGTTATTATTATTTATGATGATCTTATTTAAGATTATTTAAATGTTTTTGCCCCCAAAAAAGAAGCCTCTTATCTTCAACAAAATACTTTTAAAATGTGAAGCAATTCCAGTAAGTTTGAGTGTCATTTTAAGATTTTTAAGCATATTTTGATAGATTTGCCATTCATTATTGCGAGGATAATCACCTGAAGCCAGAATTGCCTACTGATTGCAAATAACTACAACTGAAGACTGAAGAGAGTCCATCAGAGTGGACTGTGAAACGCAAGCACAGCAACCGACAGCGAGGAAGCTGCTTCACATATAACCAACAGAAAAAGTAGATTGAATTTGATTCGCCGGCATGTTGTCACTGTGATGATTCTAGTTTTAGTTGATACATGTTTGTCTCTGTATCTGGAGATCTTGGGAAGGAAGCTTCTGTTTTGCATGAATGACAGGGTCCTCAGTTAATTACTTTATTAGCCTGTTTTAGGGGGCAATGACAACGACCTTGAGAATTGGCGACCTGCCTGAACCTATTTGACATTAGGAACTTACTCTTTAGCCCCCGGGAGGACTCCCAAGGCTAGTAGACCAGCAGTTCAGACTTCATGTTATAGGTCTCTCCTCCTAGTGCAAATACAAATTGTGAATTTCAATCCTCTCACTGATCCAAGTCAACAGTTTTGTTTTTGTCTCTGCACAAGGAGTCAAAGTTCCGGCCGATTGGCCGTCTTTGAGTGAGAAAGCATCTTGTCAAACTAAAGACAAAATTTGCAAAATTACAGATCATCCGGGTTTTGCCAGAGAGACATCCGTCACGTCCGTACACCACCGAGCTGGAAAGACGCTTCAGGGACGCGGAGGGCGTCTTCGTACAGTCGCACCCAGCCGAGGTAAGCTTGAGTTCACATATCTGGGGCTGCAGCTGCGTGCGGTGCCTCTTCAAATGAAGAAATTCCCTAAGTAAGTTAATTTTCCTCAGACTCTGGGTCAGAGGACATTTGACAAAGAGATGCATGTCACATTAATCCTATTTGATCAATACTGGCGAATGAATGGCCGTTATCATCAGAAAATCAAATGTGGCTTCTGGTTGGTTAATTTAGTGGAGTGCGTATTTTTTCAATGTAATGACTACTTTGGCAGTTCCCTCACATTTCATTTTCCATTATCCATTCCTGGAATGTTTTCAGCGATCTAATATTCCACCTCATTTAGTTTGAGTACGTGTTCTCATCAATCTCTGCGTCAAAACCATGTTGTCCCAATGGGTGCAGCCAAAAAAAACACTTTCTAGATCGGCATGGGGGTGGGAGGCGTAATGAGAAGCATGCCGGACTATTTCAGTCGTAGATTTCCACAGATAACACATCAAAAAAACAAAATAACTAAAAACAGACAATTTACATGCTCGCATACCATCGTTCCTATCAGTCATCTATCAGTCCATGCCCTGTGGCCAGTGTTGGAAGTAGACTGCGAGTCTAAAGTCAGCAGACAGTCAGTCTGGACTGATCACAGACAGATCACATGCCTTAATTGAGATCTATGT
The DNA here is from genome assembly GCA_029853015.1 of Chelidonichthys spinosus. Taxonomy (NCBI): domain Eukaryota; kingdom Metazoa; phylum Chordata; class Actinopteri; order Perciformes; family Triglidae; genus Chelidonichthys; species Chelidonichthys spinosus. The sequence continues at coordinate 3,198,167 of CM056825.1, read as the reverse complement.
CTGGTTTGTTCTATCTTGTTATTTGCAGTTGGACGTGTGTCCTCTCTCATCATTTTTAAGTTGTAAATTCTTTTCAAGTTAGCAGGGTTTTGGCTACTTGGTTGCCTTGTTTCTCTTTTCTTTCTTTTTTTCACGTGGACTTCATAGTTACCAGGATCCTGCTAGTTTCCCAGGTCAGTTTCTACACCAATCTGGCTTGAAGGGCCCGACTTCCCCCTCCCCGTTCACAAAGAACATCATCTTATCTACCTTTTTTTTCAGCTCCAGAGCTCTGGCAGCAACGGGAGGTTACAGTTCTGCTGTAAGCGGAGGAGCGCTTTGACCTCCTGATTAGTCGGAAGCATGGATTTGTCATTAACGCGGCACCTTTCCACTCAGAGACTGTGGGCCCTAGTTTCGTGGCGCAGGGCAGCGCAGGGTGGCGCAGCCGGCGTAATGCAAGTTTCGACCCGCGCAGCCTTGCGCATGGTCAGTTTTGCAGTTTGGTGGATGGCCTGCGGCAAGATGGGTGTGGCGGCGCAGCAGGGGGAGGCGTCACAGATTCAGCTTGGCGTAGCGGAAGTTTCGTGGCAAAAAGCCTCGCCGAGACTGTGCTGAAAGCTCGCCAGCTCCAACCTGGTCTACTCTTGGCGCAAGGCGTAAATAAAGTCCATTCATTCAAGGCGAATCACAGCTGGCGGACTGGAAGTTTGGCTGACGGCGTGCAGTGCGTACACGTCACTGAGACTTCACAGGCAGGTTTCCACAGTTCCAGGCACATTTAAATGACCAATGGCCTTTACACTTTTAAGCAAGTGAGATTATCTTCAGATGAGATAAATAGTCGGAGTCACGTGAATGCCTTTCACTCAACAGGCTCACTGCGTTGTGGGAAAAATGCCCAAGATTTTACACAACTTTTACATGATGAACCGCCTCAATTATCGCATTTTGAAAAGTGCTTGCGGTGAATGGGATTGTTGAGGAATTTGATATGAGATCTGACATTTCTAGAGGCCCCCTCATGGATCGCATCTAGCCTCCGCTCCGTCTCTCACTCACTTGCATTGTGTTTCCATGTGTGTCCAGGCGTTTCAGCACGAGCTTCCAGAGACCATACAGGACACTTGGGATAATTTAACGGAAGAACCCGACAGAGTGCCGGAGTCCAGCTGGCGATTTACTTCCCCAAAGTCCCTCCTGGACAATTTCTGCCACACCATGCACTGCCTCTTCAGCGAGTGCTTTGTCAGCACGGAAGCGCCGCAGGACTGTGAGTATGACGAAGGAAACCCTGTGGAGACACTGCAAGCTTTCACTAAAACTTGAGAGCAAAGAAGCATGTTTTTTTTTCTCTAATGCGACCGCACTATTGTAACTAGACTAACACACGAGCAGCGCCAGCTGCGTTCAGAAGAATCGAAGGCAAGGAAACAATTAAGTAGGCTAACCTCCCCTGGCAAGACATTACAGTGTGTTGCAGTCCTGAACATTTTGCATCAGCCAAGACACCTGAGCCACAATCTGTCTCATGTGGGAAGCAAACATGTTGTAGTGGATGTACATTTTCTTCCGTGTAACATACACAAACAGACGAGAACAGAATTAAGTTGAGTCAGTGAGTCAGCCTCACTACAAAGGATGTGGTGCTCTCAAATCAAAATTGACGATCCAGACAATTTGGACGAATCATTGTGGCTCCAGATTCCCAAAAAGTGATATTGTTCGACCGAAAAACACTTGACAATGACATTCCTACTTGTCCAAAACATTGCCACACACTCATTTTATTCTTGCATAATAAGAGGAGCAGTAGACATACTGGCAAACTCATCACCTTCTGGTGACAGTCGCCATTTTTTTTTGTCAAACCAGGTCATTCACATGAGTTGTGTAGATCTGGTGAGTATTTAAAAAAGTAATAAGGGTTAGGGGGTTGGCTGCTACGTGATGTCTGCTTGGTGAATGTGTCTTTTTATCTCTTTGTAGTGAACATTAAAGAGGACCCATTATCCTTTCCTGCTTTTTCCCCTTTTACTTTTTGTGCATGTAAAAGGTCTCCGGAGTTGCAAAGCCAAAAAATTCAAAAGCACAAATGGAGAAATATCTGGTCTCACTAGTTTGTCACACCTTCAAACAAAGCTAGTAAGAGTTGAGCGTGGAGTGAGCTAACCAATCAGAGCAGACTGGACTTTTTGGGAGGGAGGGGCAGGAGCTCAAACAGAGCGTTTTGAATTCATTGAAGCATGTAAACATATTCTAGCAGTAACCTGAAATATGAGTATGCATAGGAGCATAACCGGTCCTCTTTAAAGCGCATTGGTCCTCTTGCTATCTTTGGACTAGTCATGTTTGGAGGCTACTCAGCTGTTCAGTAAAGTGACTTACGGGAGAATGACGCCTGCCTTGAGTTGAGTTTGGTCTGCAGCACATAAAGCGCTGGTAACAACAGTAGTCGCTTCTTCTATTCCAACATCTCAGAGGCACATATTGTATATTTTTACTCCACTCCATTTACATCGGCTTTCATCACTGGTTACTTTGCAAATTCAGATTAGCAATGCAAAATCAAATAATAAAATCAACTATGACCCTGGTCTACAAGTGACAAACTCTTTAATGTTTCAATGAATATGATCCAATAATATAACAAATAGTTATTCTGGCCATTCTGCATAACGAGACCTTTTACTCTTGGCACCTAAAGTATACCTTGATGCTGCATTGAATGTTTAAGTATATATGTATTTACATATACGGGATATACTGAAATGATTCAACAGTATTGGCAGCTTGGTTCGGGGAGTTTCTGTCTGCATTTAATTGGTAGGTTGCTTAGAAACCATCCCCTCCATAGCCTACGGAAGTCTGTAGACATTAACTCACTTGGAGATTCATGTCAACGGCTTCCACTGAAAACGACTCGTAGCCTGATGCTGCGTTGCTCAAAGTGTGCAACGCTGCATTAGACACTGTGTAGTGGGGCTGTAATTTATAATCTATCCCGGATTTCACTTTTGATTGGCTCAGACGTTTTTTAATGTGTATTTATTTTTGCTTTTATTTGATATTTCACTCGACTCGAATTGTATTATTTGATAAAGATAAATATAAATACATTTTATTTACTATCCCGGATTTAATTTTCACTGACTAGAGGCTGTAATCTAATTGCGTTTTAGTTAGAAGGCAACCCTTGAATTTTCTTGATGTTTTTCAATGTGTATTTATTTTTTGCTTTGATTTGATATTTCGTTCAGCTGGAAGTGTATGATTTGGTTAAGATTCTAAAAGGTCTACAGTGACAAGGGCACTATTACTTTTTTCACAAAGGCTCTTGTTGTAATTTATTTTATGTTATGATATTATTGCACATGTTGTAGCAGTTTGAATTTCAATAAAAAGGAAAATCCTCTCAATCTGATTCTTATCGTGATCTCTCCTTAATAACATAAGTAAATAACGGTCGTTATAGTTTCCAGCACTAAAGGTGTGTTCATACCAAACACGCAGGATAATTAGTGTTTATTCACGTCACTCGCGCTCGACGTGCTGGAGAGGACGGGGATAGACACCGACAATGATTCGTCATCAATCATGGCATCAATCAAACACCGTCCTTTCTAAGTTCAGAACATCACCCAGAGGTGCTTGGTGAGCTGTATTCACTGTGGCCATTTGTAACGCTGTAGAAAACCAGCACAGTGAGGCCATCAATAGAACGGCACCCATCTACCTTCAAACACTGGTCAAACCACACGCCCCGACACGAGCACTTCGCTCCTCTACTTCAGCTGGCCAGCTGGTACCACCATCACTGAAATCAAACAGATATCGCCCAGCAAAGTCCAGACTCTTCTCTGTTCTGGTCCTCAGTCTTTCTTTTGACAAATGTACTTATTGTAAGTCGCTTTGGACAAAAGCGTCTGCTAAATGCCCTAAATGTAAATGTAATGTAAATGTATAGCATGCCACACATCTGCTGGTTTACTACAGCGTTACGAATTGCAATAAACGGATAAAAAAGAAATAACGACAATGACAACAAAAGTCTGAAGTCAGTGTTTGTTAGGTCTGTACGCAACAACTTTTAAAAATGCTTGTTTTCTGAGCGGTGTTCGGATCGATGTTTGTACCATAGACACTCTGGTAGAGACCGAACGAAACTATGAGTAGAAACCAATGTGAAGTCCTATCCTAGAGCACTGGGAGACCACAGATCGCTACCATATTTTTTGTCTCCATTTCTGATTCTGATTTCTGAGTGATGACAGGAGGAGACTCTCAATGCTAACCGGCTTTCACGTCACAGCGGACCGCAAATATAACCAAATTCTCTTTACGTTTGGTGTGTCTGCCTGCCTGCCTGCCTGCCTGCCTGTTCAGTCATCAACCTGTCAGCTGTGAGTACTAACAATAGTCGTGATTATGTTTATTATCATTTGGGTGGAGCGGATTAGGAGGGAAGCCTGACGGGGAGCTGGTGCCGCTTGCTTCTTTCATTGGGAATTGTCCTGGGTTTCTTTTTCCGTTTCTTTTCATCTGACCTCGACAAAGCAGTTAACGACCGTGGCACTGCGGTATATCACCCAATATCAAATGGTAGTGTGCATCACAATCACAGGGTCTGTTAGCAGCATGCTTCAGTAGCACAAACATCACTTCAGCAGCCAACAGACGTCAGACTTCAACAGAGGGTTTTTTGTTGCTTGGATGAATAAATCCACACATGGCTCTTCACTCGACACATCCCGCGGTGCAAACCCATTGCTTCTCTAGTATCAAGTCTTCATATTAGCCCGCGTTGAATCAAGCTCTTGTTCTTGAAACTGACAGACTCAGATTGTTAATGTTAGTGTCTGACAACATTATGGGAAGGACCATTGAGAGATTATTTATGTCCAACCAAAAATAGCAGCTACGTTCCTCTAGCTAAAGACGCCAGACAGTAACATTACATTGATCGTAAAAAACATACTTCATTGGAAGTTGACAGAACCAAAATAAAACTCCCCAAACCCGTCTTCTCTTCCAACAGTGTTCAAACAGTCAGCGGCAGATAAACCTTTCATTCCCCTCGTTGGATGTGAAAATATTCTAGCTATAGTTTATAGCTTTATGTGGACTGTGATGTTTTATTGTATGTTTGTAAATGTGGAGCCCAGGGAGGCTAGCTTAAAGATCACAGCTAACGGAGATCCTTTAATAAACTAATCTGAACCAACCACAAACCTCCAAATCTCGAAAAAACTGCCTAAAAATCAAGATAATCTGAAATGACAGTTGTTGGAGCTGGCTGATGCTACGCTACCATCAAGGGGTCAAGGGGGCTTGACAAAAGGGTCAATTTGAATGTTAGTCAAAAAGCGCAATGGAATAGTTGACATCGACCTGAAGGAATAGTTCAACATTCTGGTTAAAAAAAAATGTACTTCCTTGCTTCTAGCTTTTTGCTTTCCTACAGTGCAGACGCTTTTCCTCTTTTCTCCTCTTTGCTCCTGTTTGCTCTCTACCCTGCCTGTGATTTTCTGCTATTTTTTGCTATCTGCTTCTCCTCAACAAGAGCAGCAGCTCCTGGATATTTACAAAACCAGTGGGATTATATTTTCTTTGAGATAAAACAGGCATTTTTCAATATTTTTACGACTTCCTCAACGCTACGCGAGGAGGCCTACCAAACAAGATAAGCCTGAGCCTGTGCTACATTGCTAAAGGTAATTAGCAGAAGATGCCTCCCTTCTCTACGGAAGATTACCATAAACTCCTACAGAAGATTTTACTGCTGGAAACAAAAATTAATCGGTTAGAAGTAAATGTAGACGTGAATGGACTTTGTGGGAACAACACCACTCTAGCACTGACTCAAAACAGTGGACAGGAGCATGCTAGAACCCAGCTAAGTAGCAATAATGAAGCTCTGAAGAAACGGGAGGATCCTGTACACGGTAATAAATCTACCAGCGATAATCCTCCCTGGAACACACTTGGTGCAAAGCCAAAGAGAAGACCATCTCCCTGTGACATGGGAGAACGGATAACTGGCAGGACCCAGCGCCCCGATATCTGTGATCTGACCGGCTGGCCTGCGTTACCATCTCCATCCAGGCACAGCGCCTCCTCAACCCCACTGCCTCGTAGGACACAGCAGCGGACAGCTGGGGAGAGGAGAGCTACCAAGAAACCTCCCCAGCAAACAACTGTTCAACTAAAGAACAGGTTTGCTCCACTGCTGCAGGACCATGGATCCCCTTCTGAATACCTGGATAACCCCCCACCACCACGCAGTAGGGTAAGACCTGCTAACTTAAAGCCACAGAGAAAGCTAATGACAGGGCCTGAAAATCTGATTGTGGGTGACTTTTCTGTAAAAGATATGAAAAGCAGTAATAACATCAAAGTACTCTGCTTTCCGAAGGAAAAAAGAATCCTGGAAATTGTGGCTGCACACCCAATTGTGAAAAATATCATTCTGCACATTGGATTTAATGACATTTAAAAACAACAATCAAGAGAGTTGAGAGAGGACTTCAACAAACTCTTTGAAACAGTCAGCTCTGTGAATGCTGAGGTTTTCATCAGTGGCCCTCTGCCCCCGACAGGGAGAGGAGCGGAGACATTCAGTAGACTGTTTTGGCTCAACAAATGGCTCTCAACTGCATCTCTTGCTCGCCCAATGCATTTTATTGACAACTTCCGCCTTTTCTGGGACCACAGGCATCTTTTTAAGACAAACGGACTTTGCCTAAATAAGCTAGGGGCAAAGCTATTCATCACCAACATGTCTTACTGCCTGCGTCATCCATCTGTCACCAAGGACAAGAGACGAGAGGAACCAACAAAGAGGGAAGACGAAACACAGATTATCAGAAACGTCGAAGAGGGACTGAATGTGGATCCCTCCCCCACCCCCCCCCCCCCCAAATCTCCATCCAGGTCTTCGTCATTCTCCCTCCCTCCAATAAACCTTTCTCACCCCTCCTCCCCCTTGGAATTCCAGGAGGTACCCCCACCTACCCCCCGCCCTTCTCAGATTATCAGAAACGTTGAAGGAGGACTGAATGTGGATCCCTCCCCCACCCCCCACCCCAAATCCCAATCCAGGTCTTCGTCATTCTCCCTCCCTCCAATAAACCTTTCTCTCCCCTCCTCCCCCTTGGAGTTTCAGGAGCTACCCCCACCTACCCCCCGCCCTACCCAGACCCCCTCTCCCAAGACTGCAACTAAGTCACCAAAACCCAGGACCCCTTCTTCCAAGACTGCAACTAAGTCACCAAAACCCAGGACCCCTTCTTCCAAGACTGCAACTAAGTCACCAAAACCCAGGACCCCCTATTCCAAGACTGCAACTAAGTCACCAAAACCCAGGCGATCTCCCCCTCAGTGTCAACATCCACCTCCAGCAGTTCACCCCAGCTGTGACGCTGCTCAGTCCCCCCCACCCCTTGTGGCCACCCCTCCCCACCCTGCCAGCAGCCCTGCATATTACTGAGACAGAAAAGGGTTCAGCAGTAGACCGCATTATCAGCTGGACCCAAGGTCGCCTACATCAAAACATGGCACCTTCTGCATTCCTGTTGTGACTACTAAGAGAGTAAACATTGGGAAACTTGAACACACAGCTAACCTAAACAATCTCATTCCTGTTCTCTCAAAATCAAAGTCAACCTCAAAACCTGTCAGTAACACCATCAGGATGGGTCTGCTAAATGTAAGGTCTCTTAATAACAAATCATTTTTAGTCAATGATTTTATTACCACTTCTAAACTTGATTTTATGTTTTTAACTGAAACATGGCTAGAACAAAATAACAGTGCAAGCATTCTGATCGAGACAGCACCCCCCAACTATAATTTTATTGATGTTTGTAGATCTGGGAAAAGAGGTGGAGGGGTTGCTGCTATATTTAAAAATACATTTCAGGGGAAACAGATGTCCCTTGGTGTTTTTCCATCATTCGAATACCTTTGTGCTGTGTTGAAATGCTCTCCCAGAGTTCTCCTGTTAATTATTTACAGGCCACCTAAATATTCATAAACATTTTTTCGATGATTTTACTGAATTATTGTCTAGCATCTCCACTGATTTTGACTGCCTAGTTATAACTGGTGACTTTAATTTTCATATTGATGATTTGAATGACAAGGGTGCAAAAGAACTTTTTAATATTCTAGACACATTTGACCTTTCTCAACATGTGAAAGAGGCTACTCATTGTAAGGGACACACCCTGGACCTGATTATCACAAAAGGTCTCAATGTTTCTGATGTTTTTGTGACTGATCCTTCATTGTCTGACCACTTGTGTGTTTTCTTTAATATTTCTTTCATTCCTGACACACAAACAGAATCAAATAAGGTCCTCGTTACCACCTCTAAACCCATGTCATGCTGATGATCTTGTAAACATCTTAAATTCCAAAATTCTGAATGTCATAGATGTCATTGCAACTGCTACGGTTAAAACAATTTCTGGTAAGCAAAAGGCACCCTGGAGAAAAGCTGCTGTTGTGACAGCCCAGAGAAGAGAGTGCAGGAAGGCTGAACGAATCTGGCGGAGTACTTAACTTCATATTCACCATGACATCTATAAAGAGAGCCTCCGGGCCTACAATTTAGTCTTAAAAAGTGCGAGAGAAACATTCTTCTCCAATATCATAAACAACAACACTAATAAGGCGAAAACCCTATTTGCAACTGTTGACAGACTGACCAACCCCCCAACACAAATACCAGCTAAACTCCATTCCACGCAGAAATGCAATGAGTTTGCATTCTTTTATACTAATAAAATTGAAGGCATCAGACGCGACATCAATATCTCAAACAAAAAATTTGGATCACCACCCTGTTCAGGCAAAAGTAACACAGCAATGATGGCAAGCTTTAATGCCATAGACTCTAAAACTCTAGTAGAAATGGTGACAAATCTAAAATCATCCACCTGCTGCCTTGATGCTTTACCTACCAACTTTTTTAAGAATGTTTTTGACTGCCTATCAATAGACGTATTGCAAATAGTTAATAACTCCATTCAATCGGGCAATTTCCCATAGGCCTTCAAAACTGCAGTCATTAAACCTCTTCTAAAAAAGCGGAGCCTAGATGCCTCTATTATCAACAACTACAGCCCAATTTCAAATCTACCCTTCATAAGTAAAATAATGGAGAAAGTTGTCCTCCAACAACTAAATCACTTCCTGGCTTCAACGGGCTGCTACAACAACTTCCAGTCAGGATTTCGACCTTTTCATAGCACCGAGACGGCCCTTATTAAAGTTGTAAATGACATCCGTCTTAACACGGACTCTGGCAAAACTTCAATATTAATGCTATTAGACCTCAGTGCTGCATTTGACACTGTCGACCACTCAATACTCTTGGACAGGTTGGAAAACTGGGTGGGGCTCTCAGGCACAGTCTTAAACTGGTTTAAGTCATATCTACAAGATAGGAACTATTTTGTTTCCATTGGCGACTTTGTATCAGAACCTACCAATGTAACGTGTGGAGTCCCCCAAGGTTCAATCTTGGGGCCGACTTTATTCAACATCTACATGCTCCCACTAGGACAAATCATGCAAAAATAATAACATTGACCACCATTGCTATGCCGATGACACACAAATCTATGTAGCACTATCACCAAACGACTATCGCCCCATAGATCTTCTGTGCCAGTGCATTGAGCAAGTCAAAGACTGGATGTGCCAAAACTTCCTACAACTAAATGAGGACAAAACTGAGATAATTGTTTTTGGTGCTAAAAAAGAAAGGTTTAAAGTAACACCTTCACTCTCTGTCCCTGAAAACCTCACACAAAGCCAGAAATCTTGGGGTTATTATGGATTCTGATTTACATTTCGACAGTCACGTTAAATCAGTAACAAAATCAGCCTACTATCACCTCAAAAATGTAGCAAGCCTTAGAGGGCTCATGTCAGCTCAAGACTTAGAAAAACTTGTACATGCTTTTATTACTAGTAGGCTAGACTACTGTAATGTTATCCTTACAGGTCTTCCGAAAAAACTGTCAGGCAGCTACAGCTTGTTCAGAACGCTGCTGCTAGAGTTCTTACAAAGACCAAAATATTTGAGCACATTACACCAATTCTTAAATCCTTACATTGGCTCCCTGTATGTCAGAGGATTGATTTCAAAATCCTCCTGCTCACATATAAATCACTACATGGTCTGGGACCGAAGTATATCACTGATACTCCCACTACATAAGCCTTCTAGACCACTAAGATCTTCTTAGACCAATCTGTTAGTGATTCCCAGAGTAAACTCAAATCACAGGAGAGCATCATTTATTCACTATGCAACAAATGGCTGGAATAAACTTCCTGAAGATGTAAGACTTGCCCCAACTCTGACCACTTTTAAAACTAGACTGAAAACTGTTATGTTCGCCAAAGCTTTCTGCTAAATCTTTTAATGTCTGCACTGTTTTTAATTATTGCAAATATGTTTTTATTCTCCTTGTCTTTCTGTAATGCATTTTAATTTTGCCTTTATTTTCTTTTAATTCTTCTATTTTTTTTCACTTTGTTGTATGACATGTCATTATGTGAAGCACTTTGAGTCTGCCTTGTGTATGAAATGTGCTATACAAATAAAGTTGCCTTGCCTTGCCTGTTTAATATGAAGCTACCTGCCTTTTAACTTTTAGCACAAAGACGTCAAACACCTTATATTTGTTTAATCTATTAATACTCTCAAGTATAACAAATGCATGCAAAGTGTCAGACTGTTTGGTCAGGATCAGAAACTTCCTTTGCTGACTTTAAAGTGTTTTCTCAACCTGCAGATTGGACCCACGTAGAGCCGCGTATCTGCGGCCCAGATGGAGAATGTAATAACGTTCCCTCACGTCGGTATGCAATACATTCAGACTCGTAGTTGGGATGTGGCAGCAGCGTACGCCGTTTGAGGCCCTCGCACCTGGAGCACACACGGGTACCGCATTCCTGGAGAAAACACTTCCACAGTGTGCGTCTCCAGCGGGTGTTAATGTGATCGTTTAGCCAAAATCTCATAATCGCTCAAGGATCAAATGTTTAGACCCATGTGGAGCCTGAAAATCTTCTACTTTTGCACTCAGCTTTGGGTTTGTTGCACATGATGTCATTATCATAGAGTCCAAATATCTGTAAAAAAAAAAAAAAAAAACTCAAATTTTCTTGTTTTGATCGCAATTTACATACTACTACTACTACTACTACTACTACTATTAAGTGCTTGAATAGTACTCATTATGACCAACCCCATTATAAAAACAGAATAATACGGCTAGCTCTTTCTCCCTGGCTTCCAGTCTTTAGACTAAACTAAGCTATGGCTCATCCTGCCAATAATTTGATGCATTTGGAGTGACCAAAAACTCTACTTTTTCAAGTTGTTCAATCATGAAATAGACACCACATTGTTTAAGGACGTCTGTGCATGGTTTTGGAAAGTAATAAGATACTTAGTCGCTGCGGTTTAGACGCAGTATAAATACCACCAATGTACCGCCGTTTGAGAAGCTACAGCTGCAACTACTTTGTACGTGACTCCTCAAAATGTTGAAACCTGAGAACGGAGATGCTTAAGTCAAGCGGCTCTGAATTGTGCTGAGGCTCGTATCCATACGAGACGGAGACGCGCGGTTCACGGCGGGCCAATAAAGCATGTGTTGAGATTATACAATATTTATGAAAGTTAATCCAGTTTCTCTTTTTCGTCTACTTTTCAGACTGCGGTGTTTCCCATTGGAGGAAAGGCAGGAAGAAAGACTTAAATCCTGAAAAGCTGAGAAGAGGCCGGCGGGGTGAAGTTGTCCCTGTTGGTACTGATGATAAGGGATTGTTATCTTATCTCCCCTTGAGCTGATATAAAAAAAAAGGGGTATAAAAAAAAGGACAATCCACAAGGAAATGAGAAGGTTCAGTCCCGATTTGTGAACATCAATTAGTCTTTCCCAAAAATCTGTCAAACAGAACTAAGTTTGTCTTGATGGGATGACGAAGCAAACATTTTGTTTCTGCAGGATTTTTTTCCCCAATTCTCCATTACACAGTGAGCCCAAAGTATTTGTCTTTCAGCTCAGATTGACGTTTCAATGTTTGGGAGAGACATTTTTTCATGTTCACATAAATTCACTCAACAGATCATGAAAATTGATGTCACTGGGGCCAAAATTCCTGGCCCCCAAAAAAAGCCTGCAACGCACTCCAATGGTTCACCTACTGGGATGTAGCAGTGAGGGAGGCTGCACAATATAGAGATAAACTTCAGCTGAGTTCTCTTCTATTAAAGCCGTCGTCAAACATCGTACACAAGCTGAACTTAATAGCTACAGGCAAAACTGACTACTCTTCTCTTTTCTTTCTTTCTTTTTAAAAAAAAACATATTTGATTATTCAGCGAAACAAGACGGAGCCTAATACGCACATGCATTACAGCGTAAAAAACAAAAAGGTTGTGGGTTGTGCGTGTATTGGAGAAGGATTCTTGTGTGTGTAAGTGTGCATGTGCATGCAAGTGTAGAGGGATGGGTGGGGGAGGGGCGTGGGGGACTTTGGTCTTTTGATTTTATACATTTTTGATTATGTTGTGTTGTGGCAGGCGTTTCCCTCCTTCAGCCGCTACTGCTTTCAATTCCCTCTTCAGTTGCTGACTGTGCATTTATGACCTACAGCTTCCATTTAAGATCTGTGCTACAGAGCCACATCGCAGAACTCAAAAGCTGCTCGTTTTAGCCCAATTTCATGCATTTATCTTTCTAGGCGATACGTATTTATAATGCACGAAGAGTGAACGCTGAAGCTGGGCGACTAGTCAATCTCCGTCCAAGTCATGCAAAGAAAATGTTTATGCTTACCCTAGATCTGTTAAGAGTTTGTTGTTAATTCGTTTGACTTTATCACCCTTGCAAAGCTTTAAAGGGTGACGTCAGCGTTTCAAATATGATGTAATGTCATGGTCTGATTTGTTTGTACTTCACACTCAGGCCTCAAATATATTTATAAAACTAGAATTTATATATTTTTAAACAGATGGATAATCTAAAAAAAATGTGCATTCTGAAAATGTGCAGTTTGAATAATTTCATTTCATCCCAGGCCGGTTTGGGGTGTTTTTTTCATCGCTGCTTTCAGAATTTCAGCTGTGAACACGCTGTAAAAGTGAAACCTGAAACTCAACTATTCCAACATATCATAGTGTGGAATCGTTATTCTCAACTATTCTTCAACTCAAGGCTATCTGGTCAATGAAATGTTTAAATTGTCAGGTTTGACTGTGCAGTATACACATGCATATCAACATGATCATGCTTCAGTTTAATAGTCGCGATATGATTACAGGGCCTTAAACATGTATAATGCTTTGGGCATATAAAGGACACTGTCGGCCTCCTCTGGGTCTTTTTCAACATTGCAAGATTTGCTCATATTTTTGCTGTTTGTGCTGACTTTTAGCTTGATGCCTGCAAATCCAGACTTCCCAGTGTTACATTTTATAGTGTTAACACATCTTTAACCCTCCATTACTTTGGAGCCAACTGTTTATTATGATATCAACAGATGTTACCAGAGTTGATTTTTTTCCAAAAACACTAAAAAAAATCCTGTGCAGATAGGAAAAAACATATAGATGTTAAGAGTACTGAAAAATGTTGTGTTATATCGCTTAATGAAATGAGATTGAAATTAACTGCTATGTTGCACTTTGTATGTGATAACCAAAAGGGTATGAATTCAGTTATAAATAAAAGTAAGACGTACAAATTAACTAGAAATGGCTCTTACTGTACACTATTTATGTTGCCCGTCTATGCCACTCTTCAGGGCGACAACAAGGATTTAGATACGTACACAGCGACGGGTTGAGCCTGATTCTGAACGGCGCTGTGGTGATGCCAGCATTTGATGATGTAATGACTATGGGTGTATTGCTCTGAATGCAACAAGTGTATTTTTTATTATACTTAATCATATATGAGTGTATGGTTGCCCTTTTTATAACCGTAACAGCATTTTAAGTTGTATTCAAAGATGCCTTATTGTGAACATTATAAGTGATATTTCCCAAAGCTGACTGGCAACAACAGAGAGGTGACGACTGCAAACACATGGATGGTATTTGTTTGTGGTCTTCAGAAACACATCTTTTTTTTATACACAAGATATTGAATTTATTTATTTTTTTGAAAATGTATAATGCTATGTGACAATACTTTAATGAAAGAAATAAAATGAAATAGCTATTTTTATCAACTAACTTCTGTTTCCAGTCATTATTAATCTTCATAAATATGCTGCTGTTTGCCAAATAAAATGCAGGTCTTTCACTCCCAGTATCTGCTGGACCCACTGTCCCGGTTTGGGGGGTTACAGCCCTGTGTGCTCCGATTTCCACCGGCACCATGATGCTTTGCCCTCCATGTCATTTCTAGCTCCTCTTTCAGCCCTTTGGTATTTTTCGAGCTTCTCGTGTTCCTTCTTGTTGATGTCACCGTCGCTTTGGAAGGCCGAGACCACAAGGCTGGTTCGCCACCTCCAGTTGATCAGTCTGGATCTGGAAGTCCCACAGGTTCTCCACCACCTTTGGAGGTGTCTTTGTATTTTAACCACGGGACTTCCAGTCCAACTCAGCACAGATGTTCCTGTAAACTATATAAACAGTGTATAAATACAGACATGATCATGCTTGGAGGTCCTTTATTGGTACATGAGTTTGTTGGCAAGGGATTCTTTGTTTTAGTTTGAAACAAAAATAAATATATCTTTTAACATTAATTTTCAAACAAATATCCATTCTGAGCCAGGTGGGACAACAGTTGGTTACCCTGGGGTGTTTTTTAAAAGATTGGAGGACATGGCTGATTTCCAGGAAAAGCTATTACTAGTACTGAAAGAATGCCGGGGCCCCAAAAAAAGGTTGAGAGTTGGGGTGACTAGAACCTTTCAACATGGTGGAGGACAGATTCAGTAATGGATGGCACATTATTCCTTATTAGCTGTTTCTTGTGTACATCATTTTAATCTACACTTAACCTAATGAGCTTGATTTCTATCCATAACAAATAGACTATAGCCTGCTAGTGTGCCTTGTCCACAGTTCCCAACAACAAAGCACTTGAACGTTTCACTTTCGTAGTTAGAGTATTAACCTTCATGTTCAAAGCGCTAGAGTCCGCCGCCAAATGCTAAGTTGCAAAGAAATGCAAATGGTTAACCTTGTATTTTCACATAATAAAAGATTGTAATTGAAATTGGGATTATCTTGTGACTTCGTAACCCATGACGAAACAAACCTCTAACAAATGCTGAGTTTGTTTTTAAAAAAAAAAAATTTTTATGAAATGAGGGCTGCATAAAAGTTATGTTATGGGTCCTTCCCAAAATAAAGTTACTCTGGCTACATCGAGACATCACCTTACCAATGGAAACTGTCCGGCTCCGCCACTGAATATGTGAAGACCCTCAAAGAAAAGATAATATTAAACACTTCTGAATTAAGGAAACTGCAGTGTTTTGAGAGGAGATGAACTGATAAATATTGGCTGTGATGTCAAGTACTTGTCTCCAAAGAAAATGGGGTGGGGGTGGGGATTAAACACACTAAAAGGTACCCCTGGGCCTGGAAAAGTTATAAGACAGCTTTTATTCATCCAAAAAGATCCTTTAGAATTTGGAATGAGATTTGCAATGTATCCCGCTTTCACCTCTGCTCAGCACTTTCATTATTTTTCTTATATTTCTTTCATTAAACCACGATGACGCCAACGTTTTTTATTATTTTGACCGGTTTGTAAAGCCAAATGTGGTCGAATCAAGCTTAACAATGTGACCCTGTGCTCATAAGCAGTTATGGGAGCCTCTCCATAGACTTCTGCAAAGCCCCAATGGAGGTGAAAATCATCTATCACAGGGTTGAAGATAAAAAAAAATCATATGTGATATATGATATGTATCTTGAAATTCTTCCTCCATGACCTAAAACAATGAAAGACAAAATAAAAGCCTTCTTCAAAGCATTTCTTAGTAATGGTTCAAAAACACTAACGTTGCTGGAGGTGAAAGTATCAACAGGAGCTTAAGGATGCCTTCACAGTCTGAGACAGGCTGTTGTTCCATCACGTTTCAAGGCCACCATCATCATACCTGTACCAAAGAAACCTGCTCCATACAGCTTCAGTGACTATCGCCCTGTGGCACTGACCCCCATCATTATGAAGTGCTCTGAACGCTTAGTCATGTCACACATTAATCAACACCTCCCTCAGTAATTTTTCTGCTGGACATCCTCAGTGAGAGGAAACAAGCAGCGCGAGTTGGCAATAAACACCTCGAGCAGCATCACGCTCAGCACAGGGGCCCCAGAAGGCACACCAACCTACAACACAAATCACATGGTGAAGTTTGCGGACAAGTTCCCCTGTGCTCATAAGCAGTGATGGGAGCCTCTCTGTGGACTTTTGCCACGCCCCCAATGGAGGGCTTTATCCAAGTGGCGAAGATCATCTGTCACAGGGTTGAAGATAAGATCATCCATCACAGGGTTGGAGATAAAAATCATCCATCACAGGGTTGGAGATAAAGACCTGTATCTTGGGTATGGCCTTAAATATGGGTCAGGCCAATAAGAGTTTGTCAGAGACCAAAGGATTCAAGTTATTTATAACATCACGGGTTGTGGCCGCAGGGGGAAAGCAAAGAGAATCAAGCTTTTCGAAGCAAAATGAGCATTATGGGTATTTCTTTTGTGAATCACAGCAATCCTCGACTACTTTGCACACGTCCAACTCGTTCTGGTGGCACTTCGGAGCACTGACCAAGTTGCATTATTTTGGGTAATCGGAGTGAGAACATGCTTACATGACAGTGAGAGTAGCTGAAGGGGCGTGGCTTCAGTGAGAGGTTGAGAGGTCACCAGGGGTAATGACACTTGTTTTGGTGGGAGACTGATTGGAATGTGATTTACAGGTAGAGGAGCTAAATGTTAGTTCGACAGTCCATGCTTATTTCTTCACTTGAGAAATGTCTTGTCACTCATTCCCTCCACTTGAATAGAATTCACACAGTTTAGTATTCATTCAGAAGAAATGCCTTCACAGTCCGGCATGGTTTTGATAGCCTTTCTGATGCGTGAAAGTTTATAAAACAAACAAAACAATGTACTAAAAGAAATCCTCCAAAACTGAGCTGGATCAAGTACCCTTCTCCGACCACTGAAACCTCACAGCATATGATAATTTTTTTTGCACAGAAGAGTGCTTTATTTTGGAACAGCTACTTTCTTGTTCACCAAATCTGTGATGAAAATCTTGTCAGCAGATTGATTGGAGACCGAAGAAGCAGAAGGAGACTCTACAGGATGTTTTATTGAAGTTTGAAAAAGAGAGAGAATTGAAATTCAGCAACACAAGTGAAATACAGGAATGCCGACGCAAGGGAATATTAAAAATGCTTGACAGAATTGGGTCCAAATGGTCATTAGGGCTGTCAAAATGAACGCTTTAATGCACTGCTTTAATGCTTTGAGTTAATGCAAAAAAACAAAAAGATTGAGTGTCTGGTGGACATAGAGAGAGCGTGACAGAGTATGAATCATTACAGCTGTGAATGTAGCAGTTAACCTGACATTAGCAACTGCCTCAGGGATAAATAAAAAAAAAAACCTCTGGCTCAGTAACACTTAAAGTGTAAGACCGGCGAAAATGGACCCCATAGTCTTTTTCGCCATGAAAAAACATCAAATAAGCCATCCAGACATTTTTTTTCAGTGATCACCCATGTATCGAGAAAGCCTCGAAAGACGCTAACAGCCCCATAGCGCTAACACTAATTAGATTGGGGCATGCGCCTAACGCATCCACAACGGCATATTTTAACCACTTATATTGCACAAAATAGCACCAAACCTCTTCAGTAGCATGATAAGTGTCCTTACACATAAAACCAACACCAACAACGTAGTTAGCGAACCCGGAGTTTATTAAAATGGACTGTTTTGAAAGACTTACTCACTGCCCAACTTCCAGGTACTCTCGTAGTATAGCCCATACAAGTCGATTATCGAATGCAATGCAACAGGAGATGATTTGTTCCAGCAAAACATTTCCGTGTCAACACTCAATAGACATCATCATAAACAGCCAAGTAATGCATTTTCCATGGAATTATAAATGCCAAGACTTTCCTCATTGAACTGAACTCCAGTGCATTCGGTAATCGACTTGTATGGACTACCTGTGGACCTACTGGTAAGGCACAGACTTGTAAACTAGTCCTTTTTAATAAACACCGGGTTCGCTAACTACGTTGTTGGTGTTGGTTTTATGTGTAAGGACCCTTATCATGCTACTGAAGAGGTTTGGTACTATTTTGAGCAATATAAGTGGTTAAAATATGCCGTTGTGGATGCGTTAGGCGCATCGCCCCAATCTAATCAGTGTTAGCGCTATGGGGCTGTTAGCGTCTTTCGAGGCTTTCTCGATACATGGGTGATCACTGAAAAAAAATGTCTGGATGGCTTATTTGATGTTTTTTCATGGCGAAAAAGACTATGGGGTCGATTTTCGCCGGTCTTACACTTAAAGCTGACCTTTTAAGGTGGGCTGATCCATAAGGTGGACCAGCACAATTCTCCTTTCAGTGACAAGCTGCTCCTCTGAGTCTCTTTTTGAGCTTTAATATGTATTTTAACTGTGTAACTGACAGCAGGTTAAATAGTTAATTGTCAATATCTCTACTGCAAACTCTGCTCTGTTTGTATCAGGAAAACACATAGTGGAATGTTCAAAGTGGAATGTTTTCAAAGGTAATGTTGGAACTGTAATGGTATTATTAAGTAGCAGTACTCTGTATTGACAAGTATTGAAATTTAAATATTTGTACTCAGTCTGAAACAAAGTGATATCAGTGCACCTCTAGGCTTTTTCAGTGACCTTTTTTCGTAAAATAAGAGAACGTTTTTTTTATATATATATATAAACTAGATAAAGCGTGAGAGCGTGTGAACAGGTTGAAATGCGTGAGACTTGAGAGCCCTGTTTATAGAGAGAAATTCTTTCTCCATGGCCTCAAACAACGAAAGACAAAATAAAAGCCTTTCTTCAAAGCATTTTTTAGTAATGGTTCAAAAACACCATCCTGCTTCAATAACTATTGCCCTGTGACACGGACTCCCATCATTACCTTTGAAAGGCTAGTCATGTCACACCTCGAGATTCTTTTGGTTCATTTACTTTTCATCACAGATCATCTTTAAAAAAAAGCAGGATGACAAAAAAAGTGAGGGGTGAGCAACGGGCGGCGAAATTGATTCTACAGCGTTGATCAACACCAGTAACGCTCCGACCGTACGGTTTGTCCCTGCGTGCTTTCCGTAGCCTTCCGGAGGATATAGGGAGTAGTATGAGCAGGATGAGGGGGAATCGTAAATGTGTAATTTCAGGGCAAATAATGTCGAGAAAGTGAGAGTGAAAACAAAACCAACCGCGTTTTAATCGCGTTGTAATCTTTGAATGCGTGTCTCGTTAACGCGTGAAGTTTAATCATGTTATTCGGGTAGCGAGTGGTGGCGGTTTTATTTTGAAAGGACAACTCGGAAGTGTTTACACTCGTCGGGCTGTTTTAACTTCTTTCTTGTTAGTGCTTGTTGTTTTAGTTGTTGTGCTACATACTAAGGTGAAAACGTCAAGCAATGGCGTCCGGCGGCGGGATTCAGATACCGAGCCGCCTCCCGCTGCTGCTGACCCACGAAG
This sequence comes from Chelidonichthys spinosus, assembly GCA_029853015.1. Taxonomy (NCBI): domain Eukaryota; kingdom Metazoa; phylum Chordata; class Actinopteri; order Perciformes; family Triglidae; genus Chelidonichthys; species Chelidonichthys spinosus. Next base: position 3,178,431 of record CM056825.1, on the reverse strand, counting down.
GGGTGCTACTTCCGGGCTCCACCGTCCGCTTCAGCGTGGACTCTCCGCGGAACATGAACATGGTCAGCCAGCGGCTGCTGCGGGGCACCTCCCTGAAAAGCACTATCATAGGAGTGATCCCCAACACCAGAGACCCAGAGCACGACTCCGACGACCTCCCCACCGTGCACAAGTAATACAACACTTTCTTAAATGTCTATATATAGAGAGTGGAGAGTAAACGTGTTTCGTTTATATTTTATTTTGAAGGTTGGAGACCCCCAACATTCCCCCCTCCAAGTAGACACAACTCAAATATGTTCCATTCACGTGTGAAATCCCAAAGTGTAAATTTTTCATATATTTCTCTAAATAAAATAGAGTAAAACAATTTCAGAAGTCACCAAAGCAAAAACATGAAGCATTTATGAATTTCAGACACACAGATGTGGTTTTATCAGGTTGGATCTACTGGCATGTGTGTGTGTCAAAGGACTACAGTGTTTACGTGCCATTAATATTTATTCTAATGTCTTTATTAGTTTGTGTTTGTTGTTGTTGAGTTTCTCACTGAGTGATTTTTGTTCTAGAGAATTCTCATCACTCGTCATAAATAGGATGAGGTCTGTTTGTTTCAAAGCATTTCCAGGGATAACAAACAATCTGGCCTCACCTCATTATTTAAACATGTAGTTTGGCTGAAAATGGGGAAATTGACATGTGAAAATAAGTCTCCCCCGCCTCGTGTCAATGCAGCATTCTCCCTCTATTCCCAGCCTCATTAACGGCGAAGCTCTTTGCTGGATGTTTTCTATATAAATATGTCAAATGTAAATGTCCAGATGATTTGCTGCTTGAAAGCTAATCTCCGGTACAGGAAAAATAAAAAATAAAAAGTTGATGATGTGTGCAGTTTCCCTGCAGCCAAGCACAGAGAGCTGGACTTGAACCTTTCACCAGCCGTCTCATAGGTCAGTCTGGTTACTAAGTACTTCAATCCACTTTATTTATATAGCACGGTTTTAACAAACACAAGGTGCACAACAACATGAAACACAATACATACAGTAACACAGTAGAAAGATACAAGTAATAGAATAAAATGCACATGATAAAAATATGCACATATACGCACAAAACCATAAAATCAACACCCTACATGTTGCCCAAAGCCAAAGAAAAGAGGTTTATCTATCTCGACCACAGTTTACTGGAAACAAACTGCGGCACCCGCGGGTGAAACACTCATCCTAAACAGCCAGCTCAGTCGGATTAAAGTCTCCAGTATGCAGAGAGAGAGAGCTTTTAAATAATAATAATTAAAAAAGAGAAGAAAATCTGATGTCCCTGTCTCTCTTTGTTGTTGTTGCCATGTGTTAGACCACAGTAATGTGGACCTTAAGGGAAAAGAGGGATTAAATGGTGGTCATGTGCAATCTGCTTTTCATCTTTAAAAAATAATAATGGTACATGTGTGTTCAGAAGTCTTGTTCTCTGCGGTGGTTCCCACTTCACATCAAACCCAGGAATTTGTGTCCTCTGTAAAGCAGAAACACATGTGTTTGTGTGCCAGAAGCTGTTCATGACGACGTCCAGCTTCAGCGTCGCGCTCATATTTTGAAGCTGCTTTAGAAGCTGTCACGGGTTTAGTGTCGGTGCATTGTGGGAGTCTCATGTATAATATTTTATTGCGTTCTATTTCAGTGGCCGAGGCCGCCCCGCTGCATGTTTTGACAAACGTGTCGGCGTCACCAAAGCCACTTTAAATTTAGCTAATTTTCCTGGAAGTTGTTGTTTTTTTAAAACCGCTTCCCTTTCGGCCTGAGGCGGAATCAAAGTCGCCGATCGATGATTAGAAGTCTGGAAACGAGCAGAAGTTTTTGTCAACATGTGAATGATCCTGCGTGACGGAATCGGTTTAAGATCTTTGTTTGAAGTTCACTGCTTCCGGTGTGAAGCTGGCAAAGCTCGGCTCTTTGTGGTTATTGACGTGAGACTCAAATTAGAGACTTGATCGGGGTCAGCAGCTCACGATCTGAGCGAAACGACGGTAGGGGCCTCACGGTGCCTCTGGTGGTCATCCAGGATTCACAGAACCTCAACGCTCAAACCTTTCAATTTATGGTTGAGTGTAAGTTGATGAAGCTTAGGCTCAAACTGTCGTCTGTCTCCCCCTCTCTGTAGAATTGGTACGGCCGGCATCGCGGTGCAGGTGGTGGGCAGCAACTGGCCGAAGCCACACTACACCCTCCTCATCACCGGATTGTGCCGCTTCAAGGTGTCAAGTCTGCTTAAGGAGCGACCCTTTGTCCTGGCAGAGGTAAAATAAATAAATATATATTTATATATATATATGTATTCAACATCATTAAGATGGAGCTGTGTGAGAGAAAACAAAGCTGGGACCCGTTAGTGCTCATATAATCCATCTTGTGAAACTAATTTATATTGGCCAGCACAGCATGTTTTCCATGGGGATTTAAATGAAAGAGTGTTTAAAGTACTGGGTGGAACAACTATGTCTTCCTGAGTTTGTTTTTCTGTAACAATGACAAGAATTAAACTGAACTGAATCTCCTAATTTATTTATTTCTGGTGAATCGGTGTGAAATATGTGTTCCTGGTTGTATTGCCGCACTTTTTCACAATAACAGACCAAAAAACACCCGTCGCTCAGCATCTCACAAATCCAAATGTGGAGGAATGTGTGCCTTCTCTAATTGGGTGTAAAACACATGTTGTTGTTGCAGGTTGAGCAGTTGGATAAACTGGAGCAGTACACGACCCCGCCAACGGGGGGTGTCTCAGCGGAAGATGGAGCGCTGGGCGAGCTGTCCCAGCAGTTCTACCAGGCTGCAGTACAGGTGTCTTCATTTCACATATCTTTATTTACCAGACAACAAATAATTGAAGATTAGATTATGATCATTACAAAAGAAAAGAATGAGCTTCCTGAAAATTACCTTTTATTTCTTTTAAACCGACAACATTCAGTGTTAAGCCCAGGTTATGCTTCCGCGTCGACACAACGCAAGGGGGCTTGCGGACCCCTTACGTCCTTGCGGACCCCCCTTGCGTCCATCGCAAGAGCCTGACGTGCACCTCCCAAAAATCCTTGACGCGCGTCGAGGCGACGCAACACCAACGCAACACCAACGCAACACCAACGCAGCTGCATTGGCTGTGATTGGTCCGCTAACTACATCCGCTGGAGACCGCTATCCGGTTTCCACTCGTAAACACCGCCATTTAAACTTTTAAAAGGCTACTTTTATTGTTTTCACCTCGTTTTATTGTTTGCACCTCGTTTTATTGTTTGCACCTCGTTTTATTGTTTGCACATCGTTTTATTGTTTGCACATCGTTTTATTGTTTGCACCTTGTTTTATTGTTTGCACCTCGTTTTATTGTTTGCACCTCGTTTTATTGTTTGCACCTCGTTTTATTGTTTGCACATCGTTTTATTGTTTGCACCTCATTTTATTGTTTGCACCTCGTTTTATTGTTTGCACATCGTTTTATTGTTTGCACATCGTTTTATTGTTTGCACCTCGTTTTATTGTTTGCACCTCGTTTTATTGTTTGCACCTCGTTTTATTGTTTGCACATCGTTTTATTGTTTGCACCTCATTTTATTGTTTGCACCTCGTTTTATTGTTTGCACCTCGTTTTATTGTTTGCACATCGTTTTATTGTTTGCACATCGTTTTATTGTTTGCACCTCGTTTTATTGTTTGCACATCGTTTTATTGTTTGCACCTCGTTTTATTGTTTGCACATCGTTTTATTGTTTGCACCTTGTCGCTTTTGCACAAATAAATAAAACACCAAGTTCTGAAAAAGTATGGACGTTTAAAGCCAGAAAGTAAACAAATAGGCTATAACGAGGCTAACGACGATATACGTCAAGAGTCTCGGTCGGTCATTCTTAACAAAAAACATAGCGCCCTCTACCGGTGTGGCATTGAATTGAATTTCGACACGTAAACCCAACGCAGAACCATCACGGTCTCCAAGCAACTGCGTGGCCGTTGCGTGATCGCTACGCGGAAGCATAACCAGGGCTTTACTCCTTCAGACCAAAAATTCTCAGCTGCCTTCGCTGGTACGTCGCAGCATTATCATGGAAAAGTGGGCACATAAATATCCATCAGGATGAATAAAGATCTTGTTGTCTTATCTTATCTCGCTGTGGGATGACTTGCAGGTTGCAGGTGTGCAGCACACATGGCTTCATCGTGTGTTTTTGCATTCTTAATTTAATCCACGCTTAAGCCTGAATTCCTGGAAAACCATAAATAAATCTGTGGAATGTCGAGGGTTAATGACAAGAACACATACGGCATTCATCATCATCCTCCAGAGGCGAGATAAAGGAACATGGATTTGCATTGCACATATCTGATCGTATGTGTGTGTGTGTGTGTGTGTGTGTGTAGCTGTTGGGTATGTTGGACATGTCCGTTCCAGCGGTGGCCAAGTTCAGGCGTCTGTTGGACAGTCTTCCCAGGGAAACTCTCCCCGATGTGGTCGCCTCCATGATCCGCACCTCGAGCAAGGAGAAACTTCAGGTGAAGCCGACGGTTGCCATCTTACTCCTATTTTTATTTCTGTTGTATTTCTGTGAAACAAACACTTGGGGAAGGATTGGCGTGGCTTTTGCACAAATCGGACAGAAAGAAGAACCTGTGTAAATCTCAAAGAGCCCTCGCTGCGCTGCAAAGCAAACAGCGCTCTGATTGCATGTGTTTGAAATTAAGTAATAGACGTTCGTTTGGCACAAAAGCTGGTGGTAACGGAGCGTCTCGCCCGCATCGCTCTGCTTCAAAGCGCCCTGTTTGACAGGCCTGGAAGTGGAGCGTTAGAAAACATCGTCATCACAGAGAGACAGACTGACTGGGATGTTTATTCCCCAAAAGGTTTCTATAATGAATTTAAATGTTTGAGGAATGCTTCTGTCCATCTCTGCGTCGGTCATGACCTGCAGTTTGTGGTCTAAAAACATAACGTTTTTCTTCTTCTTATCCTCGGCCATTTTTCTATTGTCTTCTTGGCACAAGGGCAACGTTTTCACTTTGCCGCATGGATTATTGCAAACAGACACCAAAAAAAAAGGTCAAATTTCCTCGGCTGTAAACATGTTTGGCCGTGGTTGTGCATGAACACTTAAAAAACAAAACTTTACATTTATCCCCCTCTAATTCTTCTCACAGCATCCACTGTTTAAGCTAAAAAGACCGTGAGAGATATCCGATTGCCCTCCCCCCCTCCTCCTACAGACCCGACCCCAGGACGCAAATTCACAAAGAATGGAATGCGGCCGCTGATAGCAACATGACCTGCGCATCGCTTCCAGATCCTATCCATCCCGTCTCCAGGCCACGATTCCCTCAAACGATTGTGTGAATACCATCCCAGCGTTTTGAATTCCAGTTTCTGTCCTTCTCTCCCTGTGAAGGTTCTGGATGCCGTGACCTTGGAGGAGCGCTTTAAGAAGGCTCTGCCCATGTTGACCAGACAGATAGACGGACTCAAGCTGCTGCAGAAAACCAGGAAAAAAAGCCCCGACAACCAGAAGCAGGTGAGGAAACATTCAACGATCTTCTCTCCTTTCCAACGATCGTCTGTGCCGGTCACCTCGCCTGTTTCTCCTCGGTTCAGGTGCTGTCGGTGCGTAAAGGCGGCGTGTTCCCGGGCCGGCAGTTCAACCTGGACGAGGAAGATGAAGACGAGGACGGCGATGACACCGCAGCCTTGGAAAGGAAGGTCCACGGGGCCAAGATGCCCGAAGCTGCACTCCGAGTTTGTCTCAAAGAGCTCAAGAGGTGAATCTCCAAATCATCTGTAGTTTAAAACATGCCTTTATTTGCAGGAGCTCTATTGGTCAACATGTCACAGTGCCGAACATGCTTTTTTAGATCAAGTACTTATATAGTACTTATATACCTATAATTTTAACGGGTAAAAAACATAATTAACTATCAGATATTGCCATGAAAAGCCCCCTGATTCCTTATAATAAGAGAATTATTAAGTTTTAATGTTTAATTTAATTTAATGTCAGTCATTATCTTATGAAATATGTGCTGATGTGCATAAATTTCCAGGGAATAAGTCTGTGAATGAAGCAAGAAAAAAAAGTTCTTCATCATTTCATTGACATATTGGAGTCAAAGGGTTTTGCATCGCTCCATAAATCAGAAAATACTGTAAATTAACAGCCAATAATTTGCACTCCGGCTTAAGGAATAAAATGTAACATAAATAAGGCTGTGAATGATATATGAGCGACTGTAAAACATACGTATAGATGAGAATAAACGAGTTTAACATGAAAATGACCCTACAGGTGAATGAAAGTAAAGATGTAACATTTCACCATGGACCTTCCCCGTTTAATTACTCACTTTTAAAAACTTTTTTTAATTAAATTTAACGATTATTATCTAATGCTAAAGTCCGGTCAATTAAGGAGAATTAAAAGAAATGAGAATTTTTAATAAACTAGGTGTTATTGATACAAAATCACCCATAAACTTAAAAGAAAATGCATTAAAAACATGTATTTCCCATTAAACCAAACGTTGATCCCTTCACATCAACACTCAGGTCTGTTTATGGCTTAAATCAATGTCCCTGATGACTGATCCGTGTTGGATTTAATCTCATTCATAATTCATTATTTTTGTCAGATTGAAGAAGATGCCTCAGTCCATGCCTGAATTCGCCCTGACCAGGAACTACTTGGATCTGATGGTGGAGTTGCCGTGGAGCAAAAGCACTAAAGGTAAACAAAGTCCAGATCCACAAATACAAATGTCACATGCTTTAAATACCGTGTGACATCACTACGCTGCTGCAGCAAACCATCGCGTGTTGAAAACGCAGCATGGTCCGGCAGTCGGAAGCCACATTTTCATTTTTTAAAGCACGTGCTGAGGGCAAGTTAGGGGTGATAACTGTGTGGTATTATTGAATTTTTAGAGGTTTAACTAATAATAATGATTAGTAAGATCAAATAATGAGGCTGAAATAATCTAATAATAAATTTTATCAGTGAGGTCTGAACTGTATGAATTCATTTGACTGATAAAATGATTATTTCAGCCTCATTATTTCATACATCCACATTTTAGTCCTTCTATACTGAAATTCTGGTGAGGATTAAAAAAGCTGGACAAGAAAACAGTCTAGACCAATAGCAGCATAGCTCGCTAAGAGCTGGTTCAAGGCCAACCGAGCCAGCCCTAAGTGTTGTCAAGGAGGAAAGCCTCCTCTTAAATGTGTCTGCCTCCAGAACCAGAACCAGGTTCCACAGAAGAGGAGTTCCGTGGCTGAAAGCTCTGCAGGAACGACTACATGCATCTTATTCTTGTTATCTCTCGTGTCTCAATGTGAACCCCCGGATTCATTTCCATAAAAATTCCAAAAGGAGTAATATTTTGTCTTCGACGGGAAACCACACGGAGATGGATTAGCGGTTGCATCAGGACCGCTGGCTGGATGACTTCATGAATATGATATAATGGCATAAAGATGTGTCCTTCTGGCTCCGCTCGCTGACCACGTAATCATCTGATTCATCTGATTGCAGGGGTCAGAGGTCATACTGAAAAGCACAGCATGTCCTGCACAACGAATCACGATTTGGGAGGATTGTCTGTCTCCCTCCTCCTGTGTCTCACCTCACACCTCACTGTCTTCACCTTTGCTAACTAACCTGTCCTCTCCCTCTCTTCTTTGCCCCGCCCCAACACAACGCCCTTCAGACTGCCTGGACATCCGAGCTGCTCACACCCTATTGGACAATGACCACTATGCCATGGACAAGCTGAAGAGACGCGTGCTGGAGTACCTGGCTGTGAGGCAGCTGAAGACTTCCCTGAAGGTGCATCAAAAAAAGGGGATTTTCTCTTTGCTTATTTTTTGTTTTTTTTCTTTATCGTCACCGTCCTTTATCCGTTCCATCTTTATAGGGGCCCATCCTGTGCTTCGTGGGGCCCCCGGGGGTCGGGAAGACCAGCGTGGGACGCTCCATAGCGAGGACCCTGGGCAGAGAGTTTCACCGCATCGCTCTGGGAGGCGTCTGCGACCAGTCGGACATCCGAGGACACAGGTACGGAGGGATGCTTTAGTCTACGTCAATATAAAAGTCCTGAGACGTCTCAAAGATGATCATTTATGGGCTTTTATTAATAATAGACTGCAGTTGGGAGTTTTGTTATTATATTCGCGTCATAAGTAATGGATAAAGTGGGATTCAGGGAGTTTGTGGATGTGGAGCTGACTCTGGCGTACTGGAGAACAGCGCCCTCTGCTGCCGACTTTAAACTCTCTTTCAAACCCACTCCATCGCACGACCACGTCTCAGCATTTCAAGAAGACTTGCGTTGGAGAGGAGCAGTGAAAGAATCTTCATCAAAACGTCCAACAAGCTGGCTGCAGATGTGTCGACCGCTCGGGGAAATCATGCCAGTATCTCTACCAGCAGCTCTCCGGGTGCTCCGGCCCGGGGCGCTGCTGGTAGAGCTTCACACAGCGAGACGCCTACGTCGCCATATTTACACGAATAGTTAATATTCTGCAGAAAAACAACTCTCCGAGTATCCAAAATCGCAAAAACACGTTTTTCGCTGGTGCTACCTCTGAGATAAAACACAGAAAACCATATATTATATATATAATATATATATATATATAACATGTCAACATCATTGTTCACATTCGTCACTTGTATTGTGCCTTAAAAAAAAAAAAAAAACGTAAAAAAAAAAGGGTGCGGAAGGGTTGGAAACACAAACTGTTTACTTCCAGTAAATCTGCCATTTCTCTAAAGTTTCCGTGGAGCTTTTGAGCGTTTGCAGCTGCAGCTCTGAGCTGCATTCAGGGTTTTCAACATTGTCATTTCTAATTCCCGTAAATAAGACTAGACATATCTATTTTATCACCGTGGGATCCCATCGGAGCTTCATGTGAAGAAAACAACATGAACCGTGTTCAACAAACGGACGTCCATTTGATAAACGATGTCGCAACGTCAGATAGAGGTCAGATGGGGGTCATCTGTTATTTCCTGGCAAAAAAAACCCTGGTTTTATAGAATACATGTTTGTTTTTTTTTTTTTTTACAAAAGATCGGTTATGGAATTAAAGATACATCAGGGGAAATTACTGGAACACAATCAGTGAAATTCTGATGAAGTGCAGCGAGTCTTGATGGTCTCACACGTGTTACACGGTTTCTTTTGGGTGGGTCAAAAGGTCGTCAGAGGTCTCAGCTGGCCTCGGATCAGTCTGTGAGCAAACATCTGTGCCGAGTCTGGAGTCAATCAAGAAGCCGAGGCCGATTCTTCTCGTGCAGATATCGTTAGGTTGGACGGTTCATCTCAGGATGCAGGGTTCGAAAGACGCGGCGTGGAGATCCGGACTGGGATCCAGATGAGAGGCACATGTCTGACGTTCTACCAACAGCAGGTGGTCCGAGCCATAAAAAGACTTTAACTTTACAGTCAATTACTCAATGTGTTCAACGAACATCTATAAACCTCTTGAGAGGTTGTTTTTTTTTCAAATATCTTCTCTTTGAACCCTCCGAAACGGCACATTTCACGCTTTCGCCATCGCAAATGCTCGACACGTGCTCGCATTCGCCACGGAGAACTCGGCGTCGACGTTCTGCTGTTATGGTTGCTTAGTGATGCAATGAGTCGATTAGCGTGTCAACGTGGCACGATTTAAAAAAACACACACAATTCTGCACTTTTGTGTCCAGACGCACGTACGTGGGGAGCATGCCGGGTCGCATCATCAACGGGCTGAAGACGGCGGCCGTCAATAATCCCGTGTTCCTCCTGGACGAGGTGGACAAGCTGGGGAAGAGCCTGCAGGGAGACCCCGCCGCTGCTCTGCTGGAGGTCAGACCCCCTCTCCAAGACCGCTTTGTGTCCAGAGAGGAGGATTAAGGTCACATGTGATCCTCCTCCAGATGTCCACTTTCTGAAACTTCACTTCTCTCTCCACGTTCCCTTCAGGTCCTAGACCCGGAGCAGAACCACAGCTTCACAGACCACTACCTCAATGTGGCCTTTGACCTCTCCCAAGTGCTCTTTATCGCCACCGCAAACACCACGGCGACCATCCCCCCCGCCCTGCTGGACAGGATGGAGGTGCTGCAGGTCCCAGGTGGGTTTACGGTGCTGCAGGTCCCAGATGGGTTTTAGGTGCTGCAGGTCCCAGATGGGTTTTAGGTGCTGCAGGTCCCAGGTGGGTTTAAGGTGATTCAGGTCCCAGGTGGGTTTTAGGTGCTGCAGGTCCCAGGTGGGTTTTAGGTGCTGCAGGTCCCAGGTGGGTTTACGGTGCTGCAGGTCCCAGGTGGGTTTACGGTGCTGCAGGTCCCAGATGGGTTTTAGGTGCTGCAGGTCCCAGGTGGGTTTACGGTGCTGCTGGTCCCAGATGGGTTTTAGGTGCTGCAGGTCCCAGATGGGTTTTAGGTGCTGCAGGTCCCAGGTGGGTTTAAGGTGATTCAGGTCCCAGGTGGGTTTTAGGTGCTGCAGGTCCCAGGTGGGTTTTAGGTGCTGCAGGTCCCAGGTGGGTTTTAGGTGCTGCAGGTCCCAGGTGGGTTTACGGTGCTGCAGGTCCCAGATGGGTTTTAGGTGCTGCAGGTCCCAGATGGGTTTTACGGTGCTGCGGTCCCAGGTGGGTTTACGGTGCTGCAGGTCCCAGATGGGTTTTAGGTGCTGCAGGTCCCAGATGGGTTTAAGGTGCTGCAGGTCCCAGGTGGGTTTTAGGTGACTTCAGGTCCCAGGTGGGTTTTAGGTGCTGCAGGTCCCAGGTGGGTTTTACGGTGCTGCAGGTCCCAGGTGGGTTTACGGTGCTGCAGGTCCCAGGTGGGTTTTAGGTGCTGCAGGTCCCAGATGGGTTTAATGCTGCAGGTCCCAGATGGGTTTTAGGTG
>CM056825.1:3002500-3160000 GCA_029853015.1 Chelidonichthys spinosus | reverse complement strand
GCCACAGCTGAGCAGCAAACTGTGACACGGGAAGGGACAATACTTCCTGGAGGGATTCTTCGAGGTTCGCTCCGGTCTCCTGGTTGGGAAGGTGCTCCGGTTTGTGGAGTAATATTTCAGGAAACGTCGGATAGAGCTGCGGTCTAAAACGGTGTGACATCACTTATAGGCATTAGTAGTGTGCAAGTGTGATATCCTTCCACCTCCCCCTTCCCTCCATCTCTCTCACTCACAGCCTATTAACATGTAGCACTCATGACTTTTTAATTTAAAATCTAAAATAAATAGCTAATTAAAGATGCTTGAAATGGTGTTTTTTTGTATTCCTTCAGACATGCGTGACTTAAAGCATACAAAAATACCTCGGCTGAATTCACCCTGAAGCAGATAAGAACAATTGGATGTTCAAACTCCACAGGTGTGATTTTTATTTCTTTTATTTTTTTCATTCTCCCCTGTAGCGATGTAATAGGAAACACCAGCGTGCAGAGTGCTTTTCCCCCTCATTCATAGGCAGCCATGAAGTGATTAATGGAGCCACCAGGACATTCTACAACACATGTATAAAAGACATCAAAAGACTTGTGTGAGTCACGTGCATTCTAGAAATATACTTTATTACAACAAAATATAACATCAGCACTGATTTTCACCAATGTGAAGGATTACATTTAGTTTTTAATCTCCAAATGGTAAAAAAAAAAAAAAAAAATTATATTGTTCAGCTCCCTTTGTTTTTTGTCTCACCATTACATTGTAAGTAGCAAAAAATAAAATAAAACATCCAACCTGCAATGACTGGGTTTGTCCACTTGGGGGCAGCAGTAAGAAGCTATAACTGTTCACACACCTCGACATGGAGACATAGTTAGCTGGTTTGTTTCCTAAATCTGAGGACATTTCTGGTAGAAGTTTGAGAGATATGACAAAATCTGAGCAAACCGTCGCTTATTTACACAGATATGGAAAAACATAACCATTCATCTGGAGTCTAATGAATGTCCAATATTGTTTTGTGTTGCTTTGCACCAACTCCTGATTGAATGGTTGTGTTTTGTAGAACAAAACATGACCATTCAGATAAAATATTGTTGTATATTGGCACAGTTCAGTTCCATCACATTGATGAAGAAGACTTTTTTCTGACTTTTTTAGACATACTATACTACAGAAAAAAAGTGTATTTCAAAAAAAAAGTCAGGGTAGAATATCGAAAAAAGTAAACACATTTTTAAAAAAAAAAGTAAGAATAGAATGTTAAAAAAAGTTTTAAAAAATCAGCTAAGTAGTTGAAAAAAAAGTGATGAAACAAGTCGGTATCATGGCAAAAAAAGTTTTGAAAGTTTAGAATGTCGAAAAAGTTTTTTTTTTAAAAGTCAGTATAGAATTTTGAAAAAAGTCATAGTAGTCGAAAAAAGTAAAATAAAAAAAATCATAGTATAGTAGTCCAAATAAGTGATGAAAAAAGTCAGTATAGAATGTTGAAAAAAGTAAAAAAATAAAATAAAAAAATGTGATGAAAAAAGTCAGTATAATGTCAAGTTTTAAAAAAGTCAGTATAGCAGTCGAAAAAAGTTTTTAAAAAAAAGTCAGTATAGAATGTTGAAAAAGGTAAAAAAAAAAAAAAAAGTGATGAAAAAAGTCAGTATAGTAGTTGAAAAATGTCAGTTTAATGTCGTTTTAAAAAAAGTCACAGTATAGCAGGCAAAAAAGTAAAAAAAAAAAAAGTCAGTATAGAATGTCGAAAAAGTAATAAAAAAGTCAATATAGTATGTCGAAAAAAAGGGATGAAAAAGTCAGTATAATGCAAAAAAAGTTTAAAAAAAATAGTCTATAGAATTTTGAAAAAAAGGCATTATATTAGTCGAAAAACGAATAAAGTCAGTATAGAATGTCGAAAAAAGTAAAAAAAAAAAGTTATAGTATAGTAGTCGAAATAAGTGATGAAAAAAGTCAGTATAGAATGTTGAAAAAAGTAAAAAAAAAGTGATGAAAAAAATCAGTATAATGTCAAGTTTTAAAAAAAAGTATAGCAGTCGAAAAAAGTTTTTTTTAAAAAGTCAGTATAGAATGTTGAAAAAGGTAAAAAATAAATAAAAATAAATAAAAAAAGTGATGAAAAAAGTCAGTATAATGTCAAGTTTTAAAAAAGTTAGTATAGCAGTCGAAAAAAAGTCAGTATAGTAGTTGAAAAAAGTGATGAAAAATGTCAGTTTAATGTCATGTTTTAAAAAAGCCACAGTATAGCAGGCAAAAAAAGTAAAAAGAAAAGTCAGTATAGAATGTCGAAAAAATAATAAAAAAGTCAATATAGTATGTCGAAAAAAAGGGATGAAAAATTCATAGTATAGTAGTCGAAAAAAGTGATGAAACAAGAATGGCAAAAAAAGTTTTTAAAAAAGTCATAGTATATAGAATGTCGAAAAAAAAAGTTATAGTAGCCTATAGTAGTCCAAATAAGTGATGAAAAAAGTCAGTATAGAATGTTGAAAAAAGTTTAAAAAGTCAGTGTAGTCATATCGAAAAAAGTAACAGTAAAAAGTAAAAAGTAAGACTATGAATACTACAATACCCATGAACCTCTGCCACTGCGGAGGAGAAAAGGCTGGTCGGAGTCACAACTCTTCAGGATTTCATGAAACTTCTCTGTCTTCGTAAAGTGACAATAAAGTGAATCTTGAAGCGTGATTTAGGAAAAGACGACCGCGGTGTCGACTCAGCTACGTCATCATAATGCTGCTGATGATCGACAGCTGATAATCGACACCGGTGATGACGTGCGTCTGCGCTGGAGAAACTACAATAAGCACATCGTCCACTTCTCCACATGTTGGTTTTATAAACAGCTGGTTCACTGACCGGCTTCAGGTCCAGCAGCTCCTCCTTCCGGTTTGACCGGTTGCTGTATTTACATTTTCATTTGTGGTTTTAGTTTCGACTTTGTCAAACAATAACAATGAAACAATAACTCCTTTTCCGGGGAAACAATAACTTGATCGAAATAAATAAAAAAATCCATTCAATTATTATCACTGTCCACACATTTATCATCACTATTCCAATGACTATATGTCTGCATGAAAGTAATTGTTAAATATGAAAATACATGTTTGTTTTCATGAATCGGCACTTTAAATGTTGCTCTCGCAAAGAATTGTGGGACGGCGTGATCTCCTTTCCTTTCGTATAGGAAGGTCCGTTGCATCCTATGCTAAAGGAGCTCTGAAAGGAAGCATTTGAGCTCCTTTCCTTTGCATTTAGAGAATCCGAACAGCTCTTATCATGGCGGCCACTTGTTTACTTCCGGGTCACTTCCTCAGTTTAGGAACCTTCCTCAGCAAAACACGCTGTTCTACCGCAGCCTCTGCTGACAAGCTCGGGATTTGGCTTCTCTTCAACCAGAAAGGAACTCTGCCTTCATCATACAAGGACCGGAAGACATGAAAACACGAATAAACGAGTCGCAAATACGCAGAGCAGTCACTCACGTGAGTACCGTTTAAATCAGCCCTATAATCAGGATGCGTAATGACGATTTCAACCGCTAGGGGGTGCTATATAATCTTAAAAGGAAAGAAGAGGCCCAGGTGCTCTTACCGACTCTGCTGAACATCTGCAGCCAGGCTCTCAGTCCTTCAGAGGCAGAATATTGAATTATCAAAACACAAAGAGATGACCTGGATGACCTCCAATGCAAGCCGAGGCCCAGAAAGAACTACATCGGCAAGAAAGGCAGGCGTTTTTCACACTACATCCCCGACAGAAAGAAATCTTCCCTTTAAGCAGACAGACATGAGATGGGTAACATTCTCATCCAACTCTCTAAATGATCAGGATGTCTATTTGATGCAACAATGTATATACATACATACTGACCTCCCATCACTAATCATTTTGGTACAGTCCATTACCTCCAGACTTTGGGGCAGAAGGCTCATCAAAATGTGAAAAAAGCTTGTACTCTGTTCAACATTGCTCGGGTGCTCTGATCTACCTGTGTGACCTCTCAGGCTGCCCTACATCCAGAGACCTACTTACCAGCGAGGACGACGACAGCAGCGAGGAAAGTATCGCTCTCTTTGTGCAGCAGAAGAAGCTGAGCATCGCTTTGAACTTCTCGTATTTCTGCGTTTGTTCAACCTCGCTGAGACGCTGCAGCGGTGCACGTGGATCATGATGAATGGCCTCGAGATATGAATTAGCAGCGTTGACGTATTTAGCCAAAGGCTTGCTGAGACTGTAGGTTTCTAATTGTGCTGCTCCAAAGCCGACCTTTGACCTCTGATCCTAAATCAATCTCAGGTTTGATAATTAAAAGAATCTTGCTGATCGATTGGCTCCGTCGTGAAAGCCGTCCTCAAAGAGCTCAGATTCGTTTGGCCTTTTGAAGAACATCTACAACTCTGTGAGAAACCAGGCGTCATCGTCTGAGGAAGGTCATGTGACGTGGGCGGGAACGGCACTAAAAAAGACACCTCGAGGATAGATTGTGTTTTTGAATGTGTGGATTTGTGCTGAACATCTTAAGGAGGGACCATAGATTCAGTATGTGTCAGGATATAAAAGAAGAAAAGTCACCAGGTATGAAAAAGATAGATTTATTTAATGACAAATTAAAACAGAAAAAAAAGTAATAGGAGTTGAGGGAGAGCAGCAACATTACTGAGACTCCACGTGAAGAGAAAGGGAGAGAAGGTTGGCTGGACCTCCCTCCCTCCTCATAGACGAATAGAAAAGAAAGGACTCACCACACAAACAAGAGGACGGAGAGACAAATAGATGAGAAAACAGTCCAACTCTGGGAAAAAACACAAACCTTCAGAAGAACGACACAACTTGCTTTTTAACTACAAACACTGAAGTTTAGCCCACAAGTTTTACGACTGCCTTTTAATCTTTGTTTTTAAAAGTCATTACAAAAAATGATAATTATGATCATCTCCATTTAATAATAACAATATTGTAACCGTAGAAACCGTCCCCCCTCCCCCCACCCGGTCAGGTGATCAGTCAAATCAGCGGCTGAGGCCGAACGGCAGCTCGCACAAGAGAGAAAGAAAGAGAGAGAGAGAGAGAGAGAGAGAGGAGGGGGGAGAGAAAGTGAGCGCACACACACACACACACACACACACACACACACACACACACACACACACACACACACACACACACACACACACACACACACACACACACACACACACACACACACACACACACACACACACACACACACACACACACACACACACACACACCTCCTCTCATACAAAAAAAGACAACTAAAAATAATTAAAAAGGAACAGACTTTAAAACAAACAAAGAAACAAGAACCCCCAAAAGAAAAACTGACTCAACTGAAATGCAGTGTTTTTTTTTACCCCCCCTTCTCTAATTCACGGTGAAAAACGCTCCGACAAACACTCAACTCATTTTGCCATTACACCTGCAGGCCTGTGATTGTGTGTGTGTTTGAGAACTACGTTGTTGTCCACTCCGTGACAAATAATGATCACAAAGGAATCCCAGGCGCTCTCCTAAATCCATAAAGTGTGAGCCAAGTCCGTTCCATCAGCGACCAACGAAAACGGCCGACTGTTTAAAGAGCGTCCGACGCACCACCTTCAGCCTCTGGTCAGCCGGTGTGGAGCAGATGTGAGCCGGGAGGAAGCCAGACGAGGCCGATCGCCACCCTCGACGTAACTGGGCGGTTGCGGGTGCCATGCCAGGGGAACGCGGCTCCGGTCCCCGCCGATCCATGTCAGTCACAGACGAACAGAAATACCCAAATCTGCGAAGAGGAACTTTGTGGGGAAGAAACACAGCCACGGTTGTGAACGCGCTGTCCAGGACGTCAAAGGGATGTACTCAGGTGGATAAACAGCAGGGAATGAAGGGGGGGTCGGGGGTCAGGTGGGGGCACTGACCATGTTGAAATACAGCCTCCCTCGGGGCGGCTCGGTGACGACTGGCCTCCAGCGTCTCGGAGAGTAGCTTGGAGTCGTAGTGTCGGAAATGTCTCGAAGGATGACGGAAGGAAGAGGAGGAGGGGTCACATAAAAGTGGTGGGAAAACGGTCGAGGAGACGAGAGTTTGAAGAGCGAGTTTGACTGAACCGACTTTCAGTTTGTGTCTTGTGTTTAATGGGCGAGACTACATGTGCGTGCACGAGTCTCACATATATACGCTTGCGTGTGTGTGTGTTCAGAAGTCTATAACCATCACTACACGGTTATGTCCTTGAGTTTGATCCTCCACTCATCCATTCATCCGTCCATCCCACCCCCTGGGGCTCCACGGCTGCCTGATCAGACAGTCCAGTTCCACGTCTCAAGGGGTGAGGTAGAAAGGGAAAGGGGGGAGGGGGTTGGGGGGGAGAGAGGAGGGAGGCGCTGTGAGGTCACAACGGATTTGACCTCCCTTTTAAAAAAAAGCGCACACCCCCCGCCCCCTGACAATCTTGAACTTTTTGACCCTCCCGTCTTGAAAGATCTCAGCACATGGAGATGGTCACGTTGATGCCCAGGTTGCCGTTCTCGGCGAACAGCTGTGCGATGGACGTGTCGAACACTAGGCAGTCGCTGTTCATGATGGCCGTGGCGATGCCCTCGTGGATGGAGCGCGGCGTGGCCTCCCAGGTCAGGCGGCGCCGGTGCCCGTTGAGCTCCAGCCGGTAGGCGAAGTTCTCCGCCTGCTTGCGAGTGCCGATGAGCTGCACGATGGCGAAGAACTGCTGGTGGCCGTCGTACTTCTCCTGCTTCTCCAGCACGAGCATGAAGTGGAAGCCGAAGCAGGACTGCATCATCACCCAGTCCACGGCGCCCGGCAGGTTGATGTCCGTCGCCAGGAACACGATGTCCTCGCCCTGGACACACACAGGTCAGACAGCTTCAGTCAGCATGACAAATGTTACCAAAAGTCTCTAAACTTGAGAGAAAAACTACTACTGCCACCACAGGGAAACCGAATAATGTGCATCCCATAGAGCCCTCACGATTTCATCATTATCCTTTTTTATCACATAGCATCCCCCTATGACATCTCCACATTTGCGAGTGTGAAACTTAATCTCGCTCTGGGTTTATCTCATCTTAAATGTGATCAGTGTCTGGGACTAACCATAAAGTTAGTCGTTAGCTAGTTTGAGGCCCTAAAGGCTTTTCCTTCATTCTGAAACACAAAGATTCCACCGGTGTACCATCACACCCATCTTTGACTTTTACAAACATCGCTGTGCGCCCTGATTACGTGTCGTTGGGGAAAGAAGCTGAGGAGACCTGCAGTGTGGTGATGGACTTGTGCTGGTGCATCAGGTGCGGCATGACGGCGTCCAGCGAGCCCTGCCACTTGCAGGAAGCGCCGGGACACGGGCACGAGTATGGCCGGAACTCGCACAGCTCTTCGTGCTCCGTCTTGTCGGTGTGAGGCAGGGTGACCTCGCAGCCTGACGAGGCGTACTTGCAGGGGAAGAGGACCGAGTTGGCCACCTTCTCCATGGCCAGGTTCCTGATTGAGCCCAAAGGTCCTCGGCAGGTGGGGCAGCAGGTGAGCTTGGGCCGGCAGTTGGAGCATACCTGAGCGGGGACACGTGAAACAAGTTAGTCTGAGAGGACCGGTTCTCCAGAGACCTGAACTTTCTCTTTCTAAGAGCCACCGGTTTAAAGTTCAAGTGACATTTTAGCCTGGAGACATTTTCCTTCGAGTTCTAATCTGGGTCAATGGGAGTTGTCCTCATTCAGTTTATTATTATTATTTCCAATACGATGCAAGTCTGAACTGGTTCAAAACCATTAACACACCCCCATTTAAATAGAGGTACACCACCTAACGGCGAACTGCATACGAGAGGCGGCTCTGGTTACGTACCAGGTGTCCAGACTGGCACTGCAGGATGGGGGGTAGCACATAGTCGAAGCAGACGGGGCACTCAAACAGGCTGGCCAGGTCGCTGTTGGAGGCGGTGGTGCCCGACAAGGTGGGCACGCGCTGAGGGGGGGGGCACTTGGAGGTTCCTGTGGGCAGCGCGGTGGCAGTCTGGCGACTCATTTCTGATAAAGAGGGAGAGACGTGTTAAAGTAAGCACATTAAAAGGCAATATAACAGAGATTAAAATGTTCTGTATCAAGGCACCGCAATCTTCTAAACTTTTCATTTCCTCACTTACTGCACATCGAGTTATGACCTGTAAGTACCTGGCTGTTTACCTCCGACACCTCTACATGAAGGCTGACGGGCAATTCAGGACAAGAGATTTGGGAAAAGAAGGCCGACAACATGGTGATTAAATCTCATTTGTGATGTAATGTTCATCTGTAATCTCTGTTTGGTGAAACAAATGTATTGTAGTTATCTCTACGAACACATTCTATTTGTTAGCATATGGGGAGGGATCACGTTTGCAGGTTAAAATATGTATCCTCCTGGTACCCTACCACCAGTCAAGTTACATCATCACATGCAGGTGAGTACTAATCTAATCCATTCTCATCCGGTCACTGACACTCTGCTTCTATTGCTCCAAGAGCTGCAAAGCACAGAGCTACAATCCACCGTGTGTGTGTGTGTGTGTGTGTGTCATATGCTGCATGACCAGCCATCGATAATAAAAAGCACATATTTCAGAATACAGTAATGTTGTGATTAAATATGGGTTGTGTCAATAATAGGGACCTGATGATAAAAATTACAAAAATAAAAAAAAAAAAACACACACACCAAGTTTATCGTGTTGAATTTCCATTATTGGGATGATCATAAATATCACCAGTTACTTTGGAAAAAGCCGAAATGTATTCATCCTTTAATTATGAAGGGAGAGCTCATGCTATGTGAACATCTAGTTTTAAATGATTTGATTGGTTACCTTTACAAAAAAGTGTTTTAATCACATTTCCATGTTTATCGGAATGATATCGGGAATCACAATTATTTCGGTCAGGATGATCGTAAACATTTTTCATACTGTCCCAGTGTGTGTATACATTTAGAATGATTCATACAATACCAAAGGCCTTTACAGAGGCAACCAGTGAGGTTAGCGACTCGTCTCAAACTCTGCAGACGAGTCATCCTACCACACTTTCCTATTTGTGCCACTGCTGATGGCTACGTAACATCTGCAACCACAGTGCTTCAAACCCATTTGACTGTAGCCTTTGGGAGTTTAGACACTGGCAACTGCAGGCATGTGGATTTCATTTGTAGCATCTGGTCTCTCTTTAGGGGACGTACCATCTTTCTCTGCATCTAAATGAGGAATGAGCGGAGAACACGTCAGTAGCCTCTCTGTCACTATGGCCACGGTCGCCGCGGAAAACGTGCAGCAGCAGCAAGTCGGAGCTGCAGACTTTTCTTGTGTGTGTGTGTGTGTGTGTGTATAAATATATATAAAAAAATACAAATGTTAAAAAAAGGACAGGAAAAAAAGCACCACCAGACGCTTAAGTGAACTCAGATGTGTGTGCAGCTGCTGTTTCCTATCGTGCAGAGCAGTTGCCTTGGTAACAGGTTTGTGGTTAAGTATGGGATGGCCTGTGGAGCAGAGAAAGGGGAGAGGGTAGAGGAGGACAGTATAAGAAATGATAGAGAATAGGTATGTGGTGAGGGGGGGGGCAGAAGGAGAGTTATTGGAGATGATGGAGGGAGGGAGGGAGGGAGGGAGGGAGGGAGGGAGGGAGGGAGGGATGATAAAAAGAAGAGGTGGACAGAAAGAGCTGAAACTTATAGGAAGGTGGAAAAAAAGAGGATGAGTTAAAGAGTACAATGGTGGAGCGAAAAATGTGCAAATAAGCAACCACAGCAGTGTGGGTGTGGAGATTAGAGAAGGAGGGAACGACAGGAGGAGGATGAGGGGGGAGCAGAACAGGGTTTTTGGGTGGGATGACTGTGCATGCCTGCGTCCCCTCCCGCCGACTCTGCTACCTGGCACAGTTCATCCTTTTTATAGCCCTGCCCACAGACCGATGCAGTGCAGGGAGACCCAGAACAGAGAGGAGAATATGTGGAGAGAGAGAGAGAGGATAGTACGAGTGGGAGGTGAAGACAAAAGAAGGCAATCAGGTGGTGAGAGAAAGCGCAGCAATATGTACGCAGACAGTACAACAGCTGGGAAATTAATATCCTCGGGCTAAAGCGCTGCCGAGGCTTCAGGAATGGCCGCTCAGTTCGGAGAGCTAATTTAAAAAAAGACCATAAAAAGGTCTTCGGGATTGAATCATCTAAACACGAACGCTGCATTCACCGCACAGATCCCGATCACTTCTATCATTACCAATTAACTCTAAATATTTTTAAAAGCACAGTCCAGTTTTAGTTTCCTAAAACACAGCAACATAAAGCAAGTAGTTTCCAAACTACAAATTTCAGTGATTTACTTCTGACATTTTGGGGTTCGCCCTCTAACCAATGAATACCAAATGTGATTTTTCTCTGGGTCATCCCGACTTCCATAAGCATCCATTTTTACGTCCGGCTCGGCCGCCGGGAGCTGGCAGCCCACTTCTGTCGGGGCATCTGTTAGGGGGTGGGGGGTGGTAAAAGCCGCTCTGCTTGCCCACATGCCAACTGCAGAGGTAAAAAAAAAAAAAAAACTGGACCTAATGAGAGACGGTATTAGCTAGCTAGCAACTGCGCCTGCTGGCATGCAAACACATCTGCTGTGGTGGAGATAATGCCTTCGCAGCTATTAATAGAACTTCTTAGCTGGCTAGCATGCTAGCAGCAGCACTGACAGCAGTGGGACCAAATTAGCTCAGGACATTTAGCTACGCCAAGGCCAGGGTCACGGGCAGCTAGCATGCAAAGATTAGAATAAATAACACAAGTGGCGTCGCACAGGAAGTCACCAACAAATACAGTTTGAAGACAGGAATGCAAAAATTCATCCGCTGCAGCTGGGTGGCTTTAGGCTTTAGGAGATATCTGTATGTATATGTATATATATATATATATATATATATATATATATATATATATATATATATAATACCATTTGTTGTTGTTGTATCATCTGTGATTAGGAGTAAAAAATGAAATAATAAATATCCATATGTATAGTTTCTCTCTGTCAGTTCTGTTTCTCTATGTTGAGACAGCTTTTCAAGTCACTTGTGGCGATATTTACGATTATCCTGATGATTTCCACCGCGTTAAGATCCTGCATCGTCTCATAACTAGTCATAACTGCCAACCTAGGATGACCGGAACAGTAATAATATTCATTGTGGCAAAAACAACACATTCCCCTTATTTTTTTTAAATCGAGTGGAAGAAAGCAAAGTCAAACAGTTTAAAACAACATAAAGAACGTCGACTGGAGCTCAGCTCAGTCAGCAGAATAACTGTATGGCTGAACACACTTTACTGAAATAGAACAACACTGGACCTCAACCAGGAGGAGGCCAGGAAAAGGGGGGCACTTTTTGTAGTCTCAGAGTTGAGAAAACTTTGCTGCCACGCCCGATAACCTCGTGAGTGAGCGAATTAATGCATTGTTTTAAAAGTCAGCTGTGAGGGTTTCATCCATTAAAAAAGACAGAGCGGCTCATTATGTCGTCAACCTATGATTGTAAATTCTGACAGGAGATCATCAGTCACCGATTTGCACCGGGGCAGGGACAGGTTTGAAAAAGCCAGCTCAGGTGTGATTAGGACATTGCTGCTGATTGGCTGAGCAAGTATACACACTCTTTTTTTATGGGGGGGGGGGGGGGGGGTAGCTGCTGTTTTCCCTGGTAAGACAGCAGCTACAATAGCTAGTTGGCAGCACGTGAAGCTACAACGAGCAGCAACAAGCCCAGCTAAAGAGAGCCAGCGGGGAGATAAACATAGCATCACTTGTACAGTTGCACATGGGGGGGTGCTAAGAAGTGCCTAGATACAGACAAAAAAAGGACGGCCAAGCAGGGCCCAAGCACCCTTTTGTTGTTCGCAGGTTGCTTAGAATCGCAGTCTGGATTTACAGTTCACGTGGTTCTGGGCTTGGGTTTTTACAATGTGGACATCGAAGAGAACCAGCAGCTCGTTAGGGACAATACGATCCCCAGAGAGGCTTTATACTGACGTTATGCATTCAACAAAAAATGTACAACAAAAGACGTGTGAGGGGAAGGAGGTGAAAGCATGAGCTCAGCGGGGCTGGCGAGACAGAAAGAGTGAGTCAGCAAGCCAGCGAGAGTAGAAAACGAGCATTGCACTGCTGCGTGCCGAGGAGGTGGAGGGAAGGATGACAGAAACAAGGAGGAGCAGACACAAACGCTGCAGAAGACGCCCGGGCGGCGATTTTCTGGGCTGATGCACATTTCTCAAAACGTAAACTTAAAAAAAGAAAATAAAAAAAAGTCTGGCCCGCCAAATCCATTAGCTGCTGATGCATCTCTGCATGTGTTGAGAAGGAAGCAACCTCACTGCAGACGCCTTCTCTTTGTTGGAGAAACAGTAATTGCTGCTACACGTTGCCCAAATGGAGCAAACTGCAAATTTGTCTACAGAAAGGGCTGCTGGGAAACAATGTCATCAAAGACAGCTGTACATGGATGGAGATAAAGGGGGGGAAAAACTGACAAAAACAAATACCAACCTTCGTCCATAAGATTTCCAAATAAGGCTTTCGTCTTTTCTTGAAATGTGGGGACCTCTGAAAAGAGAGAGAGAGAAAAAAATGAGTAAACAAACATGACTTTGAGGAACAGAGCTAGAAAATACTGGCCGGGAATCAAACCGACTCATCACACCACAGCATTGAACCTAAAATAACCACAAAGTCACAGACGGTGAGTTAAACAGGCAGGACAGTGGAGACCGCAGAGTGACGGTCACTTCTGACAGCACACAGGTGTCACACATGCTCCACGTGAAGCAGATCTGATCTACAGCATGGTGTAGAGGTAGCATCTCTGCTGCAGAAGCAAACCAGGAAAGGCACTTCCATAGAAGTCGAGGCATTAGAGCCACTTACTGTGCCGCTAATGCAACGTACATTAGACTAGACTCCTAAAAAAAACTGGGCAGCCTGTTGGTTTCCCATCACCGTGAATTCATATTTCATAAAGTGGATAAAGCTCCTAATTACCGTAACACTTTCCAGAAGTGACCCAACAGCTGGCTGAGCTCCAACACGGTTATTGATGTGCTTTTGCATGTTTGACCACATCAGCCCGAGAAGATATCACCCTGTGTATTGTACAGCCGTCGCTCAAATAGCAACTTCGATGAAGTTAGCACACTTTGCTCACCGCCTATCACTTCCACAGCCACTGAATCCACAGCACAGTGTACCTGCTGATCTCCACAAAACATTTACAAGAGTCCCTACGTCAGGTTAAATTAAACGACTACACTGCTTCAACAGCTCATCAGTTATTCTGGAGTGGTAAACACAATCGTGACACATTAAAGATCAGAATCTGGGACGCTGTAGCCAGCCTACAAGATAATATCATCGTCACAAGCTGTGGACATGAAAAGTAATTCATCAAATGTTGATGTGTGTGCACAATCATTCTCCCCACTTGCAACACTTTAAAAAAAAAAACACAGCCAGCAAACTTAATCTCAACAGCATGTATCCGCATGTCTCTCTAAGTCAATTTGTACTTTGAAAAAAACACAAATTAACATCGTCAAATCACATGACTTGAGGCAGTAAATTGCGGTGGGATACGTGTAAACATATCACACTTGATAAGCGTACTTGTTTTAGACGGTTTCCCCCACAGAAGGATAAGTAGACTAAGACTTTCCATTTTAGAAACACCATAAAAATAAAAAAAAGGGCATCTTTGCCATGTAGAGGGCTTAATCCAACTCTGGCACATCTATTCTACCGTTTGTTAGCACTAGCAGCATCATCATCACGCTGTACTACTGAGTAGGGTTGTGTGTTTTTAAAGATAAACATCTTTGCATGACTTGTATCCATGTTGACGCCACTACAAACAAACGGCTTGTTTAATTACACACTTTTTATGCTTTGTAACAACATAGCGCTCATGTGAGCCCCGAGGCAATAAAACCAGTTTCAGATCGAATGTTGGAGAAAAACTTTGATGTTGCAAATTGACGGGTCGGTCTCTGTCTTATTAATTAAACTATTCTACATCACATGGGGGACGGAGCAGTCAAATGGGCCATTTCGTTTTTATATATTATTATTATAATAATGTTATGATTGAACACTGCATATTGAATATATGTTAATGTAGTAGTTAAGTAAAAATGTAGTGGAGGAGAAAGAAGCATCAAGATTGTTGTGTGCGAGTGCAGCACTTGGGTAAATGTACTTAGTTACTTTCCACCACTGATTACTGCAGTGCTATGATGCATTCAGGCAACCCAAGTAATCTAGGCTACTTTGCAGACTCTGAATACAACATATAAATCAACTAATACACCATAACGCAGTAACCATTAATAACATGTCCCCAGTCAGGAGCAGGTGGCTTTTTGCAGCGAACACTAAGTTTGCAGCCTAAAAAAAGACAATAAAATGTATTACAATTATTTATCAGACAATATACTGACCAATAAAACACAGTCGCTACAGATTTCTATTTCAGAAGACTGAATCTAGTCCTGCTCTATAAAGTGTCCTGAGATAACTTCAGTGTGAAAGGACGCTATAAATAAAATTTGAAATTGAATCCGATTAATTTGGGTATGCAAAGTATTTGTGTTTATTTGTCTTTCACAGTAGAAGCAGATCCTTTATGGCAAGGTCTGCTACCGGAAAGAAACGCAAGGAGACAAAAACTCATTCACACGCTACAAAAAAATTAAAACATTATGAAAACATAATACAAAAGGAGGAAATATTCAGAGATCCTAAGTCCTCCTAAGGAAAAGTGAAGAAACAAAAACAAAAAGACAAAAAGTAGCAAGGAAGGAAGGGTAGCAAACTGGGGAAAAGATAACGCTACAGGAAAGAGGACATAGAAGAAGACGTGAGAAAGAGACGGGAGGCAGATGAACGAAGCGTGAGCGGAGGAGGAGGAGGAGGGGGGCAGAAAACAAGCTGGGCTTCAACACAAACATGCCATTCTTTGTTCTCAACTCATAGCCCACTCTATTCTCAGTCACACACACACACACACACACACACACACACACACAGTGTTCATATACACACACATAATTCACAATGCACACTTGCTAAAAGTGTCTTCTGAAACCAGAAAGCATTCACCACACATTCTGTGGCATCACGCTCGCTACGCAAGCGCTTTGTTAGCCGAGCTCGCCGTACGCATGCCATCAATTCATCAACCTGGACAGCGGACGGAGCCGCAGCTGGTCCGAGCGCAGGAATTTACGGCGTTTTACAACACGTAATCCCCCCCCCTTTGCCCCCCAAAAATGCGTCGTCTTTGGAAAAAGCTCATTCACCTTTAGTCCTGTGCACGCTCCTTGTGGCCACGCACGAGAAGAGTCTGAACAAGGAATTCCAGGGCGGAGCTTGCAGTGCTACGCTAGCTGGCTTTGACTTCACTGGGACCAGAGACATAGGAGTAGAGCATTCACGTAGTCGCTCAACGCCATGTTTCTCTGGCCTTTTCCATGGATACAGTGCTGTCGCTCCCGCCCAAAACGCTCCACACAACAGAGGATCACATTTCTTCCTCCCGGTCGCCCATTTGGGAAGCATAAGCAGATGAAGGTCCAGAGGAAAGCTGTGATAAAAGCACGAGTCCACCAGTCAAGGGCCAAAAGGGAGATGCTTTAACAACAGCCCACAGAGGAGATGCAGATGTGGTCACCAGAATATCTTTGTGCATGGAATAAAACAAAAAACTACAAAATATCACGGTCTTAACTCTCTAGTCCCTCAGTCACTAGAACAACAAGCATCCACTAACAGCCCCTATCAGGCCAAATAGAGAGCAAATATCAAGCAGGTTGCTAGGTGAGATTGCTAATCACTGATTTTCTGTTATCCTGGAAGCCTGGCAAATTAAGTCAACAGTCTGTTAGCACTTTGTCAGTGTGTGTGTGTGGTCAACCTGCCACTCCCTGGCTCCTCCCAGTCAGCCACGAGGAACTAAACACGGCATGGGATGATTTAGCAAAGTCACTGTCGATTGTCTCCCGACACTCGAGATAAACTCTTCTTTTTTTACAAAGTTCCACCTTTGTTTTTCCTGGTGGGAGTATTTGGCGTTGGAAAAGTATAATCCTCCAAAACTTTCCAAACTTGCAGGTTTGAGACAGGAAAAAAAAAAGCACAATCCCCACAGTAAAAGAAGGTCTGGTTTCTATGAAGAAAAAAAGTGAAAAAAATCTGGTGTTGCTGGAAAAATAATCCTTTGCCGATTGGAAAACAAAGGCCTCCTCTCTCTCGCTCTCTTTCCTGGTGGAAGACGAGAGGGCTGTAGCTCGCGAGAGGAAAAGGAGGGGAAAGTCCCGGACAAAAGTAACTCTCCCTCTGACTTTTTTTTTTGTCCTCTGCGCTCTTATTCAAGCCATGTTTCTTTCTGTCCGCTGGAGTGTGTGGTAGGTGTCTCTGCTGCTGGGTGTGTTCCTGTGCAAGCCGGGGAGAAGCTAAGCCGGCATCCAATGTCAGTCCAAACGGAGCATGCTCACTCGGCACCCTTCCTGTTGGCAGCTCCTTAAACCCAACACATAACCCCTTCTTCTCCACAACGCATCATTTCTATTTCACACACACAGGGACTTTTGACTCCGACTCATTTTATTTGCCCTGCTACACTTCATCTTTCACGTGGGGCGTCTATCCCATTTTCCTCTGCCCACCCCTCCCCACTTTATTTTTGTGCATGCTCTGCCTCGAGCCTGCATATTTTTGCCTTCCTTCTCCTCGATGAACATTTGCTCTCTCCCTCTCTCTCAGCCCCCTCCCTCCACCCCGGCTGTGTGGCTGTGCAAGTCTCAGATTTCAGCCTCGTCTGGCTGGAGGCTGCACCACCAGCTGCCCTCGCCGACTCCATACCTCACTTTCCTTTTCTTTTCATTCCATTGACTTCCCCCCCCTCCCCCATGTGCCACAATGTAATAGGTGCAATCGTCACATTCAATAGCGTCACACTGCTGAATGTGTTAAAACTCAGTGTATTGCATTTGTTATAACACAGACTTCAGTCACAATGTGATGCATTTCTAAAAACATCATCATCATCATCATCCAGCATGCAGACTAAAATGTCCCCTTGTCACTTTCTACAATACTTTGCAGACTCACTTTCCTTCTCTAGAAACAGCACGGAAAAATAACTAAATGTCCCCGCGAGGCAGAATCTGTCGGCAGGCAACATCGCACTCTTTTAACGCTCTACTCTGTCCCTACTTTTCTCCTGTTGTTTCTCCCATATGATGAAATTTCAAAATCAATATTTATATTAAACTGCCGTTTGTTCCCCATCGTCCAATCTTTTTCTGTTGCCCATTTTGAAAACCACCACTGACCAGGAGCACTACTTCCGGGCGGAAGCGGTGACGTCCAGGACGAAGCCAGCCCATCGAAGAAGTGATCAATTATTTTAGGTTCATTGTGAAAGACTTGTGGCAGGCCGCCACTGTCTAGGTAATTAAGGGGAAACTTTTCATGTCGGGCTTAAAAGTTGATCTCTGCTCATAAGTGACCATATAGGGCTGCAGCAACTACAAGTATTTTAATTCACGATTACATTTATCACTCAAGCAGTCTTTAAAATAAATAATCACACACACACACACACACACACACACACACACACACACACACACACACACACACACACACACACACACACACACACACACACACACACACACACACACACACACACACACACACACACACACACACACACACACACACACACACACCAACACACACACACACACACACACACACACACACACACACACACACACACAGCTATAAAACAGCACTAGTGACACTAGTCAATGCCAAACGTGTGTTATTAAAAGGGGCAGGGCAGCAGATACAACAATGAGCCATCTGGACCAAGCAGTTCATCACCAGAGATTCAAACACTTCATCACTTACAGCTAGAGGTTTACAAAAGGGGGAAGAGGACGGGAGGGAGAGGAGAGAGAGACAGATTGTTTACATCTTAAAACACGCTTTGGCAACGCAAACGTCTGAAATTTGTCATGCAAATAAAGTGTTACTGGACTGAAGTTAAGGGAAGCAGGAGAAACAACACGAGCCGAGTGAGCTGGAGATGTAAAAACAACAACAAAAAAGATTTAAAAAGCACACCTTGGCGGGGAGGTTGTAAAACACACTACAATAGAGCCGAGCACAAGCCCACATTTCCATATGAAATGACTGCTGCTGTTACTTCCATTGACAGCCCTGCTTGGACTAATCCGATGAGTCACTGAAGCAGAAATATGTTCTTCACTGTTACCATGAAAAAAGCACATGCTTTGATTACATTAAAGACTTTGCTTGCAATTAAAAGAAATATCACTTGCCAAACGTGCCGTTTAACAATGCTATGGTAGATCCAATTATCACACTTGATGGGATTTCATTGGTCTCAATAGGGTCGCAGCCGATTACGACATGCAGCCAATTCTGAGCTAAACTCAACATTTGTTTCTACTCTAAAGTCACGCTTTCCCCTACAGTAAATGGATTTTGGAATATCACCGGAAAATAAGGTCAAACACACGACTTTCACGTTTTGTTCTGCGAGATAATCTTCACAAATTAACTTTAATCATTCAGCCAGCAGAATAAAGCAAACGTTAAGATATAAACTACATCACTGTGGCAAGAAGGCAAGTATATATCCTATTATTTTTTTATTATTATCTTATTTAGTCTAGTTTAATCTCGTCTTAACAACAGACCTTATTTCAGGCAGGTAACCAAAACAACACCGACTTCAAGAAAGTGCAAAAAAGCTAATTCCCGCAACTCTCTATTATAGGGGAGGTCAATGTGAAAGAAATTTAAAATCATTGCTCTGCAGAAGACTGGACCCACAAACATGGAAACCCTTTCTGTCTACAGGACATGTTGGATGTAGAATCAGCACATAAAAGCAAGAAGACACTGGGGCTCATTCACAAACAGAGCAAACACAGAAACGTGCTCAACTCGTGCGAGTGAACATTTTACAGACAAATCCTAAAATGTAGGTGAATAATGGTGAACTGGGTGAATGACAACTGTACTCTGCTGTCCCTCCTACTGAGGTTCATTTGTTGCACACAGCCAGAGAGCACCACACTATGTATTGAAAAGAGGACATTTTGTCTGAATATCACCGGGTATGTGTGTTGCCCTTAAGTTTAATCCATGAACGAAACAAAAGACAACACAAACGTTTCCTCTACTGGATAGTGTTGCAACTTATTTTGCTTTGGCGGCTACATCTTTTCCACAGCAGGAAAAACAGAGCAGCGTCGCAGCTCGTCGCCATGGAGAAGCCTCACAGAACCGGGATATCAGGGCAGAGGCAAAACTCAACACCACAGACAAAGCCTCACGTCTTGTTTTGGGGGTTTTCCAGACATAGGTGTGTGCAGCACATGGTGAGCAACATAGTGAGCCTCACTTTCACAACTGGAAAGTAACAGCTGTCATTCTCGTGTGCTGGTGTTGTGCTCAGTATAAGAAAAAGGTCTATTCTGTTTATTCTAGTATGAGGATTTCATAAGAATGAGTCTTTCCTCACCAATTTGTGTCA
Organism: Chelidonichthys spinosus; assembly: GCA_029853015.1. NCBI lineage: Eukaryota > Metazoa > Chordata > Actinopteri > Perciformes > Triglidae > Chelidonichthys > Chelidonichthys spinosus. Next base: position 3,140,342 of record CM056825.1, on the reverse strand, counting down.
TCTTGGCATCTGTCAACAACCCCCCCCCCCACACACACTGGCTGCATTACCAAACGACTAAGCCTCTCTAAAAGCTACAGAAAACCCACAGGTCAAAACAAGTTCATCTCCACTGCTGCTTTCCAGACGACCAACACTGTACAGAGCAATGCACGCTCAGCAAAAAAAAAATATTTTTCTCCCCCTCCCCTTGCTCATTTACGCACATTATACCTCATCTAAATTATTTTCATGAGATCAGAGAAAATACGACCGAGCAACACTATTTGCCATATTCCTTCCATTGACTCGAGGAATCATTTCAGCCCTGGTGCCGACTGGCTGATCAACATTCCTGACTTGTCCGTTAGTTGTTGCCCCTGTTCGGGCAGGACAGCATCGGTCTAACCAGTCAGATTAATGAGCCAATGATTAAATGAGCCACATTGGTGTTGCGCTCTGATTTTGAAGTGAAAGCTTTAGGCTGGTTTCCATTTGGGTCTGCAGACCAGTTCCTTCCAGGTACTACTATGCATCATACTGTATGAACGTCACAAGTTTATCTTCAAAAAGGAGGCATATTATGCCCTTTCCAAGGTCAATACTCAAAACTACGGTCTGTCTGAATAGTCAACATCTGTCTGAAATGCTCCACTTTGCTGCATTTCAGCGGAATCATGTTGGCAGCAGCTTGGGTCCAGGTTTACTTCCCGTCAGCCGATGTCATTCACATACACAGCAACCGGAAATGAATTGGGACGCAGCTAGAAAGTTTACTGTGACATGGAATATATATTCAGCAGCTCAGCTTGTGTGCATTTCTGCAGGGATTGAGCATTTTGACACAACAGTATTGATAAAAGCACTTTTGTAAGAAGACATGAGAAGCTGACTTTTTACAATATAATATGCGGCGCCATCCAATCAGGGGCTGACTTACTGCCGGGATCATTGCAAGTATTTAAAATAAACCGCCTGGTGAGACAACTTCAAATGCATATAAACAGATATTACAAGCTGTGTGCAGATGTGTTGCAACTACATCTTTAACTAACTCTAACTTTAACTATTAGGACCGACCTCTTTCCTCATCAATGCATTATTTCCATGCATCTCTCAAGTCTGTTTTGAGCTTAAATTGATAAAAACTGGATATATATTTGTTGCTTAAATCATCCAAAAGGAAAGGAGTACCTGCTGATGCAGACCTGCAGACTGACAGCTGCTGTTATCTCACTGTAGAAAGTCCATCAGCCAAGACCAAAGCCTTTTCTCCACATCTTAAAAAAAACAAAACAATAAAACAATCATTTGAGTTTCCTTTTCACTGACAACAATGTTGAGGTTTAAGATAAGTCATGAAAAAAAAGTTTCAGTAACATTTGTCAGTAAAAAAATGACAAATATTCATGCCATTTGTGATGGACTGAATTAACAGTCTACAGACTTTTTGTTTTCATTCTATGTATCTGAAAAATAGATCGGATCAAGGTTTCCCCGAGAATTAGGTCATCGCCATTGACCCCAGGTATGTGGGTCCTGTAGCACAATTTCTCATACCAACAGTATCATAACATGTAGCACTTATATATGTATATATATATATATATATATATATATATATATATATATATATATATATATATATATATATATATATAGTTCAAGCTAAGATAAACTTCCAAGGCCTCATCTTTCCTACGAGTGCATCGCATTTGCAGAAATGTCCAGCATAGATGCAATCATACCTCAAGCCCTTTTTAACAGCCACAACAACAACAACACATACGTTACCGTTAACCTCGCTTACTTGACTTAAGCGACTAAAAACATAAAGTCATACCGAGATGCCCATTAGTTTGGTTTCAGACAGCACGGTTTAGGAAAAAATATATATTTATATACACATCTACAGGTGTTAGCGAAAACAATGCGACCCGCTCAGCTGATGCACTCGTACAACTGTAATTATTACAATTTAAAAAAAAGCTGACATTCACTCGCCCTCCCCTCTCTGAGGCAGGTCAAACAGACAGACAGATACACAGACAGACAGACAGACAGAGTCCCGGTGGATCTGGAGCAGCAGCCGCAGTCGTTTCTTTGAGTAAACATTAGTCATCACTTCCTCTCTACACCCGTCACGAAACCAGGTTATGTCAGTAGCGTTGCTGCTAACACAAAACAAAGCCGCGCGATGGCTTTCTATTGACCTGAACTAACCTGCTTTGAAAGCAAAAAAATGGCCTCGTCTGGCAAGGCAGACAACGACATAGCCTCGCTAGCATCAAACTGTTAACAGACATACGAGGCCTTATCTTACCGTAAAGCAGCACCCAGTAGCAACACACCAAGCTAACGCTAGCCGAATCTTGTTAGCTTAGCAGATGTGTGTGTGTGTGAACAAGCTAACATATAGACACCCCCAACCCCACCTCTGTTGCGTTTTTTCGTCCACAGTTCAGCTGTCGTTTGCTCACCGGCCACGTCAATCGAGTGTGCGCTTTAAACACGTCACAACAAACAAGGTAACGAGACAACGACCTAGCTAGCTTGCCAGCTAGCCCCCCCTCTCTCTCTCTCTCTCCCTCTCCAAGCACAGCTAGCTAACAGCCAACATTAGCACCGCGGTAATGACGGAAGCTAACGTCTGCTACAGCAGAGCTGTTGTTTCCCCCTCCTCCTCCACCCCCAACACACACACTACGCTAGAAAATCCGATGTTTCACTCGCCAAGGCACACCCGCTTACCTCGGACGAAATATCCTTCAGCTCACCGATTAATGGGTGAATGTACGGCGAGGCGATAAACGCGGGATCCCTCCTAATCGTCTTTCATTCGTTAGTTCGGCATACACATTCGCACCGCTCCTGTAACAGAGACGAGCCGCCAGGCGTTAAGTACCAGCCGCTCCGGAGCGCGCACAGTAGTTGGAAGTTTGTCGCGGGAGCGCGCTCTGCACGAATCACATTTTTTTTATCATACAGATGGGGTTCAAATTTTTAAAATAAAAAATGTCATAAATAAATCTTTTCCTTACACTCACCTCTCCACTTTGGTGATGTTTGCGTCGATTTCATCCCACGTGACGATGAATTAATTCGCCAATAATCTCATCAGTCAGTCAGTCGCATCATAGTTATTGTTATTGTAATTGCTAACACACTAAAATGACATGTGTAGCACAACTATTTCAACTGACACACAGAGAGCAAAACCTCTTCTCAAGTCTCCAAGACTTTAAACATTTTCTGCTTTACACACATTTTGAAATTCAAAAATCATAAAGTCATGTTTGCCATTTCAAAACTGACACTACATGAGCCAATTGGCCACTATATGTGTTACCTGGCCAAACAATTGTTACCACTTCAACCTGGAAGTAGCACTAAAAAGACACAGGTGATGTTGTGTTTTTGTTCTTTTAAAGCATGTCGTCCCTCTCTCTCGTCCCTTTAACTCTCACGCTGTCCTCCAGCAATAAAAGGCCAAAAAAATCACTTTAAATGAATGAATGTGTTGCTGAGATGTAATTTTATGACGTGGTGTATGAAAATATCAGCCTCATTCTTTCAGCTGCAATCCCGGCGGTGTAAAACAGACTTGGGAGCAAATAAAATAAATATAAAAACATAATTCAAAGTGGTAAGTAGGCTGTACTCTGACACAGAAAAGTCATTCCCTCCAATGAGAATCTGGATCTCTCATATAAAACAACATCAGGGAAAGAAAAGGGTTTTTTCCTGTCTCTGAAGTACACTCTAGTTCTCCTAAGAGACCCAATCCACGATCTACCGAGCTCCACGGGGTCTTTAACAAAATGCTGATGACATCTTTCAAGAGAGCTGATTAGTCAGTAGGTGGTGCTTTTCTCCATGTTGATTTCTTATCAGGAACATAACCTGATCCAGAGCAGGTTAGCTCTGCAGCGTAAGTTACCATGGCGATGTACCCCGGTAAGAAGTGAACCAGAGTTAACCCTGAAGTTACCTCGCTAAGCCCAAATCCTGCTTCGTAGTACAGGCCTCCGGAGAATGAATGACGGTGAACTGGGTGAATGACACAACTGTACTCTGCTGTCCCTCCTACTGAGGTTGCACTTGTTGCACACAGCCAGAGAGCACCACACTATGAAATGAAAAGAGGACATTTTGTCTGAATATCCCCAGGAATGTGTGTAGCCCGAAAATTTAATCCATGAACGAAACAAAAGACAACACAAACGTTTCCTCTACTGGATAGTGTTGCAACTTATTTTGCTTTGGCGGCTACATCTTTTCCACAGCAGGAAAAACAGAGCAGCTTAGCAGCTTGTTGCCGTGGAGAAGCCTCACAGAACCGGGATATCAGGGCAGAGGCAAAACTCAACACCACAGACAAAGCCTCACGTCTTGTTTTGGGTTTTTTTCAGACATAGGTGTGTGCAGCACATGGCGAGCAATAGACAATAACTTAATCCTTAATGCAAACAAAACCAAAGAAATCATAGTTGACTATAGGAAAAAGCCAGGCCAGCACGTTCCCATTTCCACTAATGGAAATGGGAACTAGTGGGTCCCCTCCTTCCGGTTCTTAGGCACCATCAGTCCCTTTCATGGAATCTGAACACAAGTCTCATTATTTCCAAAGCCCATCAGAGACTGCACTTCCTCCGTCAGCTGAGGAAATTTGGGGTCAGTCAAGCAGGCATGACTAACTTATATCATGCTACAATCGAAGGTGTACTCACCTTCTCCATCCTGGTCTGGTATGGCAGTGCTACCAGCCAGGACAAACAACAGCTGGAGAGGGTAGTACACAGGGCCTCTAGAATCATTGGCTGTAGTCCACCGTCCACAGCCTCACACTATAACACCAGGCTTTCCAGGAAACATCATCTCTGACCCCTCCCATCCAGCACACCATCTATTCTCCCTCTTGCCATCAGGGAAGAGGTACAGAAGCATCACATGTAAAACATCACGCTTCAGGGATAGTACCTATCCACAAGCTTTTTGTCACCTGAATATACACTAAGCACTTTATGGTCTACCTCTAACATGATCTACCTCTCTTGCACTTTTGCACCACTGAACCCTACTGCTGCTGTTCAGTAAAAATGCACTTTTCTATGTATGTAGTGTTGTACTCCTTGTTATTTATGTGCCTTTTGGCCTTCTGTCTTGTGTATGTTGTGATGTTATTGTAATGTGATTTATGTGAGCATACCAAAGCACATTCCTATCAACTGTATTTTACTATATTGTTGAAATGGCTATAATAATAAACTTGAACTTTAGTGAGCCTCACTTTCAAAACTGAAAGGTAACAACTGTCATTCTCGTGTGCTGGTGTTGTTGTGCTCAGTATAAGAAATAAATCTTTTCTGTCTATTCTAATATGTGGATTTTATGAGAATGAGTGTTTCCTCACCAATGACATAAATCCTCCTTACTGAGCAGCAGAAGAACTGGGGACAGGATGTTTTTTTAAAGTCATCGCAGATTTGACGTGGGCTAACCGGAGCGCCCGGAGAAAACCCTTTTATGCCAGCTTCCTGCCACTAACAGTGGCACAAGAAGTTGAGGTCCTGAGTTCCTTCCTTAAGGCAGCAGCAGAAGAACTGGGGACGGGATGTTTTTTTACAGTTCGGCGATGCCTTTAAAGTCATTGCCGATTTAACGTGGGCCAACCGGAGCACCCAGAGAAAACCCTTTTATGCCAGCTTTCTGTCACTAACAGCAGCACGACAAGGTGAGGTCCTGAGTTCCTCACTACTTCTTCTGCTGCCTGCAGCAGCAGAAGAACTGTTGGATCGTCTTCAGCAGAGACGTCTTTTTGGTTGGTGCTGCTTGAACCTCAGCTGAAGGAGGAGAACCGATAGCCTCATCCATTTGCTCAACTGGAGCAATGTGGACCTTATTTTTACGAACGTTAAGGAAGCGGCTCTTCTTCTGGATTTTGATGGTATTTGCATCCGTCACTTTGGAGGTTCTTGGTGCTGCTTCCATTCCAAGAGTGGGAGCCTCTTTTTTACAATCCTGTTCCTTTGCAGGGTGGATTTTTGTTTTCCATCTTTTTTTGAGGCAACATGCAGACATCATCCTCTGGTAAATGTTGCTTTTGACCCTGCCTACAGATTTACGGTTTTTGACTTTGTTGTCCTTCTGACAGGTTGTATCCATCTCAGATGAGGACAGAGAGGTTCCTGGTGTTGCTTCCATTCCAAGAGTGGGAGCCTCTTTCTGACAATCCTGTTCCTTTGCAGGGTGGATTTTTGTTTTCCATCTTTTTTTGAGGCAACATGCAGACATCATCCTCTGGTAAATCTGGCTTTTGAGCCCGCCTAAAGATTTACCTTTTTTGGCTTTGTTGTCCTTCTGACAGGGTGTATCCATCTCAGATGAGGATAGACAGGTTCCTGGTGTTGTTTCCATTTTTGTGACAATCACCAGATCTTCTTCTGTCTCTCGGTGCTCTGGCTGAACGAGAGAAGCATCTGAGCGTTGAGCTTCATCGTCATCGGCTTCTTGTCCTGCTGGTCCTGGTGTTGAATCCATCACCAGATCTTCTTCTGTCTCTCGGGGCTCTTGCTGGACAAGAGAAGCATCTGAGCCTTGAGCTTCATCGTCATCGGCTTCTTGTCCTGCTGGTCCTGGTGTTGAATCCATCACCAGATCTTCTTCTGTCTCTCGGTGCTCTTGCGGGACAAGAGAAGCATCTGAGCCTTGAGCTTCATCGTCATCGGCTTCTTGTCCTGCTGGTCCTGGTGTTGAATCCATCACAAGATCTTCTTCTGTCTCTCGGGGCTTTTGCTGGACAAGAGAAGCATCTGAGCCTTGAGCTTCATCGTCATCGGCTTCTTGATCTGCTGGTCCTGGTGTTGAATCCATCACCAGATCTTCTTCTGTCTCTCGGTGCTCTTGCTGGACGAGAGAAGCATCTGAGCCTTGAGCTTCATCATCATCGGCTTCTTGTCCTGCTGGTCCTGGTGTTGAATCCATCACCAGATCTTCTTCTGTCTCTCTGTGCTCTTGCTGGACGAGAGAAGCATCTGAGCCTTGAGCTTCATCGTCTTCGGCTTCTTGTCCAGCTGGTCCTGGTGTTGAATCCATCACCAGATCTTCTTCTGTTTCTCTGTGCTCTTGCTGGACAAGAGAAGCATCTGAGCCTTCAGCTTCAGCGTCATCGGCTTCTTGTCCTGCTGGTTCTGGTGTTGAATCCATCACCAGATCTTCTTCTGTCTCTCGGTGCTCCTGCTGTACGAGAGAAGCATCGGAGCCTTGAGCTTCATCGTCATCGGCTTCTTGTCCTGCTGGTCCTGGTGTTGAATCCATCACCAGATCTTCTTCTGTCTCTCGGTGCTCTTGCTGGACGAGAGAAGCATCTGAGCCTTGAGCTTCATCGTCATCGTCTTCTTGTCCTGCTGGTCCTGGTGTTGAATCCATCACCAGATCTTCTCTGTCTGCCTTTGGCAATACATAGTGCTCTAAAAAGAGTTTTTCCAGACTAGCACTCAAAAATGTAATACACACTTTTGGGCACTGTCGGCTAGGTCTGGTCAAAGCAATCACCTTCCTAAGATCTACTGGAACATTTGAGGATGGTGGGATTAAATGTTGGTTGGATGGGCACCTGAGGCATCTGGGGGATTCGTATTGGGTCCGTTTGTGGTAGAATTTTGAAAATTCAACACAAACAAATCTGGGTCTGGGTGCAAGAGGTCCAACTCCTGGCGGTTTGGGTCCTTGGGGGTTGGGTCCAGGAGGTCCAGCTCTGGGTGATCCAGCTCTGGGTGATCCAGCTCTGGGTGGTCCAGCTCTTGGTGGTCCAACTCCGGGCAGTGCAACTCTGGGCTGTGCAGCTCTGGGTGGTCCAGCTCTGGGCATTTTGGGTCCAGGAGGTCCAGCTCTGGGTGGTTTGGGTCCCGGAGATCCAGCTCTGGGTGGTCCAACTCTGGATTTTTTGGGTCCAGGAGGTCGAGCTCTGGGTGGTCCAGCTCTGGGTGGTCCAGCTCTTGGTGGTCCAACTCCGGGCAGTGCAGCTCTGGGTGGTGCAGCTCTGGGTGGTCCAGCTCTGGGCGTTTTGGGTTCAGGAGGTCCAGCTCTGGGTGGTCCAGCTCTGGGTGGTTTGGGTCCCGGAGATCCAGCTCTGGGTGGTCCAGCTCTGGATTTTTTGGGTCCAGGAGGTCGGGCTTTGGGTGGTCCAGCTCTGGGTGGTCCAGCTCTGGGCCTTTTGGGTCCAGGAGGTCGGGCTCTGGGTGGTCCAGCTCTGGGTGTTCCAGCTCCGGGCAGTGCAGCTCTGGGCTGTGCAGCTCTGGGTGGTCCAGCTCTGGGCGTTTTGGGTCCAGGATGTCCAGCTCTGGGTGGTCCAGCTCTGGTTGGTTTGGGTCCCAGAGATCCAGCTCTGGGTGGTCCAGCTCTGAGTGGTCCAGCTTTGGGCGTTTTTGGTCCGGGAGGTCCAGCTCTGGGTGGTCCAGCTCTGGGTGGTCCAGCCTTGAGCGATCTGGCTCTGGGCGTTTTGGGTCCAGGAGGTCCAGCTCTGGGTGGTCTAGCTCTGAGCGATCTGGCTCTGGGCGGTCTGGGTCTGGGCGCTCTCCTCCTCTTCCTCGCTTTAGGAGTTGTGGAGGGTTGGTTTAATGATGTAAAGACATCCATTTGTTTTGACTGGAGCAGAGTGGACCTTATCTATACAAGATTCACACTCACAACAAGGTCTCTCTTCTGATTTGACGTCCTTGGGTCCGGGGCATCTGGCTCTCTGTAGGCGGTCTGGGCACGGGTGGTCCAAGTAGTACGCTCCTCTTCCTTGTGCTGCTATTCAGGATCTCTGCTCAAGTCAAAGAGAAGGGAGGTATATTTATGCTATTCCAGAGTGATGACGCATCAAAGGAACATCAAAGGTGCTGTGACATCAAGCTACTGTGATGACGCATCAGAAGCACGCCATACGCTGATGAGGCGGAAATTCGCGCGTGACGCTGTGACGCGAAGCCAATCAGCGTTGAGATTCTGCTCGTGTCGTCTCTCGCCAGAGAATCAGTAATGGCTGCCAAAAGGGGGGCGGGGGTTTGCGCAAGATAGCGACCAATGAAGACGTAAAGTTTAGTAGCCTAGTCGGAGTTTTCACTTTTCACCCCTCAGTGTCGATTAGTTTTTACCGCTTTTGAGCCTTCATCGTTTTCAAGTGTAACGTGCTTGCCAATACTGCTTGTTATTGTTTTTTTTTCTACGGGAATCAGTTGAGTACGGCAGCTTGCTAGTTAGCTCTTAGCGTTAGCTTAGTTACGGCTAACGTCCCACGGAGCTGAAGTGCTGTCACCATGTTCAAGTCTGAAAGGCAAAGAGCTGCAGCTTTATTACCGAGAACCACCTGAGATCTTACTGCGGCTGACAAGGCACTGCGGGAGCAACGTTGGCCACTGACCGAAGCTGCTAGGTAAGGAAAGAAAGCTGTACTCTAGTGCCTTAACGTATACGGCGTTGTTGTTTCTAGTAGCTATCTTAGCTAGCTATATTCTGATCCCCTGGTATTTCAGCTGTTATGTGTTTTGTATACATGTTAATGTATAACAAACCAGAGACCGTCTGTGGTGCAGACAACAAGGTCGCGGCCGTATTTTAGTGTTTAACGTTATATCCGGTGTTTATGGAGATGCTACAGTGTTAGCATAGCCCAGCTCCATTGCCAAAACAAGCATTTTAAAAGATATCTGCATGTTGACTTCCGGACGGACTTGACCATGACTTCTGACTTTTTATTTTATTTATTTATTTATTTTCGTTACTTCTGCATACTCTTTATCCGTTTATTGCGTTTAAATCACAACACAGTGTGTTTGGGATTTCGTCGCATACCGCTGTATTGCACCAAGCTATGTCGCTGGCTGTTCACAGTGGATGAGGCTCTATGACGTCCACCGAGCACCCATGGGTGATGTTATAAACTCAGACAGGACGCCGTTTGGTTTCCCGGTGTATCTGATACTGATTACACTTACAAAGCAGTAATAGTGTTTATTTCGGCCATTAGATTTTGAAACATTGTAGCTGTCTACGCGCAGTTAAGCCCCGCCTCCTCCGATGCGTCCAGCGCGGTATATACACTCAACAAAAATATAAACGCAACACTTTTGTTTTTGCTCCCATTTTTCATGAGATGGACTTAAAGATCTAAAATTTATTCCAGATACACAATATTACCATTTCTCTCAAACATTGTTCACAAATCTGTCTAAATGTGTGATAGTGAGCACTTCTGCTTTGCTGAGATAATCCATCCCACCTCACAGGTGTGCCACATCAAGATGCTGATCTGACATCATGATTAGTGCACAGGTGTACCTTATACTGTCCACAATAAAAGGCCTCTGAAATGTGCAGTTTTGTCTCAGAGCAAAATGCCACAGATGCCACAAGCATTGAGGGAGCGTGCAATTGGCATGCTGACAGCAGGAATGTCAACCAGATCTGTTGCTCGTGCATTGAATGTTCATTTCTCCACCATAAGCCGTCTCCAAAGGCGTTTCAGAGAATATGGCAGTACATCCAACCGGCCTCACAACCGCAGACCACGTGTAACCACACCAGCCCAGGACCTCCACATCCAGCCGGTTCACCTCCAAGATCGTCTGAGACCAGCCACTCAGACAGCTGCTGAAACAATTGGTTTGCATAACCAAACAATTTCTGCACAAACTGTCAGAAACCGTCTCAGGGAAGCTCAACTGCATGCTCGTCGTCCTCATCGGGGTCTTGACCTGACTCCAGCTCGTCGCCGTAACAGACTTGAGTGGGCAAATGCTCACATTCGATGGCGTCTGGCACGTTGGAGAGGTGTTGTCTTCACGGATGAATCTCGGTTTACATTGTTCAGGGCAGATGGCAGACAGCGTGTGTGGCGTCGTGTGGGTGAGCGCTCTGCTGATGTCAATGTTGTGGATCGAGTGGCCCATGGTGGTGGTGGGGTTATGGTATGGGCAGGCATCTGTTATGGATGAAGAACACAGGTGCATTTTATTGATGGCATTTTGAATGCACAGAGATACCGTGATGAGATCCTGAGGCCCATTGTTGTGCCATACATCCATGAACATCACCTCATGTTTCAGCAAGATAATGCACGGCCCCATGTTGCAAGGATCTGTACACAATTCTTGGAAGCTGAAAGTGTCCCAGTTCTTGCATGGCCAGCATACTCACCGGACATGTCACCCATTGAGCATGTTTGGGATGTGCTTGACCGGCTTATACGACAGCGTGTACCAGTTCCCACTAATATCCAGCCATTGAAGAGGAGTGGACCAACATTCCACAGGCCACAATTGACAATCTGATAAACTCTATGCGAAGAAGATGTGTTGCACTGCATGAGGCAAATGGTGGTCACACCAGATACTGACTGGTTCTGAGTCTCCAGACCCCCAATAAAGCAAAAAACTGCACATTTCAGGGTGGCCTTTTATTGTGGACAGTATAAGGCACACCTGTGCACTAATCATGATGTCAGATCAGCATCTTGATGTGGCACACCTGTGAGGTGGGATGGATTATCTCAGCAAAGCAGAAGTGCTCACTATCACACATTTAGACAGATTTGTGAACAATGTTTGAGAGAAATGGTAATATTGTGTATCTGGAATGAATTTTAAATCTTTAAGTCCATCTCATGAAAAATGGGAGCAAAAACAAAAGTGTTGGTTTATATTTTTGTTGAGTGTATGTATTTTGTTTATAACGCACGATAATATGTTTAGCAGCTATAAGGGACATTTCAAGTGTATTTAAATATACATTATCAGTCAACAATTATAACCAATATAAAGATATAGTTAACATTATAACAACTATGTTTTACTGTCACTTATTGTCTGTTTTTACAGCAGCATATACTTAAAGATGCTTCGTGAGGAGTTAAAGTTGCGATTAATAAACACTTCCCTATTATACTGATTTTTATCAATTCCACACAGCTGTCAGAGGTCCAACAACACTGGATTCTATATGCATTACCCCAAAACCATCCGTGGTCCTGAAGTTCAGCTGTCTAAAAGTTGCTCTGCTGAGCTCTCAGTCTGTTTGTGTGCCTGCACCTTTAAATGCTAATGAGCTCCGTCCGTCATCGCCTACTTGGAGAGCGATGGAGACGATGCCACTGTTTACAGTGGATGTATTGCTATGGCTCGCCTATGTAGCTCAGGTGAAGTTGCTGGTTGGGACAGATCCTTTTACGAGGGTCCGTGTAGCTCTGAGCGACGACATTGTGAAACACCGCTATCTCACTGCCGTCTCACTGCAGGACACGCCAAACTTCACCTCGGTGATGAACGCCCCCTCTCGGATATCTCCTATCATCGCAGAGGAGTTCGGCCGATGCAAATGACTCCTTTCTTTATGTCACCACAGGAGCATGAATCTGAACAGCCTGTAGGAGTGCCGTTGTACCAGTGGGTGGGCTGCAGAGACCACGCAGGAGTCGCTTGTTTTCCTCATCCTGGGAGTTGACAGGCTCAGGGAGGACCAGTTTATAGGTGTAGAGACCAGAGAAAACAAAAAAAAAAAAAAGTTTTTCATAATATGGGACCTCTAAATCTGCTTACAGCTACATGACAGTGTGTCTTAGAGCATTACATGTTCACTGCTTCTAAATACTAAATAAAGAGTCAAAAGTGATGCTGTGCATAATCTATTTTCTTCCATTTGTAAAACATTTTGGAAGGTGGACTTTAATGTTTTTTTGTAGAGCAGAAGGATCTGCATATATATCCCAAATTCCATGTCAATTGGAATTATGCCGTGAGAGGCGTGGACGTTTGAAAATCAACTTTGCAAGGGTGTGCTAAAAAAAAAATCACATCTTTTCATAAAAGGCAAAAAATGTGCAAGAATAATAAACGCTGCAGTTTCAACAGGGGCCTAGTCGATGCTCTGGGGCCCTAATAATGAATAAATGACCAAAAAAAAGTAAGTTTACCTTGAGATGAGAGTCTCCACATGTCCTCCATGTCAAACCCTGTGAGGATCTTTTAACGATCTAAGAATGTGAGGTTTTAATCACGACGTCCCTTAATGAAACAGTGCATCTTAATTTTTAACAGCAACTACAAAAAAAAAAAAGAAAACAAGTCTGAAACCATCACATTTCTAGTGACTCAGCACTTGAGAGAGATGAAGCCATGTGATTAAGTCTTGATGCTTAAACATGAACTGGATGGGATTAGATTAAGAGGCCATGTTGCTTCCTCCATGGTAATCTGGATACACACACACACACACACTCTTGATACTGGCGGTTGTGGTGGGAGGGGCTACACAGGCTGGGATTACAGAGCAGGATTGGTTATGTTAGTGCATTGTCCCAGTAGGCGAGCAGCAGCCTGGGCACACTGGAGGGCCAGACGGACTCAGACGGCAAGAAAAGTGACAGATTTCTGTGAATAATGTCCTCAACAGCGGTTTAGTCACTGCAGGTCTACTTCCCTCCCATAAACATACGGAGAGGAACCTTGTTTCTCTTTAAAACATGCTGAGTACAGCCCTTCTTTCCTCGACCACACGGATCACATGTGGTCTACACTGCCAACTCTGCTTCTGGATGGAAATAGTTTTTTAAATGATCCTCAGATGTAGAGTAGGCTGTGCCGAATGCAATATATGGTCAATATATAACTAAACAAAACGGAAGCATCTAATGAAATACACTCAGAACTGTAACCTCTGCAGGACGGAACAAAAATATAAGATATTCATCATAAATAATTGATTTTAAAGGTGTTGTTTATTTAAGATGAGAATTAGTCGTCACTGAATGGATATTAACCGGTCTTTTTTTTTTTTTTTTGCAGTGTCACTGAACGTCGACTTGATGTGTTGGAAACATGAAGTGCATCCACTTCCAATGAGGACAGCGACAAGTCTGTGGGAGGGGGGGTGAGGGAGGAGCACGGGGGGAGGGAGTGGGACCATCCAAACCCAGCAGAATGTTAAGCTGCGTCGCTATGCTGCTGGAATTTGAATTTCTGGTTTGGACATAACGATGCACTCCCCCCCCCCCTTTTCTCATCTGAGTAAAGATGAGGTAAAGGGAGATGGGAGGCCGAGGAGAGACATTGAGGGAGAAAGTGAGGAGACGAGGGTGATGGATGGAGGGTGGAGTGCAACCTGAGGAAGGTGACCGGGAGCAATACGATTCAACAGCAAATTCCTGACATGACGCCGTTGGAGTGCTTATCCTGATCCTCAGACTCCTCGCCGAGGACTTGTTGAGCACCGAGTTTAACCCCGAACGACCTTTAAAAACTCAAGAGGGACGTGGCTATAGCCTGGATCTACCCAGACGCATCGAAACGTCTCAAAAATGTCACAAGGTACTTCAGATGAATGAGATGTGTTAATTAGTGAGGGGTGCTGAATCCCCCGTCTTCATGCTAAGCTAAGCTAACTTCATATTTACAGAAATGTCCTATTCTTGGTGGCCGCTCTGATTTGTGTCAAAGTAAAAGAAAAAAAAAAAAACGTATTGTTTCAGTGAACCTAAACTGTGATTTAAAATAAAAATGTCATTCTAAAGAATAAGAGAATCATGTGCTCCTTGGGTTGGGGTTATTCATTATGAGCTATTTAGGTGGAGTGGCATATTGTAACAGGATACATATTTAGATTATAAAAATATCAAAGTTTCTTTTATAAAGAAGCTTTTTTATATTTATTCCCTCATTCTTTGAAAGATGAACCTGTGTGGGCGGAGTTAATTTATATGTAATTAATATTATTATTAAATATAAATTAATTTGCTGCAGCATGGTGAAGTCAAACTAAATATTATTAATATTTGTTGTGTTCTTCCTGTAATGCGGAATCCCCCCCGGATCTATTTGTCCGACCTGCGTGTGATTACGCGGCGTCGGTGCTTTTTTTTTTTTTTTACACTGCTATCGAGGAATCATCTGCGGACGCACACGTCGTCGTGGAGTCGCTCTGCCTTGAAACTCGAGCCGCGCGAGCGCGCATTTGCGTAATGACAGGCAGGCTCGCGCGGGGTAGCTCGTTGCTTACGTAACGCTGCCGTTTTGCTCACGAGGGTTTTCTCGAGAATGAATTATGCAAATGGGGGTTAGTATGATCACGTGCAGCTCAAGATGAGTTTCATAGAAATAGAAAGAAATGGAAAATTATTCTGGGTTTAAAAAAAAGGTTTTAGTGAAGACCACGTGTGTGAATGTGAGAGCGCATACACTGGCTGAAAGGTGTGTGATACATGGACATTACTATTTTATTATTATTATTATTATTATTATTATTAGGTATTGAATGTCTTTATAAAAAAAATCAACCCAGTCTAATAAACGTCACAAGTATTAAAGATCAGTTGAATGTTTTGACGTCACAAAGGAGTGCTGTAGAGTTTGGGTGGAGGAGAGGAGGTGGAGGAGGTGGAGGAGAGGAGAGGAGGTGAGGAGGAGGTAGGGAGGTGGAGGAGAGGAGGTGGAGGATAGGAGGTGGAGGAGAGGAGGAGGAGTCGTCAGGATGTGAGCTGGTCAAAGGCATTTCACAAACCCCAAAAGATGCTTTCAGTTATTCAGGCTCATTAGATCTCTGCTCAGGTTCAAAGTGGGCGGAGCTGAAGCACCTAAACACAGCACCTAAACACAGCACCCAAACACTACACAGCACCTAAACACAGCACCCAAACACTACACAGCACCTAAACACAGCACCTAAACACAGCACCCAAACACTACACAGCACCTAAACACAGCACCCAAACACTACACAGCACCTAAACACAGCACCCAAACTCTACACAGCACCTAAACACAGCACCCAAACACTACACAGCACCTAAACACAGCACCCAAACACTACACAGCACCTAAACACAGCACCCAAACACTACACAGCACCTAAACACAGCACCCAAACACTACACAGCACCTAAACACAGCACCCAAACACTACACAGCACCCAAACACAGCACAGCACCCAAACACTACACAGCACCCAAACTCTACACAGCACCTAAACACAGCACAGCACCCAAACACTACACAGCACCCAAACACTACACAGCACCTAAACACAGCACAGCACCCAAACACAGCACAGCACCCAAACACTACACAGCACCCAAACTCTACACAGCACCTAAACACAGCACAGCACCCAAACACTACACAGCACCCAAACTCTACACAGCACCTAAACACAGCACCCAAACTCTACACAGCACCTAAACACAGCACCCAAACTCTACACAGCACCCAAACACTACACAGCACCCAAACACTACACAGCACCCAAACACTACACAGCACCCAAACTCTACACAGCACCTAAACACAGCACCCAAACTCTACACAGCACCCAAACACTACACAGCACCCAAACACAGCACAGCACCCAAACACTACACAGCACCCAAACACAGCACAGCACCCAAACACTACACAGCACCCAAACACAGCACAGCACCCAAACAGCACAGCACCCAAACACAGCACAGCACCCAAGCACAGCACCTAAACACAGCACCCAAACACAGCACCCAAACCCAGAGAAGAGGGACATCAGGAAGAATCCATGAAATACGTTGAAAGGAAACCTTTTTGTTGAATATGAAGCAGAACAATGAACGTGGAGAACGAAAGCAAAGAATATAAAGAGTTTTCTCTTCTATGAGATATCAAGTTAAAAAAAAAACATGTTTAAAGTCACGCTGAGTGTTTCATGAAGACTGAAAAAGGAGAACAACACAGGATGCGTTTTCCAATAATAACATGATTGATACCGAGTTATCTTTTTGGCTTGTTTACTACATTTTGGGGTCGCAGATGAGCCAGAAGCTGCAAAGTGAAGCGTTAACAGCAGTGGCTGTATCTGGATGCACACTGACCTCTAGTGGACAAACTGCAGAAGTCAGTAATCAATTAACCGGTTATCTCTTATTGTTTTTATTATATGTAATTGTGCTTTGGCAACACATTTCATTGTCATGCAAATAAAGCCTTATGAACTGAATTGACAGAGACAGTCTGTCTGTCTCTCTGTCTCTGACAGACAGACACACAGCCAGTATCATCAGACAAACATCTTCCCTCTGTGATTCCTTGGAAACCAAAAAGGCTTCACAGTGAGCCTCCTTACTGGTGGAATACTGGTCTGGTGTGGGAACCCCAGTATGTCCCGCCGCCTCTGAAAACAACAAAGTTAAGAAACGATCATGTGACACGCTGTAGAGGAGACAAACGCTGCGCGCCCAGACAGAGAGGTTGTATGGGGACTGCCGTATTTATTCCGCATATTCACATACATAAAACAATGTGCACCGTAGCAAAAAAAAAGCTTGTATTTACAAAAAAAGAAAAATCGATATACACAAATGAATCTTATAATACAACGAGAGAAAATCCTTCAGTGATCCTCACAACAGAGCAAGTACGAACAAAACTTACTTTTTTTGGACACTTTGTAAACTTTTTGTGCGGAGATTCTTTGTTTTTTTTACAAGGAGATAAAGTGTGTGTGTATATTACAAAAAACTCAGATGCACATCAAATATGCAAGCTGTGGCCCACATTCGCTGGTTGCATGAGGGTAAAAAAAAAACACCCCCACTACAAGCTTTTCCTCGTTTCGCTCACCAGTTCTTACCTTCAGTGCATAAAATTGATCTATTAAACACTAATTACAAATGTAACATAAGTATATCTTTTGCAAGAGTAAACGCCGTACGATTTCCATCGTCATGTAACTCAACCAAAAAGGATAAATCCAAACTCTTGTAGTGTGACTCTTAAAGCATCCGAGAACATGCTGATGTAAAACTGGCGACCGCACTCCTCCCGCAAACATCCCATCTAACCTGGAAACAACCTGAGATCGTTTCTAAAACCACCGGAGAACTTGGCCACGACGACGGAGAACAAACACGCTAGATTATCGAAACGTTCCCGCCAAAAACGGTGTCGCCGCTGTGACCGAAAACACAAGATCTACGACTGAAAAACAAACACTTTCCATGCGTTAAGTTGTTATCTTGATGTTATTTTTAGAAAGAATCGAGTCGCGTATGAAAGGTTATCTGGATTCAGTGGAAAATATAGGTACGATTGTAAAAGCATGGAGATGGCCGGTACTGCTCTAATGACAGAAATGTATTTTTTAATGGGAGAATAAGTCAGTGTATGGATGTGTGTGTGTGTATATAAAAATAAAACTGCCAATCTTTATACCTCATAACATCAGCACATGTTGCACAAGGTGATTCTTTCATGTTTCTTCTGAAAACTGGAAATAAGTTGCGTCTCGAATCCAACAATGGTGTTATTATCCGTATCTCACGGCGATTCTACGACGCCGAAGCTCCTCCGAGAAAACCTGCTGCTGCCCACCGCTGTTACAAAACAGAAGGGTTTAACTAATATGCTGAAAAAAACAAAAAACATGCAGAACCTGTGAACGTCCCAGATTGTAAGCGATAGAAAGCTCAGGGACGGCGTATTTAGAGTTTGATGGGAAAGGAGGGTTTTTTTTGGGAAAGAAACCCATCGTGTGCTGATGATGTTGGTCCAAACGTTTTTCCGGTGCTGGTCCCACGGCAACGGGACCTCTAGACTGATTTATGAACAAGAAAAGCTCGGCTGCTTGACAAAATGGGGCAATTTGTGGATATCGAGTGTTGTTCACTTTAAATCAATTTGAGAGCAAAGAGGAGAGAAAATTAAAAAAACAAAACTTTTTTTGGCCGATAGCAGCTAGTTTGATGAACAGTCTTTATAATATTAACTGGCTTCCGATTGCCCTCCAGACCGGAAGAAATGGTAAAATAAATTATCGTGTATGCAGACTCGTAGATTCTTGCATATGGGTTCATGTGGGCGGTTTATCCCAGCAGCAGTCCAGACAGGGCGTTCAGGTCTCTCATGTACGGGTTGTCGCTGAGGATGCGGTCGATCCGCTGCTTCTGGTCGGGGAAGATGTCGTACAGCTTCCTCTTCAGCTCCGACGTCTCCCCCGGCGACCGCTGGGGAGGCGGCGAGGGCGAGGGCGAAGGGGTGCGGCGGGGCGGGTGCCACTCGGGGGGGCCGGAGTGAGGCCAGTGAGTGGTGGGAAGGGCCATCAGGCTGGAAGGCGGCCGCGGAGTGGCGGCGGGGGTTCGGGGAGCGGAGTGGAGGGCCTGGACGTAGACCGGCTGCTGCTGCTGCTGCTGGGAGGACGGCCGGAAGTCTGGCGGTCTCAAGGGGGGAGGGGTGAACGGAGCCATCCTGACAGGAAGAAGGAGAGAGAGTGAGAAAGGTGGCGTAGCATGTTCCCCGAAGACGATCGTCTTTAGTAGGGGTGGGTAAAATATCGATACGGCAATATATTACGATACGTTGCCGTCCAATACAATATCGATTTTTTAACTCCAATCAATTAAAAAAAAAAAAGATTCATGTTGTGAATGCAGTCCTTTATCCTTTTTCATTTTATTTTCAATATTTATTCCAGTGAATTTCATGGGAATTAATAAAATGGAGAGGCTGTTTTGAATGAAATAGTTTTGACTCAATCTGTTCTCTGATCAATATCATCTGATGTACATATACAGGTACTTGTGTTTATTTATATCGTGATATCGTGATATCGTGATACGTATCGTATCGTGAGGTTCTTGCCGATACTCACCCCTACTCTTTAGTGTAAATGCTTCTTTAATATTCATTGTCTCAACATTTTAATCACAGCATCCTCAGCAGCCATCAAACGCTAAGCTACCTGACTCTACCAACTTTAACCCTAAACGTGGGCTTCAGGTAGGCCGACTTATTCATGTCTTTAAATGGTGAGAATTCTCTATTCGTGAGGTGCAACAGGCCGGTCATTCACTGCAACACCAGCCCCAACAGTAGGCCAACGTTCATCAAGTCATCGTGCGAATAAATGAGAGTATTTATGTGACATTGGAATCATATAAAGGATGGATATTAACAGGTTTACACACACACACACACACACACACACACACGCAGGTTAAACACACCTGTTGTCTTTACGCAGGAAGAAGTCCAGGTGAGGTCCGTTCTTCCCCAGGGGGTCATCGGGGATCATGAAGTGGTCCTCCACGAACGTAAACTGAAGCAACCTGTCAGTGGAAAGCAAGAAGTCAAATTTGTATTATTTTTTTTAAACAAACGCATACTTTGGATTTCAAGAAGAAGGGCCGAGTATGAAAAGCAAAACATTGCATTGAGTTTTTGTTAAAAATGGAACAAAAAGAGTCACCTCTCTAGAATGATCCTACGCCAGGTGTCCGAGCTGTCGACGAAGTCCCTCAGGTTGTCGTTGGTTACGATGATGCCGTCCGTTTTCTCTGCGAGGTGGAGCAAGAACCTACCGGAGAGAGATTTTAGATTCAATACAGAAAGTTTCATACAGACAATAAATGACACAACTAGAAAGCATAGAGATATATATATTTTTTTTACATGTCCGAGAAGGAGTGAGAAGAAGTAAACACTTATTTAATCCCACCCCTTCTCCATAATTCATATCCTCTCTCATCATATATTTTCTGTTTTTAGTTAATTCTTTATCATTAGATTGTTTTTTTTAAACTCAACCAAAATCTTTTTTTCTTTCATTTATTATTATTTTTTAAACTTTACTTAACAATTATCTTACAAAATCATTTTTTCCTCATGTATTCCTATCAGATATATATTATAGTTTCTTGCACATTCATTTAATTTAATACAAAAATCTAAAAAGGTATTGAGATATTTTAATATCCAAACTATAAATCCATTCAGAATTTAAAATAAATAAACAAAACCGGAATTTAAGAAAGAATAAACATTTTTGGCTTTCAAAACTTCAAAAAGTCACATTTGACATCACATGGCAGCGTTTCAGAGCAGACATGCGTTTCATCAGTCCTCTCGTTGGTGAGGTTACTCATCTCTGTAGTGGAAATAGTAGAGCGAGGGCGCGGTGAGAGTCGGGGACAGACCGTTACATATCTACGTGGGAGGATATAAAGCTCATCATGGGAGAGATGAGTGACTCAGACCGACTGATAGCCTTCGTGTCTGGTGTGAACTCAGTCTGCTTTGTTTACGTCGTCTACGTAGAAAGAGCCTGGTGGACTCTCCTGGTTGCGTACCGGTCGTCGTGCGACGATATCCTCTGGCCACACACCTCTCTGGAGGGCGTGAAGGAGAGCAGCCGCAGGTCCTCCAGCTGGTTCAGAAAGTGTTGCTCTGTAATGAAAACACACAATCACGTTACTATTGCACGACAAGGACAAAACATGCACGTTGCTTGTATGAAACGTCTGGTTTCTATGACCTAAAATGAAAATGATGAAATTAAATGATATTATATTTCCACTTTAAACCAGATGCAGCAACATGCAAAATAATGTGAGACACTTAAACCTGCTCATCATGGTTTCCTTGGCAACACAATGTGCTATATGTGCCCCCCCCACGGTGTAATACACCTGCACCAGCGGTACCTGTTGTGTGCCGGTCTCTCTTCTGACGCCACTGGGGAACGAAGACCGTGATCTCCCTGTGGCCCCGCCTCCAAAAGGTCTCCACGGCGATCGCTATCCCTCGACAGGAGAAGAATCGATGGAGGCCGTGGCTGGAGGGGAAGAGGGACTTCATTAATCTGACTGGGACATTATTTGGACACAGCAGCAGCAGCAGGTCCACAAAAACACTGATAAGCGGCGTCTCCATGGATACGACTTGGCAGGAGGATGGAGGGGAGGTAAGGCCAGGTAAAAGGGAGCACTGGTACTGTGATGTCACTGGTTTTTGGCAGATAGAAAGAGTTCTTTCTTTCCTTCCATGGACAGCGATGGAGACACACAGATGTCTTAACTGGTTTCGCTGGCCTCCCTTTGCGACAGAAGTAATGCAAACCTGGCAGTTATTTCTGTGGCATTCGATACCAAACAGCGACAAAACAACAAACACAGCGATATGACCCAGATTGTTTTTGGCGGTGACGTGGCCCCGCATTCACGCACACGTCAGACAGCCGTGATGCAACAAACGCGTCGCTAGGACACAAAAAAACCACAAGACAACACAAACAACAAACACCGACAGAGATGAGAAACTCCCCGAGAGCAGCGAGTTCCTCGCCGAGCAGGCAATGACTTCTCTCCAAATGTTTTTCACTGTTGGCGAGTCTAAAAAGCCTGACTAGTGCTGAAAGAAAAATCTAACAAACGGATTCAAAAGAAATTAAAACAATTCTATTCACATAAAACACACACACACACACACACGCACGCACGCACGCAGCGATCAGATCAGTGATGCAAACTTCAGGGAAGTTCCACATGCTGTTGAAAGAGAAAGTGATGAAGGACACCACAACAGGAAGTGATCGATTGTGCAAGAGTAAAATCACCGTGGTAACCTGGACATGACATGATGAGGTAAAACGTTCTCTATCAAATACCCTAAACAACCACTTCCTGGATCTTCCCTTGAGTACTTGGTGTGTCTCAACGTATTACCCAATAAAAACACAACGGCAAAATCTTTTTTGGGTTCATCCTGTGTGACGGATGTTAAGTCTGTTTAGGCATAACTTCTGGAAAGGAGGCAGCGAGGGGGGGGGGGGGGGGGGTAGTGACACAGAATGTGAAAAGGAGGTGGTTGCAAAAGCGAGAGGTCAAGACAAAGTCATCCGGCGAGTGTGAAAAGGCTGCATTCCTTCCTTTGTTGCACAATTATTTCTGGATAAAACAAGAAAATTACAGTTTTTTTTACAAAAAAAAAAAAATGCCTTCCTTCCCAAAAACACCCCCTCCCTCCCTCCCCCTCCTTAAATCGCGTTGTCACAACTGCTTTCGCTCTGCCGAACTCACACACACACACACACACACACACACACACACACACACACACACACACACACACACACACACACACACACACACACACACACACACACACACACACACACACACACACACACACACACACACACACACACACACACACACACACACACACACCACTGTGTGAATCCGTGGGCGAGGTTTTGGTGCACCAACGCAATACGAGTTGTAGCTGCGGCCTACGCACAGTCACAGTCGGTTTACTGAGAGCACGACCGAGAGTGTGTGCCCTTAACTGATGATGATGATGGTGATGATGGGAAGGGGTGACCGCTTCTTGTGCAAAAAGTAGAAGAAAAAAAAAACGTGATGCAAAACGCTCCAAGTGTGGGTAGGAATCTTTAAACCTTAGAAATCAGTGTGAAACGCCGCAGCGGAAGATATCGCAACATGCTCCGATGATCTTTAAGCACCTTCTTTCGGGGCATTTTGTCATCACAATGTTCTCACATCTCTTCCATGAGAACCGCAGGCTCGTGATTGTACGCCCCCGCCGACCACTCGCGGTGCATTTACGTCCACGTCTGCCAGAAAATGCCACTACTTCTTGTCATAATGGACATGTGGATTCTTGAGTTATGGTGTATTTTTTAGCTTTGGCACCCAAAATCTAATCAGTTCACACGTTAGAGTTCGCCTCCACGCCTGAGATTCACATTCACGGACTGAGTGCGTGTTATTAGCTTTGATAATGCCACATTCACACCCCTCTCCCGCGTGTAGACCTCAGTCAGGTGTGTCTGGACCGACCTGCCGTATTGTGTGATTGAATGAATACAACCGACAATTGAAGGAAGTGAAGAAATGTGAAATTAACCGTGGACCGACAAAGAGGTGCAAACTCATTCTCAGACGCACGCAGAGAAAAAAAAAAAAAAACCCCGACCGAAACCCACAACGCTGACAACCAACCAATGAGTGCGAGAAGAGAGATCTTAACACACTCGGCTGCAGGACGAGCAAAATCATACACATATCATGTGCATGTTTGCTTGGAAGTGTGAAAAAAAAACTAAAAAACTGTATGCTTAGTTTTGAGTTGCTCAATCTGACACATGCTTCACATTATTTCTTCAAATTTGTGTCCATCATGATAACATCAGACTTCAATCTCATTCTGAGACATCCATGGAAGGGCAGATGCTGTTTTCTGTTACCTGACGTCTTATATTTGCCATGTGTGTGTGTGTGTGTGTGTGTGTGTGGACTCACGCCATCGCTACGTTGCTGCCGTCTATGATGATGTGTCTGAGGTCCTGGCGTCCCGGCTCATTTGGCAGCTTCAGCGTGTACGGAGTCCTCAGCGACTGATGGAAACGAGCAAAACCAGTGACGGGGGGCGCCGGGGGGTCGTTGGCAGGAGGAGTCCTGGTTCCCATCCCGTGAAACCCCACATGGCCGATGGTCTGATAAGGAGAGGCCGAGGGCCGGCTGATGGGCTGAGCTGACTGAGGAGAAGAAGAAAAAGAAAAGAAATGGCAGGTTGGGCATCTTATTCGGATCTTATTGTGTGTGTGTGTGTGTGTGTGTGTGTGTGTGTGTGTGTGTGTGTGAAGGAGCTGTGTGGTAAAAATAAACGTATACATGGCTCAACAAGCAGAACGTTCTTTCGCTTCCACTGGTTCTTTAAATATCTGGTGGACAAACCAAAAGTGATTCTCCATCAGTAGAGACTAAGAACTGACTCATGGTAAAGTAATCCGTCTACAACTTCCCCAACTTTCCCAGGACATTAAAACAAATCCCGTCCAGCTGAACCCAAAACAACCAACCAATGAGTTTTTCTGTTTTTCTACAGTAGCCGTAGTAAATATTGGCTTCCAAAACATCTTTTTAATAACAAATCTCTTTTGGAAATTGTAAACTGAGATTTTAAAGTGAGCACAGAGACGTTTTGCTCCACATTGATGTGAAACCAGTCTTCTAGCTCACATGGATCGTTCCGGGGGGCGAAGGTCAAACCCGGTGACGGCGTGTACTGAAGGGAATACCTACACTGGGAGTGGAAGCCAACGACGCGGTGGTGGCGGCCAGCCACTGAGGCGTGCTGCGCAGCGCCGTCACAGTCTCCACCTTCACCAATCCTCCCAAAGTCTGAGTCCCGCCCCTCGACAGGAAGTCCCTCTGAGAGCCGCCGTCGCTGCCGCCGCCCCCTCCCCGCGCCAAGTAGTCCGTTCTGGATCCCGACTGGGTGTCCGGGTGCGGCACAGTCATCATCCGGGACTTCCTAGTATCTGCCGTTTTGCTGCTGGTGGGGATGGCGTCGTCGTCGTCGTCGATGGTGACGACCTCGTAGTTTCCTGCTCCGCCTTGAGCACTCGAGCTCCTCTTGATGGTGATGGCCTGAAATCACATTTGACAGGACTCGTCTTTGGTGTTCATTTAAGGATCATAAGCAAGTTTTCAAAACAAATTAGCCATCTTTATGGCCCCTCTGAGTAGAAATAAAAAATGTGAGGATTTAAAATCAGCCAATTTTCACCCTCATCTATCTGATTTAGAAGAAGTGAAACATCTCGTCCTTCCAGTTACTTCTTAGATGCCGACAGAATGTTTTGGGGGTAATGGATGTGTGTTAGTTACTATACATGAAGGTTTCCCTCCTCACTAACACAGAGGTGTGAAGGTCTTCTTCAAAGAGACCAGCATGGGAGATTTCTTCAGTGGACTACATTTACCATCAGCACTGAATGGTCATCCATATTTTATGACGATCACAAATATTAACATCCACATTTTCAACTCCGAGCTGCCATGTTTCAGAGACACCGTCGATGAGGAACGAAGAACGGTGACGGCGTGCGGTGCGATAACGTGAAACAATGAAGAAGATCCAGTAAGATGAGTCATCGTTCTATGAAGTGATTGATTGGAAATGGTTTGAGATGAAGAGATCAGAGTGGGGGATCGGAGATAAAGGAGACTGAAAAACATTTCAATGTGTCATGGTAGTGAAAGGTATCACAGCGGTAAAAGGTGATGTGGCGATAAAGATCAAATGTGGATTTCATGTGTGAGATGAAGGGGAAGAAAAACAAATATGATTCAGTACTTTGAGGTATTTTTGCTGAACAGTAAAGAAACATCTCAGTGTGTATCGTTCTCTGATTTCAACCCTCCAAACTTGGTCAGAAGCAAACAGTAGAAGGACTCAGCGTTTTTTTTTTTTTTTAATGTTACCTGCTGAGTGCTGGTCTCGCTGCCGCTGCACTGCCTCCGGTGCCCCAGACCGTTACTTCTCCCTCCATGCTGGTTGGGCTTTATGTTCTCTTTAGACCTGCAGGGGTCTACAAACGCTCTGCTCAGCTCGCGCTCCTTCTCTCTGAACCAGGCGGCCGAAGAGGAGGACGACGACGAGGATGAGGAGGAGGAAGAGGAGGAGGAAGTGTCTGATGAGCGCACAGAGTTCAATCGTCTCACGATTTCCCCTCCGTTTGACCCCTCGTCACAACGCTTGGTTTCCTCCACGATTTTCTCCAGAATGAGGAAGGTATCTTCCGTCTGTCCCGTCTCCTTGACGACGCGCTCCACCACTTCCTGCTGGTAACCCATGGTTCTGAGGAAGAAGAGGTACTGACTTACACACAATAAAAAAAACTCACCTGCCCATATGCACATTGAAAGATTTTAGTTGTTTTAGTTACTGGCTGTGAAGACAAACCTTCATAATTTCCACAGGAGCCAGTGATCCATGTGTGGATTATCACTCCGGTTACATCCACTCCCAGAAAAGCAGCTCCCTCCCTGTCCCGACCCCCTGTTTATTCCTATTACAACAACATCTTTATATTGAAAAACTGTCCTATTGTTACTTTGATCCCCTCCCACTCCTGGTGACTATTTTTTCCCAGTACCTTCTGACCCGAGTGAAATAGACTTCCAACCCTCTGGATTTGACAAAATATGTCCGCCTTTATTCTTATTTTGTGCTCTAAATTTCAACCATCAGGGCTCAGTGAGTATTTGCCCAAGTTGTTGCCATGTTAGAACAGAAAACCCTCTTGTTGTCACTCTTCTACTGCTGCTGCTAGGCAACGAAACACAAGGAGAAGTCCTACTACAAAGACCTCAATGTGGCTTATGAGCCCCACCTCTTCCATTCAAATCACATCATGAAGGTACATCTTCAAGGCCAGTTTGGACAAGAGGAACACTCACATCTTTAGTTCGGTCTTTGTATGCAACTATGGTGATTTGAGCACCACTTAAAATGTTAACCTGTTCCTTTAACACATACATCATCAATAAGAAAGAAATCCTCTTAAACTCTGTATAGTTGTATAAAGGAAATTTTAAATTCAAACCCCCCCATGTTCTACCGGACTACGATGACATATTTGATTAGCAGCCTTACTTACTAACACGTTGAACTATTGTGACTTTTACCTGAAGAAATTGACCAAGCAGCGGAGGTTGGTTTCTGGGCTTACTGCCTCCCCGTCATCCGAGACCGCTTCACCGGAGTCCAACATGATGGCACCGCCTACTGTGTTGGCTTTCCCTGAGGAGGAGGAGGTGGAGGAGGAGAGGCATGCCGAGGGGGTTTTGGATCTACAGCTGCTATTGGGCCCCCGGCCTTCTCTGTCCCTCTGTCGCTCCCTCTCTCTCGCCCTCTCCGGCGACTCGTCCCTCCGCTCCAGAGAGTACTGTCTCTTTGTGTCGCGAGTCTCGCTCTCGGACGAACGCCGCTTGTGCGAGGGCCTGGTCCCGTTGAGCAGGACGGCCTCGGGACCGACCGCTCCGCCCGCTTTTCCACCTCCGCCGACGGATGCGGCTGCGCTGCCCTTCTCCTCGAAGCTGGTGCCCAGGATGCGGTTAGAGAGCTCCGTCACGGGGGTGCTGCTCTGCGAGCGGTCCTGGTCGACCTCTGCCCCGCTGGGATGCTGGTTGAGCTGAGCCTGGATGAGGAAACACAGTATCGCATCGCTTAAGAAAAACACGGTAGAAGTTCCCCTGGAACACTCAACGCCGTCGTGATTCATAGCGAACTTCCCTGCACACTCATGGTTCTCCTCACCAAAACCAGAACACTATCGCTTTCACTTACTGCACAGCTGCCAAAGTGATCAGACTAACAGGAACACTTGGAAAGGGTTTTTTTTGTTGCTGTTTGAACAGTTTAAATCATAATGTTCTCATTGGACAACCTTATCTCTATAAACCCTGCAACAATCTACATGTGCACGTTGATTGACCCTGAGATTAGTCTCAAAACGCAGACGGAACAAAATGCTTTGTTCTTGCAAATGCAGTTTTCCTGTAAAACAGGAACAACAACAACAACCTGCTTTGCTTTGACGGATATAGAGAGGTATCCTGCAGCCGAGGACAAACAGGCCTTCACAGCAGTGGCACTGACCAAAACTACAATTACACCCTTGCAGCTGTATGCTGCTGCCAACCAGTCATGTTGCAGTTTAGACCTGTCCAACATGTCAAAATTTGATCCTGTTACGGTCATAAAAAGTAACCTTTGACCACTACATTGGAACCAGTTGAACCATGAGTTCACCAACAGTTATAAAAAGAACAGAAATGTTTGTTTCTAGTTTATTCTGACCATTTCATTGAGCAGCCTCCAAAATCAAATCCAGCAGCATCAGCTTCTTACAGTCTAAACTTTGCAACTCCAGACATTGTTGGTGGGGATCCATGTGTCACTGAAGCTCAATGAATCTAATGCGTCTGCGATGAGGGATGCAATGTACACAAACTGCAGGTTTAAAATGATGCGCACCCTGTTTCCCTACATAACAGGAGCACTATGAAAGCCCAGGAGGAGAGGCGGGTCCTCTGTGAAATTCCCTCTGCTGACATGTTTCCACAAACCCAACAGCACCTCTCTGTTATCACTCCATCATTTATGCAGCGAACACGCACGCCAACCAGTTCTTGCAAATGTCAACTGGATGAGCGTCTGGAAAAATGCCTCCACAATAAAAGCCTCAACTGAATCCTTTCACCGTAGTTGCAAAAGTGAATTTGGCTGAGCTGCTGCAGTTTTCCAAAGGCATCCCTAGGTTAAGAAAAAAAGGTATACACTAACCAGGGATGGTGTGATTGTGGTAGTGGGGCTGTGGGCCAGTCCCAGTAGCTCTTCCTTCAGGGCACTGGGCAGCAGAAGAAGCTCCATGGTGTATTTATCATCCCTTTCCTCCACGAAGGACTTGAACGCTCGTTTCACCGCAGGCTCTCTGTCACTCGGCAGACTTTGCTTTTCCTAGATACAACAAAAACCCTCATATCACATATATATATATATATATATATATATATATATATATATATAAAAAAAATTCACAAAGAAAATTGCCCGATCACTGTGGAACCCCTTACCTGGAAAAGTGCTACAAATTGCTGAACTCTGCTCTGGGCCATCACGACGGGTTCGGCCTGGCCCAACAGCCGCAGGCGGCCCGGCTCGGGCACCACGACTTCAGCGCTGGTGTCCCGTATGAGCCGGTCCAGGAAGAGGCCCCGGGCACCGGCAAAGATACAGTGCATGTCCACCGGGTACCACTCCTCCTTCTGTAGTTCTGGGTCACAGAGTCCTCGAACATATTCCTGCGTGACAAGGAGAAATTTATATATATATATATATATATATATATATATATTAGGGGTAAGTATTGGCAAGAACCTCACGGTACGATATGTATCACGATATAAAGAAGAAAACACAAGTACCTGTATATGTACATCAGATGATATTGATCAGAGGACAAATTGAGTCAAAACTATTTCATTCTAAACAGCCTCTGACTTTTTATTAATTCCCATGAAATTCACTGGAATAAATATTGAAAATAAAATGAAAAAGGATAAATTACTGCATTCACAACATGAATCTTTTTTTTTATTTTTTATTTTTTAATCGATCTTTGGAGTTGAAAATCGATATTGTATTAGGTGGCAAAGTATCGTGATATATTGCCGTATCGATATTTTTACCCACCCCTAATATATATATACATATACACACACACACACACATACTGTATACACAAAGCCCCCCGCCCCCCCCGCTGTGGAGTTGACACGTGCTGAAACTAAACACTCGCCACTGATTCAGGGAATCTCCTGGCTATGGGAAAGGTTCGGATGAATCAGCTGCAGGTGGGTGCGGCGACTTCCTCACAGATACTGTGTCACATTTCTTTAGGGTTAATGTGTAAAAAGAAATATATGCAATACTGAGAATGAATGTTGAATGACTCAGCAATGACGAAGAGGTAGGGAGGGGGAAAGAAAGAAAGAAAGAAAGGATGTCAGAATTAAAAGGGAACAAGATCACAAATACCTGGGTGTGTCTTTCGTAAATCAAACAACTGATATAAATGAGGTGGTATGGCGCTCTGCCAGAACCACCAGATATGCGGATATATTGTAGCTTCTGGTATTATATGTACAAATACAACTAAATGATAGAAAGTTTTACAACACACTCCACTTTGGTTGAAATCAATCCACACAGTTTTGTGATTTTTTAAACATAGTGTATTGAAGTGAGTTGAGTTTATGGATCCCATGGTACACCATCCACTCCAAATGATATATAACAGCAGCCCACACAGAGAGGCAGAACATCTGTCCAGAACTGTGAGAAGCAGCTGCAAACGGAGGCCGATTATTGAAAGAGAAAACAACAAACGGGACTATTTTCTCTCCCTGTGGTCAAAGTTAAATGCAAACTTGTAAAGTACAAGAAAGTGCAGTTATGGGAATGATGGTAGTGATTTCCCAGCTAGAGGAAGAACCGACTTGCAACTAATGCAGGAATCCACTATGATTTCTGTGACACTGTCAGCACGACTTGAGCGGACGGCGAAATAACCATTTCCACATCACATTCTCAGTTGACTGGCGGAGCTCAGACCAGCTGGTTTTTTAAGATGCAGAAGTGTGACTGACACAGGAAATCACACAGGAATGAATGAATCCTACAGATGCTAACAGCTAGTTTGCATATATGTGTATAATCTCTGAGTGCAGACGGCCTTCACATTAATGGGAAGTTCACATTCGTGTCAGATGATGTTGAGCATCGGTTTGTTGTTAAGAGTGCTGCCACGTTAACGTCCTTTAGATGTCAAAACTGAACTGCGATTAGAGCTGTTTTTTTGCTTCACAGTCTTGAATAAACACATTAAATTCGTATAACAAAACTGTAAAGTTTGAGCTCGAAATATTTGCCCATAAAATAATAATAATAATTTGGAATGACCTCGACAACACAGAAACCAAATGTCAAGCCATTGTTTTTTTTACTGTATAAAACAAGGTCAACAGTGTGCTGACATGCTTGTGACGTTATGACTGCTGGCTGTTTACACAGAAATATCTGATCTCAAATCGGTGTGGGTGACGTTACGCGTGGTGGCTAAAAAGGAAGCGACATTTATAGGTTGACTTTATCTCTCAGTGGGCCACATATAACACAAACAAACTAAGACACACACACACACACACACATTGATATATATATATATATATATATATATATATATATATATATGAAGTGAATATGATGGTGAAAATGTGGGATAAAAAAATAAAAAAGGCAGAGACGGGCTCCAATCAGGAGGGAACTCACACACCTGTTCGTCGAAGCCCAAACCGCCACCGGTGCTACCAACTTGGTGTCATCTTTTAATAATAATTATTACATTATTTTAAACAACCACCACCGACACCTCCCCTTGTGTAACGGCGGTTAACCGGTGTGGAGAAAAAAAGCCAAGCGAAACGCTACGCCGTGGAGCTCACCTTCGCCTTCGACACGTCGTCCCGGTTACCCCGGAGCTGCAGCCATATCTGCCGGGATGTTTTGCTGCCGTGCGGCTGTCCCTGGTGGTCCAACAGACCGATGATGGTGAACGTGACTTTAAAAACCTGCTCCACACGAGGCTTGGCGCACTTTAGCTCGGCCTCTTTCTCCTCCAGCACCGTGAACTCGTCCACGGTGGGGCCCTCCGCTTGCTGCTGCTTCGCGGCCGGCGCGGGGAGCCTGCCGCCCGGCTGCTCTGGGTACGCAAGCTCGGTGACTCGTCTCATCCCGAGCAAGGGCCGCGTTGTTGACATTCCGCCCCTCGCTTCGAACGTCGCTCCCGACGCCGTCGTCTCCAATATTCACGCCCGTTGGTGAGCGCAGGGAGCCCCTGGCGTTTTCATGGCATCTGTCGGTGTGTACTCCGAATCAACGAGGCGACGTTTACGGCGTCTAACGACATGGACACAGAGGTAGAGAGCTAGCTTAATAACTCGGAAGCCCCGAATGACGTTTCCGGAAAGTCCCAGTGATGGCGTCATCAAAACACGACATGTTAAGCGTGCTGCCCAAAGATGTTTATCTTTCTTCTTTTTTTAAAAATAATTGAATGGTATTTTTTTTTCAAATATGTTTATCTGTTGCGGCGGAAGAAGCGCTCACATGTTTGTGTAAAAGTAGTCATACATTTAAAAAATACAAATAAATAGCGGCACCAAATTTACTTAAGGTGCCAAAAGTAAAAGTACGAATTTTAGAATTATATATCAAAAAATTATTTGATTATGATTCGTTAATGTTTACATACATCTGAATTTGGAAAGTAACTAAAGCTGTCAAAATGTAGTAAAACATTTTTTTATTATTATTAGTTTAGTTGAATAAAAGTATACAATAACCAAACATGGACAGGTGTGTAAAAGTACAGATACTGGTAAAAGTAAAAGTACTGATTTGACTTCTTTACTCAAGTAAAAGTGAAAAAGTACAGGCTCTGAAATGTAATCAAAGTATAGAGTAAAATGTAAAAAGTATTCCTCTGAAGGATATTTCTACTAGCTGTTTATTTGCAAGGATAACTGAGTCTTGCATCATTTTAATAATAATAAAAAAAAAACATAATTCCCCTAAAATGCATTGAAACTAAAGTAAGGAGCCTGTTCTGAAAATAGAAAGTACAGGTTCTTGTTTAAAATGTAGGGCGTAAAAGTAAAAAGTTTTCTGAATAATACATACTCAAGTAAAGTACAGATACCCGAAAAAGTACTTAATGTAAATGTAGCACAGTTAGTTACTTCACACTGTTTCTTATGTTTTAATGTTACTCTACATATTCTAATTAAAGTTACTACAAGGATGGTTTTTTTTACAGGTTATGAAACACTGTTGCCTATTTATGACATAATCAAGCAAATGAGACCATCAGTGAGAAGATTGGCTCTTTCTTTTAGTTGTTCTTGATCCCCGTCACTGGGTTCGATTCCCTGCGGAATCAAATTAACAGATTGACGTCAAGCAGACTGGAAGAGCACATAGGTTTACATTCTCACGGGTACAGGTTTGCAGTGAGTAGGTCGGCTAAAAGGAAGCAGGAGGAGAATTATATTTTTGACATTATAGTTTTATCCTTTTCCCCCTAAAATCAACATTCAGGTCCTTTTACTGACGCTGAGCAGTAGGTTGTACTCTGAGTACCGCTCTGCCAGATTGTTGATTCTCTCTCTCTATGAAAACCTGTCGCTGTTTGTAATCCTTTTCTCTTCACGTCGGGGAACAGGAGGGGGCTGAGCACACAGCCCTGGGGGGCGCCACAATGTTCAACAGCGGAGCAAAGGGCATAAGAGAAAAAGCAGTTTATTTGTGCCTTTTTGCATTATTTTTTAAATCAGATGTATTTTTCTAATTATGAAATAATGACATCATGCACAGTCCTAATGCGTCGCTGTATTTGAAAATGCATCCATAACAAAGTGTACATTCATTTCTTTCACTTAAAACTACTGAAAACTGTATTATTTGGTGCTTTTCAGGTCAATTTTAATAATCACGAACATAACATTAAGTGAACGGTGAAATATTGAATATTTATTTGAGTTTTTGTGTATTGACTTGACGTCAATAATCAAAAGCAGTCAAAACGACAACAAAAGATGTTGATTCAAAGTCTTAAAAGGATGTAATTTGTTTCCACATATGTGAGTGTGAGATCAAGACAGAAATAGCTGACATGAAATCAGTTTAATTAGCTTATTCGTTTACACCGTGGATGATACGTTATCATCACGCCTTTAACACCCATCACAGCTTACAGAGGCAATAAGGACCGCGTTGTCAACATCTACGAGATTGAGACTGAAACTGAAGCTAAGTGATGACATTTTATATGTTTTTTTTTTTTTTTAAACTGAACAGAAACGGTCATTAATTCTAATCCGTAGTATTTTTTTTGTATTGACAAGCAAAAGTGATACATGGAGTCAAGGACTCTTTGTTATTAGAAAATATGCACTCTGGAGAAGAAAGGAAAAATGTGAAGTTGAAATGAAGCAGTTTGAATGATTGAACTGGAATAATATCTCATGACAGCAAAGTAAAAAAACATGTAAATATTTTGTATATATGCTCTCATTGGCGGAAGCTATAAATACCAAAACCTCATCCACCAAAATTCAACATCTAATTTATCTTTTGACGATAAGATGACGATAAACGATAAGCTGAAGGTTAATGCACATATACACATATTTGTATCTAAATGAAATTACATGGAAAAACACAATACGTACATGTAGTTTTTATGTATTGTGTATTCCTGCCTGACTTTAAACTATTATTGGTCCAATCCCTGTTTTCTAACTTTTTACCACGCGCAGCCACTAGATGATGCTGTCGGCCTCTGAATGGTCCTTGATGCTGAGTTCCCTGATGACAGAGAGCAATATCGACTTAAAGACGGTTCAAATCAATATTTTTCATTATTTGAGGTCCAGACACTTGCACAGCAAAGGAATATTGTCTTTATTAAAGTTCTTTGTGTTGTTGTATTATGAGAGAGGTTGGGGAAAGGCAGAGGCAATATCCACCGTTGTACTGCTTTGTTTGATAGTTTTAGCGCTGCTGATGAGATGTGTTGTGTTTTGCTGTCAAAGTCTGCAGAGTTGTTGCAACGCTGCCAGCGGCATCGTCCACATATTCACGTCGGCTAGACAAAAGAACGGCCCACTCATCATAATTCAACATTCAAGCCTAAATGAAAACTCGCCTGATGCCTCAATACTTCACCAGGGGGCTCCATGCTGCAGTTACAGGTGTGTGTGTGTGTGTGTGAACAGCTGTGACTGCCACCTGTGAGGTGAAAGAGAGGCTGACCTGCGACACATGCTTCCCTTTAGTTCCACATGGCTGTTTGTGACTGTGTGTGTGTGTGTGTGGGAGAGAGAGAGAGTCAGTATCTCAGGGACCACTTAGTCAAAATGGCATCATGACACGAAATTAAAACGCTGCACGAATCCACACCAGCTAAATTTTTCAGTGGCAGTTTGAATATCCAAAAGCAAGAAAAGAGGAGAAGTCTTAGATCATTATTAATAATTACTTAAATCCCGGCTGCACTTTGAAAATGAATTCAGAAAGCAAATATAACGCCCAAGAGAAAGAACATTAAAAGAGAGCCACAGAGGACGCCGGCATTATTTACTTGTCTATGAATCAGCCTGTTTGTGTCAGCAGCAGGATCTGTTTCTGCTGACATGTTAGACCTTTAATAAGCGTGTTGTGTAACTCGTTCATCCGTGTGGTGAAATCTGTGTTTGCTTCACAGACATCGATGGGAAATGAAGCATATGAGGTGTTACATATCCGCTATACGTTTGCTGTATGTCTCTTTCCGACTACGCCTTATTATTGATATTGGTGCATCACTTTAAAAGTTGCTGCCGCTCTGACTTGTGGGGCAACATTATCTCCTTTCCTTTCATGAATGATGGGCCAGGAATCTTGGAATTTTTGCAGCCAGTGAGGGAAGTGACCATATTTGGGCCTGCGAAGGAGCGACAGGTGGATCTGACGAACAGAAGCTTGCTAACTGCCACAATTCAAGGTAAACGTAACGGCTAAGTGATAAGATAATCCAAAAATGTATCCACTTGATCCATCAGAACTCCCACAATGCATCAGGAAAAGTGGCGTCCGATTGTTTTTCTTATGAAACCTGACTCTTTATTTTGATATTGATGATTAACATGTTAAGATGAATTGATTCCTCCAGATTCTTCAGGAACTGTGTCGCCGACCGAGAAACTTGTGCATCATTAAAATAATAATTTCATATCAATAAATACAAGGGATAAGCAAACATTCACAATCTCATTTTTTCAAAAGGTGCAAGCTGCTCCGACAGAAATAGAGGTGGCGCGTAGAGACACAGTGAACGAGCTGTGAGTGAGACAGGCTGGCACACAGACGGGTAGAAGCCATGGCGTTATGTCACATGCAGTGCGAACGATGGAGTGCAACACATGGGCGGTAAAATCTGGTCTATAAAGACCGAGCCGGATCACAGAACATGATGATACCCCCAAAAAGTTTCCATGTGTTCAACTCCCCGTATCTCCTGTGTGTCCCATCCTTCTTTTAATAGCCTTGATGCCATTCAGGAAGTAACATTTCTATGGAAGCCTTGAAAGGCAAATCCAATCTAAATAGTTTTCTCGTGTGTTTATTTGATTAATTAACGTAAACATTATATAAAGATACAAAAAAAACAGGATTCGCATTGTATGAAGAGTGTCGTTGAATAAGGTTTCTTTCGTCTTCTTCTGTTTGATTATGTTTTGTCTGTTATGCTGCAAGAAACGTCTCCATCTTTACCACCCAGGGTTATGCAAAAAAATCAGATGTGCAACAGCTCTCACAGCGTTTGTTGTTGTAGTACTCATTTCGGCCACAAGAGGCTGAATTGCACCATTTAACTCTTCTTAATGGGACTTGTTTTTTTTTTTTCCAAGTTAAGTTTTAATTTACTCACAAAACACAAATCGTTCTCGTTCTATCTCACATTGATTTTTATATCGCAGAAACATAATCCAGCTTTTTGCTGAGTCGTCCTCTAGACACTGGAGGTCTGGTCTGAACCGTAAAAAAAGATAAAACCATCGGCCCGAAGCGATTTGAAAGCTCGGTGCAAACCAATAAAACGACGATCCACAGTCTCGTAGTGGGTGATAGTAAAACATCCACCATACAACATCTGAATAAAGTGGGATTTTCAGCGTGTCATACCCACATTAGCATGTTACAAAAAGGATTACGAAGGATTGTATTGCACCAATACATTAATCCAACACCCCCCCCCCCCCCAACTTAACTAAAACAAAAGAGAGGGAAAAGCAAGAACGTGTCATCACACGTTCTTGCTTTTCCCTCTCTTTTGTTCCCTCTCTTCTGGGCGTCATGGTGGCAGAATGGAAGGTAACACTCTCAACAACAACAACAAATAAAAAAAAAACCCACACACACATGCTCACACACAAATACTCAACCACACCCGCCCACTTAACAAATTTATTTATGTACAGCTCAGCGAAAGCCTCCCACCCCCTCCGAGCACATACACACTGACTTCTCTCTCTCTCTCTCTCTCTCCTCCTCCTCCCTCTTTTCTCTCTCGCAGGTCATGAGAGATAGCGAAGAGATAAATATCGCTGGCAATAAAAGGCCTGCATCATGAATAATAAAACAGCCGTAATCTCGACCAATGATTTATACATCTACAGGCTCTGATGGCCGACACACACACACACACACACACACACACACACACACACACACAGTCACGCATTGAGCGCTGTTAAATTGAGATGAATGGTGATGCAGAATGTGGGACTGGTGTTGGACACACTACCAAACAGTCACTTACCCATTCACACACACACACACTCACACACTCACACACTCACACACACTCACACACACACACACACACACACACACTCACACACAGACAGACACCCGCCCACACATGCTATAGAAGAACAGATTCATGCTGGAAATATGGAGACGTGAGGAGAAAAAAAACCCCACATTCACTGGTGAGAAGAAAGAGGAGCATTTAAAGGCATTACGGTGGAATGATGGAGGATAAAAAAATTCCTGCCGGAGGACGGGAGGTCATGTCACGTGACTTCGTGTTTCACGATTATTGGTTGATTTGCACAAAGGCAGCGTCGGCCATGAACCGGTGCAACAACGGATCAGTTTTTTCTGGCATGAGTGAGAAAAAAAGTGGAGATGAACTGTGATCACACACTTCCACGTGAATCTGAGCTCAGCAAAGTCATGACAGCTTCTATAATTTAGTCAAAACATCGTCTTAAAAAGGAGGATGAGCGTCATTAGCACACATTCTTATTTGATTTATTAACCTACACTGAATGACTTGTAATTTGGCCTCTAGGGGGCAGCAGAAACACAGCTGTTAACGCAACACTGATTTTTTTTTTTTATCACCTCATTCACATGGCAAACTTGTAAGCATTGCTTATTTACGAATCCGGCAGATACGTTGAAATACTATTAGCATTCGTCGGGAGTCGTGTGTTTCCTCGGCCACTTGATGAATGTAAATCAAATATCCACTCCCTTTTTTTAGCAGCCGCGTGTCTCTCTAATGAACTCTCGGGGGAAATATATCCAGCAGACTTTAACGCTGCACTTTGCTGCTCGGCATCGAGAGAGTGATTCGAAACGGTGAGCTGAAAGACGCTAAAATGGGGCAACCAGGCGATGATTCTCCGCCCATTCATCGAGTCGTAATTTGCATATTTCCTTTGCGATGAATCCTTCAAGTAATTGGCCTAAAATTAGACAAATCTAAAATACGTCAAGTCTTACATATAATACGCACCGGCGTGGAATTTGAACTCCCCGTTGCCTTGGAAACCAAAAGACCGACGGCGTGACCTCAGTGTCACATTTGTTCACAGACGTGAAAAGATCATCCTGCGTAATCGAATCAGAATTCACTTTAGTCGGCGTGATCCAATAACGTAATCATATTGTTATTATAGATTATATTCACTGTTCCTGTTCATTTTATTTAAATAAATAACCCCCAGAGGACTGATTAAATCAATAATGGCAAAAAATAAAATAAATATTTTTTTAAAAAGGGGCATTATGAGTACTTTTATTGTGAAATCTTCAAGTATAATTTAACAGTTTCTTCAGATTTCTTTTTAATGAATGACTTTGACATGGATGTCCATTGTGATATTATTACTTGTTGCTTAATTACAAATATATTGAGTGATACAAACCTCCCACACTCACAGTACACCCTTCTATATGTGATCTTCTTTTATTTTGGTAAAACAACAACATCACAGTCGTCATGGCGGTGGACTCAGGTGTTCCCGACTCGTCTCCGCCATTAAAGCTGTCGGCGACTGTCACGTCTTTAAAAGCAGCTGAATTATAACGACACTCCATGTCCTCTTTAATGTCACTTAATGTATAATCTATGTTGCATGCTGCCTCGTGTGTTTACGACAGAGAGGGAGATCTATCAGTGGATGCACACAAACACATATTTATTATTCATTTATTACACCTTCACCAGCAGACATGGTCGGCCCTCACCTTTAATGCCACCACCGCTCTCTCTCTTCACTGCTGTGAAAATATATAAATTCACACAATACATTCACAGCTTTATTGGCCATGTTGTGAAACTTTTGGCTCGGAGACAGGATTTAGAATAAAAGCACATATTTGAAAGATAAAAAACAATAAGACAAACTGCCACAACGTTTAACCATCCTCGGGTTTACGAGACGCATCATAGTAAAATTACTACGAAGAAGTTTCAGAGACGCAGGGAAGTACCAGGATGTTCATGACCATTTAGTGCGGTTCAATCAAACAGATGGAAGGTCGCTGCTTTAAAAAATAGGAATAAATATAGAAATACAAAACAAGCCTCAGTTGAACAACGTGGCAGGATCCGTTAATTAACAATAAATGAGTTTGTGATGATACCCTGACAGGAGACGGTGCAACATTTATTCATTAACATGAGCTTTATAATAGTGTAATAAGCTATAAGGAGATAAAATATATTATAATATATATAAGAAAACATGAATATATATTTATAAAGAACTGGAGATGGTTTTATGAAGCTGCAATAGAAAACAAATGATTGACAAAATAATAATCAGAGGAAATACGTCCATTTTCCATTAATATGGAAAGTGAAGTTGTGTTCACCCATTAAATTAATTATGAATATGTATTTATTAATAGATGCATATTTTCTCTGTGCTGTTTGTGAATTTTGAGCAGATTCCCTCCGCTGATGAAGGCCATGAGATGCAGCTGAGAGCAAGAAAATCTAGAGTGTGAAGTGTCACGTTTAAAAAACAGCTTTGAACTCGTGAATATTTGTTCAAGCGTCTAAACGGGTAATAAATGGTTTATTACAATCCGTATTATTACGTCTATTATCTCATTTATGTTTATGTTACTCTGTGATCATTTGTAAATCTTTAATAAATGTCTTAATTCACTCAGCATTGATTGCGTGAACGCTTTGGTGTAAATATTAAGATATATTAAGGTGATTTTGTTTGATGGGATCATTAATAATAATTAATAATGTCCTGTTCTGAGAACAAATGCTTCTGTGGTTTATGGCGCCAAAACAAATGAAATTCGTTCAAATGGGCTCAACTCGATAATTCATGAGTCAGCATTTAAAAAAAAAAGAAGCTTTTGAGTAAATTAAGACTTTTGAATGGAAACATCATGTTTTTGATGTTGCATTTCTCTTTTATCCGGATACAAAAATAGACCAATAAAGCAAATTTGCTTTTTTTAAAAAATATTTTGTTACCTCTGTGTAATATAAAGCACACATATCGTATCTCGCATTAAGGCTCGCCGAGATCATTTCCTTAAGCCGTGTAGGAAATGACAGATCCTTTTCATCCCCACCCACGGCCTTTATGCCGCTCGCTCCACTTCTCCTCGGTCTCCTCCTCCTACTCCGCTTATCCTCGCCCTCCTCGCACGCCGGGAAAACAGACAATTAAGAGGGAAGAGACGAGAAAAGAGGCATTAGGGCACAAGACAGGAGGAAGACGTATGATAGGACAGCAACACAAACGGGGATTAATATTGTGGGACGGGGGGGAGGAAGAGGAGGATGAGGAGGGAGGACGCTGGACACCTGAGAGAAACAGGTGAAATCACAGCTCTCAGTCTCTCCATCAGCAGAGATTTACTCCAACCTTTAGGTAACTCATTGTTTATTTGACCTAAAATTACTATTAATCTCGTAAATAAAATGAAAATTCACGCGTTGATATCCGAAGCTTCTGGGTTCGCTTGTTGTTGATGTCCGGTCGCTCCCAGTTTAGCAGCCCGGGTGGAGCTAGCCTCTAATATCGACTTCTCGAGAGTCTTGATAACAAGTGCTCTCTCTCCCGGCCCCTCGGACCACATGTTCCCATTGGCCAGAAGTGGCCCGGCCCTGATTGGACGATGGCGACATTTAGTAACGCTGGTCCGGCCCTTTAACACACATGTAGCTAGTTTTAAACCACCTTAAAACCCTCCTCTTCTTCTCTTCTATGAATTCCCTGCAGGCCATGAAGCAGCAGGAGGCGCATTTCCTGCCTTCCTCCTCCTCCTCCTCCTCCTCTTCTTCGTCTTCAGTCTCTCCTCTTTCATTCTCGCTTTCTTTTAACCTCCCTGTTTTCGTTTTATCCCATATGCTTTTTACCTCTTCGTCTTCACTCCAGCCCGGTATTGTCTCCTCCTCCTCCTCCTCCTCCTCCTCCTCCTCCCTCCCACTGGGTGCATGGTGCAGACATGCCTGCTCGGTGCTACAACCCATTTAGGGCCCTGCTGCCGTCGCTGCCGGGTAATTGAAGTTGTAGCCGAGACCAGCGGAGAGAACATGGGAGGGGGGGGGGTCATGTGTGTGTGTGTGTGTGTGTGTGTGTGTGTGTGTGTGTGTGTGTGTGTGTGTGTGTGTGTGTGTGTGTGTGTGTGTGTGTGTACATACACTAACCACTTGTGAGCATGTCAAGGTTTCCACGACACGCTCGTTCAGGTTGAAGGAAGTCAAACAGGAAGCGTCACACGAGCGTCTGAAGGAGAAACACAGAGGTGGGTGGACCTTCATCTATTATTTATTCATTTATTTGTCAAAGATTAAGTCGACTGTTCTTCACCATTAATGTTTGTTTCAAGTTAAAATGGGACATTAAT
This sequence comes from Chelidonichthys spinosus, assembly GCA_029853015.1. Classification (NCBI taxonomy): domain Eukaryota; kingdom Metazoa; phylum Chordata; class Actinopteri; order Perciformes; family Triglidae; genus Chelidonichthys; species Chelidonichthys spinosus. Next base: position 3,098,438 of record CM056825.1, on the reverse strand, counting down.
TAATTATCATATGGAACAAAATCTTAATTACTATTTTGAGAATCTTTTTCTTCCTTTGATTTAACGAGGCCAAAGATTAATAAGACATTATGGAATAAATGATGCTTATACATGCAGATACAAGTACATCGTGTATGATTGTATGATGCATTTTTAATATTAGGATTATAATTTATTTTTTGCAGTGATGATTGCAGGTAAAAATATTATTCATTATTATTTCAGAAGCTCCTTTTTCCAGAGGTTACTTTTTATTCTGGGCTTTAATTTCATACACACGGGTGACAAAGTATTTTTCTATCAAGGCAAACAGATCCAGTCATGTGATTGGCTCTTTGGTCTGATAAGCAAACAGCCAATCACATTTCTCACAACACTGAGCTGCGTTTTAATAAAAAGATTGGAATATTTCCCAATTTCATCACGTTATGTATTTTGTCTGTGTTTGCCCATGCGATTGTTTATTGATAATGTTTACTTTATTTGTCTAATAGTGAAACTGCAGGGCCTCATAATGACTCATCAATGACTATAATAAAATAACCAATAGTATTTTTTTCTTGCCTGTCAAATTCAAAATGAATCCAGGTAAGTCATTTATTTCAGTCAATTCATTTCATTTTTTTTTACAGAAGCCAAAAACAAAAATGCAATAATTTTATTTCATCCATTATATTGAGATCACTCGTACATTTTGTAGTTGTTCACTTCAAAATCATTATAATATCAACAAATAACTATAACTCGTCAGCCTTTGTTTTCTTGTGAAATGTAAATATTAACCATCCTCAGCTTCTGTAGTTTATATATACATATATATACTATATAGACAGGAAGCAGGAATCGTATACAAATATAATGTGAATTTATTAATAAATAAATAAAAATCAACTCCAACAGACCTGAGCTGAGAGAAGTGCATCCTGTGTTACAACTTATGTAAATGTGGAGACGTTTCTTATGTTGAAATATGAAGCGGTGGCACAGCGGCAGTGCTGGTAATTGATGGAAAGACTTTTATCTTAAGTGCAAACGCGTCAGATCTCATCGTCAGGTGACTTAATAACAGCGTCCGACTCTCTGGGAATCACTCACATAAACCCGAGTTAGACGGTTAAAACTGAGCTGCCGCCGTTTCCTGTTTGTCCTTCACGTTTTAACTTCCACGTCTCTGCTGCGTTTGAAAGGCCACCGTGATCAACCAGCTCCTAAAGACTTTGGCACTCCGGGGCTTTGGTATGAAACTCATTCATATGCAGAGATGAAGATATTAATGATGACTAAACATGCTCTTTGACTTGAATCTGCAACAACTCATGACGTTCTTCACTTTCACATCCACTCAAGTTCAAATTCCACTAAAACAACAACAAGCATGAAGACCAACAAACATAAATCTGATAATAACTTCAGACATCACATCCCTCCTTTCTCTCCCCCTTCTATCTTACTCACCCATCCTCTCTTTCTCCCTCTCTCTCTCCCCTCCCTCTCTCTCTCTCTCCCTCTCTCTCTCCCCTCCCTCTCTCTCTCCCCTCCCTCTCTCTCTCTCTCCCTCTTTCCCCCTCCTTCACTCTCTCTCTCCCACTCTGTCTCTCCTTATCTCTCTCTCCCTCCCTTTCTCTCTCTCCCCTCTCTCTCCCTCCCTTTCTCTCTTTCTCTCCCCTTTCTCTCTCCCTCTTCCCCCCTCCCTCACTCTCTCTCCCCTTCTCTCTCTCTCCTTATCTCTCTCTCCCTCCCTTTCTCTCTCTCCTCTCTCTCCTTTCTCTCTCCCCTCCCCCTCTCTCTCTCTCCCCTCACTCTCTCTCTCCCCCTTTCTCTCCCTTTCTCTCTCTCTCCCTTTCTCTCTCCTCTCTCTCTCTCCCCTCCTTCTCTCTCTCCCTCTCTCCCCCTCTCTCTCTCTCTCCCTTTCTCTCTCTCCCCCTCTCTCTCCCCCTCCCTCTCTCTCTCCCTTTCTCTCTCTCCCTCCCTCCTCCTCCCCTCTCCCCCCTCCTCTCTAATGAGTCCATCTTTCTCTCCGTCCGGAGCGGTAGGGGAGAACGGCGTGAAGCTCGTTAAGTAAGAGAGCTGCAGATCTCCGTAGTGTGTCTGCTTCCTCCCGACGTGTTTACAATCGATCACATCTTTATCACACTCCTCGTCTACGTGTATAAACATGTATAAACGTGTATAAACGTGTATAAACGTGTATAAACGTGTATAAACACGTATAAACATGTATAAACATGTATAAACGTGTATAAACGTGTATAAACGTGTATAATTGTGTATAAACGTGTATAAACGTGTATAAACATGTATAAACGTGTATAATCGTGTATAAACGTGTATAAACATGTATAAACGTGTATAAACGTGTATAAACGTGTATAAACGTGTATAATTGTGTATAAACGTGTATAAACATGTATAAACGTGTATAAACGTGTATAAACGTGTATAATTGTGTATAAACGTGTATAAACACGTATAAACGTATATAATTGTGTATAAACGTGTATAAACACGTATAAACGTGTATAAACATGTATAATCGTGTATAATCGTGTATATGTGTATACGTGTGTGTGTGTTCGCTGCAGGGTGCAACAAACACACAGCAGGGGAAATGTGATTAATGTGTCTGACATTTTAAAACAGTCCGATTCTGATTAACGACCAGAAGGATACGGAGACACACGTGTGTGTTTGAGACCTTTTCAACACAATTTAATGTGGATTTTCAAATTCGTTATTTGTAATTTTGTTTGCGATAGCGAGGCCTTTTAGCGTGAACACATCTTCAGCTTTCTGTAACATTAGCAGGAAAACATGGTGGAATTAGCACGCTAACTGTAGCAAGCTAACTAAGGTAGCCACAAAATGAGTCATGCACATGGATCCACCATGATGCGATGACAAAAAACAAATAATACAATAATACTGAAGTGTTCCAACTCGCTTCCATAACATGTCGTCACACAAACGTGTGTGTGTTTCATTATCCTGCATCTCCTGCTCCATTTTCACCAGTGTTTATGTACGAATGTGTCTTTGCTGTACTGCACGTGTGTGTATCATTGTTCCTGTGTGTGTGTGTGTGTGTGTGTGTGTGTGTGTGTGTGTGTGTGTGTAGCAGTGGGGAGGGTGCAGGTGAGAAGCTAAGCTGACAGAGATGGACCACTTCACTTACATGAGAGGACGGTTCCATCCTTAATGATGTTATGCACATCCAGGGGGCCACACACACACACACACACACACACACACACCGGTTCCAGCTGTGCTCGTATGAGAGTGTAGCATAACACTCTGTATGCAGGTTTGAGCTTGAACCATGTTCGTCAGCTCCTCTCTAATCTAATCATCTAATTCAACGATTGTTATGATTGTGATGTCATATACGTCCGATTGTTATAATAGTCGGATGTGAAGGTTTATGGAGAGTCCAGGCTCCCAAAATAACAAACCAAACCTTCTGGCTGGAAATAAAAGCAAACCCCCCCCAAACAACAAAAAAACAATCCAAAAACAAATTAAAACGAGAAACCATTTTTGTATTTGTTGAAATGTTGTTTACATTCTGACAGCAGCCAATAAAATAAATGCTAAAATATAATAAATAAATATAAAAAAGTAGGTATTAACAGACTTACAGATCGTCAGGACGTGTGAATGTGTGTGTGTGCTAACCTCTAACCTCCCTCTGGATGGGAGGCGGCCTCCCTCCCTCCCCCCCCCCTCCAGATGCTGCCCCACCTGTTTTGTTGCTCTCGCTCTTCATCTCAACCATTTCACTCCTCGCCCCTTCCTGCGCTTTGATCTGCCGCCGTTCCTCTATTTCGTTTTCATCCCCCACAATGCTCAGCGCCTGTTCTTACTTTCTCAATTTGTTTTACACCCCCCCTCCCCCGCTCCTGTTTTCACCCCCTCCCTCTCTGTCTACTGCCACCTCCACATTGTTTCCATCACCTGTCCTCTTCTTCTTCTTCCTCTTCTTCACACAACAACCCCCCCCGGCTCACGGATTCTGTGTTTTCAAAGTCAAATAGCAGTCGCTGGCTTGCCAAATAGGACCACGCGGGTCGGCTCGCGCAGGTTGCCATCTCACTTCAAATAACGAAGGAATAAAAAAGACGAGCCTGAGATGCAGAGAAGAGAGAGAGAGAGAGAGAGAGAGAGAGAGAGAGAGAGAGAGAGAGAGAGAGAGAGAATACAAACAGGATATCGAATCTCATCCGTCTCCTCCTGTACCTGCCTCTGTCTCCTCTCTGCAGTGGGAGACCAGGTGCTGGAGCAGGGAGGTGCTTTAATTGTGTGGCGGGCAGAGATGAGGAGGGAATTGGGGTCTGTGTGTGTGTGTGTGTGTGTGTGCATGTGTGTGTGTGTGTGTGTGTGTGTGTGTGTGTGTGTGTGTGTGTGTGTGTGTGTATATGTGTGAGACAGCAGCAGATAATTGGAGAGGCACACCTGGACTTTGGTCACCTCTCAACTCTACACCTCCAACCTTCCAGCCAGCACCCAGGGTGCACAGTGTGTGTGTGTGTGTGTGTGTGTGTGTCTCTCTGTGTTTGTGTGTGTGTGTGTGTGCGTGTGTCTGTGTGTGTGTGTGTTCGTGTGTCTCTCTGTGTTTGTGTATGTGTGTGTGTGTGTGTGTGTGTGTGTTGAACTCTCCTCCACAGGGACTGCATGTGTGTGTGAGGAACAGCAGGCGACTGTATGCGTATGCCCACCTTTACTGACTGCCCATCCCCAGTCAGTGTGTGTGCGTGTGTGTGTGTGTGTGTGTGTGTGTGTGTGTGTGTGTGTGTGTGTGTGTGTGTGTGAAAGAGAGAGCAATAGGTCCTTCAGCTGTGCTATAAAAGATTCAGGACTGACTGATGACCCCGGCCGACTAAAAAGCGATATTTTTCTTTTGGAAGACTCTTTTTTTCTTTCTTATTTAACCTTTTACTTTGACAAAGAAAACACATATAAAATTCTCTTCACAACTTCTGCCTCCATCGAATCAAAACGATCAGCATCGATGGACGTGTTCCCAAATAATAAATGTGACCTCACGCTGTGTCAATCACATTTGCACACCGACTCTGAAACTTTCGGCGATAAAGTTTGCGCAACAAATATATGTATAAATAAAAAAAAGCATCGGATTCAGTGTGCGAGTTTTCTATCTGTAACGGATTTGATCGGATGACAGGTGAAAAAATACGCATGCTAGAAAAACCTTTGCAAAGGATCGATCGGAAAACTGACATGAATATGAAAAGAGAGAAACAACTTTAGTCATAAACCAAAGTTCGGCACAGACTGACATTTGTTTTACCTGATGGTGGGGCAACAAGAAAGGTCTGGGGATTAACCTGATCACTATTCATCCTCTGGGGAACATGATGGTGCACCACATTTGACAGAAATTCATGCAGATAATTCAATTCAATCACGTCGGTGTTTGAGGAAAAAGTCAGAGAACCTCCGATGTCAGTAGGTTTTAATCTTCTGAGTGTCGCTGACTGACAGATCCACGTTGCCTTCCCTCAAGCCAAACCGCTAACGAGCCAGGTACTTAAATCTTCACGCGGACCCTTTTTAAAAAAAAATTGTACCATACGAGGCTTTCATTTACAATCATACGCCAATAACTAAATGAATGATGTGTACATTTTAAACACACACCGACTCTGGGCTCCGCTGTGGGATTTTCATTCCTGAGAGCAGAAGAATCCAACAACAGGCTGACTAATAACTAACATGTCATCAACATTATTGATCTGTTCAATGGAAAAAACAGTGGACATGACAGGTATACAGGAAGACAACGGATGCTGCTTTTATTGATTGAGCTCAGTAAGGCTTTATATGCCCACAGTTCAACCTGAAAGCTCGTCGTGACACTTAGGGCATCGATCCATCATCATAGACTCCAGTTCACCACATAAATACAGATGGAGCTTAGTAGTCGACCGTATAGAAGTCTATGAGAAAATGGTCCTACTTCTCTCTGCTGGCCACCAGGGGGCGACTCCTCTCTGGTTGTATAGAAGTCTATGAGAAAATGGTCCTAATTCTCTCTGCTGGCCACCAGGGGGACGACTCCTCTCTGGTTGTATAGAAGTCTATGAGAAAATGGTCCTACTTCTCTCTGCTGGCCACCAGGGGGCGACTCCTCTCTGGTTGTATAGAAGTCTATGAGAAAATGGTCCTACTTCTCTCTGCTGGCCACCAGGGGGCGACTCCTCTCTGGTTGTATAGAAGTCTATGAGAAAATGGTCCTACTTCTCTCTGCTGACCACCAGGGGGCGACTCCTCTCTGGTTGTATAGAAGTCTATGAGAAAATGGTCCTACTTCTCTCTGCTGGCCACCAGGGGGCGACTCCTCTCTGGTTGTATAGAAGTCTAATAGAAAATGGTCCTACCAGGGGGCGACTCCTCTCTGGTTGTATAGAAGTCTATGAGAAAATGGTCCTACTTCTCTCTGCTGGCCACCAGGGGGCGACTCCTCTCTGGTTGTATAGAAGTCTATGAGAAAATGGTCCTACTTCATCTTCTGCAATGGCCACAGATGGCTGACTCCTCTCTGGTCCATGTATAGAAGTCTACGAGAAAATGGATGCCTACTTACTCTCTGCTGGCCACTAGGGGGCGACTCCTCTCTAGGTTGTATAAGATAGTCTAATGAGTAAAATGGTCCTTGATTTCTCTTGATGTATTATCTCAGTAAACATTGTAATCACAGTGAGGTTTGATGGTCTCAATCTCTAGTTTCAAGTCTTCTTCAATCCAGCATGATGTTCATTTATTACATTATGGTCCATTTAGAGTCCACCAGACCAGAAAGCAGGGGATGCTTTAGGGGGCGGGGCTTACCTGCTGATTGACAGGTCGCTACCACGCTACCAAGTTAGCTACTAAGATGAATCTAACACTTAGCCGTAAAGTTGACCTTGAATTATAGAAGCTAACTGTGTTAACAGCTTCACACAAGAATCCACATGGATCCAGATCCAGTAAGGTTGCTGCTCTGCCGCTTTGCGTTCCTCGGATCCACCCGTCGCTCCTCACACAGTCCAAATATGGTTATTATTCAAGATAGCGATGACCAAAATCAAAGGCTTCAAAACTGTAGTCCACAAACCAACGGATGACGTCACCATGACGACGTCCACAGTCCGGTATCATGTATGAGTATGAGTCATACAGTTGTAAAAATGAGTGTTTTCTATCTTAATGAACTTACGTTAGTGGTGAATTACAAAAACATAATTCACCTTTTATTCTTTTATATCCAAGGAATTCTATCCATCTATTTTTTATTGCTGTTCTTCTCGTGAGGCGAATGTGGGGATGTGTTTTGCCCGACGCAGTCATTACAGCGCTACAACTGCTTCATCTCCATCCTCACTTTGTGTCTTCTAATCCGGCGCTGTGTGGCCCCCAGCTTTAACCTTATTACCCTGCACACCCGGGGGACATGTAATGAAACAGTTCCCTCATTCAGGAGGTCAATTTGCTCGCTTTCCTTTATGAAGTCTAAAGTCTCCTTCATCCCATCGGCGCACCTGCCTGTCGGATTCTCCTCCACTCCGGCTTGCCTTTAATTAGCTCATGTACTTGTGTGTACGTGTGTGTGTGTGTGTGTGGGAGAGAGTAATAGAGAGAGAGAGTAATAGAGAGAGAGAGAGAGAATTCCTGTTTCGCACTGACTTCATTGATTTCACGTTTGATCTATCAGTAGCAATATTCCCTCTTTCTGCTTAAAAAAACCCACCCCTCCTCTCCGCCTTGATGGTTTGACTGTTTGCCTGTTCACAGACCGCCGCTCCGCTTTTTCTGCCTCTCGAACACGAAAACGAAGCGTTACCAATTACAGAAGACACACAGACGGAGCATCGCGGGCCCCGAGCTGTCATCGCATTCAATCCAACTGTCAAGGAATCAAAACATATCAAATGCACACAAAGCAATGCAAAAGAAAGATGAAAAAAAAAAAAACTGTCTTCGCTCAGCAACGAGAAACAATTTGTCCCCCGGCGCCCCTTCTATGAAATCACTATTGCAATCTGTTACATCACAATACACCTTTTTTTAATCCGTCAGCCGATCAGGGATTAAATAAATGACAGCGTGGATTCACTGTAGAAGGTTACCTGTAAATGTCACCTGTGGTTTTTCACTGATGAAGAGATAATAACATCTGATATGCAAACTTGAAGAAAGAGAATTTCATCCTTTTTGTTTGAGACGGGGTTGAAATGGGCTTTTTATGATGATAAAAGCAAAAAAACATTAGAAAATATATCTTTAAATGCTGCAATAAGTCACAAGTATGCCAACTTTATTAAATAATACCGTCAGCATTAACATGCTCATAACAGTATTGACGTTTGTATTGATTACCATGGTCAAGTGCTAACATTTGATAATTGGTTGTAGAGCGGAGGATCAACAAGGTTATTACAATCCAGCCTCAGGGGACCATGAATGCCGATACGTTGTCATTTCCGTGTGGAAACTTTACGCATTGTTCTTCAGCTGCCACATTTCCATCTGCAAATTTGTTTTGGACATTGTTTGTGCTTCAACAAGTAAATTATTCATTTGAATTCATTGAAACATGCATTTTGATATTTTTTTATGTCAATTTCAGTAAATGTGGGTGTTTAAATTAATTCAAATGACAAAAAATGGCGAGTGACAATTGGCAGCGGCCCCATGATGGTGCCATGGGTTGCCCCGCTACATGAGACTCAGCAGCTACACTTATAATTGACTCATTCAGTGTTAGCCTTACCTTCATTTTTGTTAACCTTATGATACTTTAAAGTCATTTAAACTGAATTAGTGAAACACAAACGTCTTTTCTATTCTTCTGATGGAACGGCGACGTGAGAAGCCACGAGTCCGTGAAGCCTAATTGCCTCTTCTCTTCCTCGGAAGACTCGGCGATCTAAAATAACAGCGAGTCGCGTGTGCACGTGTTGAATTAGAGACGTGCCCGTTGATTGATGGGTCAATATGCCACCGAATGACAATGACGGTCTTAATCACCGGAGCATCAATGAGACGTCTAATCAATGCGGAGAAGGGGAGGAGTCTGGGAAATTGAGCTTTTAATGGAGCTGCAGAGCGGCGAGGGAGCGAGAGGGGACGCTAATATCCAAACACCTGATCTTTTTCTGATGATTCTGTTCCCTTCATCTGCCTCCCTCCTCTCAGCCTCCACCTGTATCACGTTCCTCTTTGAAGAAAAAAAGAATCTCTCTTAGATCTTCCTTCCCTTCCTCTATTTCCGTCCTTCCTCGGCGAGCGGGAACAAAGAAGGACATTCTCTGGTGGGCGACGCAGAGGGCTGCTTAGGGTCAGCGTGATATTTGGGAGTGATATTTCCATCGCCGGCCTAAATGTCTGGTGTCAACCAATTTATTAACACGGCAACCAGAGAGAGAGAGAGAGAAGACACTGGGGTATGAAGGGAGGGGGATTTTTTTGTTTTTTACCCCCAATAAGGTTTATATGAAATGAAAACACTCATATACATTCATACACATGTGATGCCACAGAGAATAACTCTCCCTAATCAACCCTTCATTAAATCCCTGAAACACAAAATGCACACGCCGGGTGGTGACTATGAAAAATATACAAATATGATGTAATATAAAGCAGGAAGGCTCTCAGGAATGTGAGTTAACGTTCCCTTCTGTATTAGTGTCTGTTGTATCCATGACACATCACTTTAATTCATTCAGAAAGCCCCCTTGACTTTAATGGCTCACAGCTCCACACGTCTGTGTTCATAATATTTATGTCTCAGAATGATGAAGTTGTGATTTAATGAGAATTAAATCAGAAATTATATTAAGTCTGATGATGATTATTTTTCACGATGGTTGCCTGATTTTTAATTATATATATATATATATATATATATATATATAATGATATGTATATATATACTGTTGCCTATATAGTTGGAATATTTTGTTTTCAGACACAATCCTCTGTTTATTCCTATTTAAATGTAAACACTTTTGACCAGGTGCAATGATTATATGTCCCAATTTACCCAGGTGGAATTCATTCATGCATAACATTTAACATTTGCTTGAAAAGACAAGACATTTGCAAATTATTCCAACTGTATGGACAATATGGGCATATTTGAATATGGCTGGGTGTGTTTGTGTGTAATAACAGGCTTGATTAAATCTATCTTTTTTAGAAATGCTTCTCTCCAGAGCTCCCTGCACGCCGCCTTTAACACGCTGAGAAATCCAAACATTGAGACACCTCATGCTCTCTAAGCTGAATCGCTGTTCGGGATTGTTTTTGATGGGCAAGGACCCTCAGATGCAGACGGACAAGGTGTCGTGTCCTCAGGCTTCAAGGTTTTAATGCATGATTTGAGGTTGGAGGCCAATGGTGCTACGATCCGGCCGGCAAAGAGGGAGAGGAGGTCAAACTCACGAGGAAGAAATTGGATTTTTCACAAGAACTAGACGAATAAAAGGGAAAAAATGTGTAGCGTTCTTTTTTAGTTTCAATATAGACCCAGAAAACCTGACTTGATTATGCCGTTTACAGGGAACTCGGACCGTTTTTGGTCTTCCTCTCAGCGTGTTTTCATCCTGAAACATTATTATTATGTGCCCACATTTGATTTTCTTCCCATTTTTTAATCCAATGAAACAGTTTGAGTCGGCCTCCATCAGACGCGTCGCTACTCTAAACTGCTTGATGCCCGCTACGCCGTTGTGAAACAGTGGACACCTGAATGGTGGAGGAGAAAGTTGGGATCTACTTGCTGCTGTTCTGGGTCGTGTTTCCTCGTGTCGTTTTTGTGTAATAAACCACACGACATCCATCATTTCCCTCCTGGTTAAGCCGGCATGGTGGGCTGGGATGGGCGGTAGCGGCAGCAGAAATCACATCTCGGGGCTCCTGCGATGCCGCCCTGCATGCGTTCGAGAGGTATTGACTGTGCAGAGGAGAGGCAGATTACCTCTGATTAGATGACACCGTCTTGGAACAAAGAAATCAGATGGAAACGGGATCAGCCCGCAACAACATCAAGTACACTTTACACGTGTATTCTCCAGGAAACAGTGGTTCACAGCGACTTGCTGAGAAATCAGTGAAAGACTTGATGTTTGACTTTCAGCCAGCAGGGGGCGACTCCTCTGGCATAAAAGGAGTCAGACTGTATAAAAGCCTTTAGGAAAATCTCGGCAAGCATAAGTTTATGGTTTCAAACATATCTTCAAGTATTTTTCAATATAGAATAATGTTCTTTTAGTAATTTATGGTGCTATTCAGGTGACAACTTTAACTCTTTCAGTGCGATTGAAGTTCCTGAACTGAGTTAATAGTAACTTTTCGGTTGTAAAATTGTTGAACTTCATGTAAATCAAGTTGGCCGATAGGAGTCACGTATTGTTTAACAATGATTATTCAAAATACAGCATTAATAATATAATAACAATTAAGGCTAATTAGAGGCTTTGTAATTAATTATTCGAAATTAATCGCATTTTAATCGCATATAAATATTTGACCTGAGAACAGTCAGAAGTAATTTTTTTCACATGGATTTTTAGTATACCATTGAATAATGACTGAATACATAAGCTTAAGCAACAAAATATTGTTTATGTTTGTTCAACCAAGTCCAACAGACCAGTGCAATTTTTGCCATTAAGTGTAGCAATAGCATATTTAGAAATATAGTACATTTCAGAAATTCAGGTAGCCTATAGGTAGGTAGACCTTCTGTAAACTAACTGTAAAATAACACTTTGTTTTTTTAAGTAAAGCACAATACTTTCAAGTACATTCAGAAAATTGGAAACCCTGACTATTGGAACCCTCTGACGCTAGCTACCATGCTAGCATCCACGCTAGCTGCTATATGTTTTGCAGTGAGGTGATACTTGAGGCTCGATGTGCTGCGGTGATATGCAAATTCCTTGTTGCATAGCTTTCACACAACCATGCTCTTATCGACGCTTCCATCCGTTCGTTTTTTTTATAACAAAGTTTCCGATCCACGGGGCCAACCAAAGCGGTCTCCTCAGCTTCTCGTTCATGTTCACTGTGGTTTGTTGTCTGAAGTCATGAACGCTAGTTGGTGCTCCAGTATAATCGGTCCGCCTGAAACTGTGAGAAAATAAGTGTGATTAAAATGCGTACATTTTTTTAACGCGTTAATGTTTGTGTAATTAATTAATCTTAATTGACTCGTTAAAGTCTCGGCCCCAATAATAATACATTTATTTAAAAGAGTTTTCCATCAAAGTGCTGTACAACAAGAATATGTTGTCATACATTCTTCTCATCTGTTTTTAATAAAAAAAAAACAACTTTTATCCTCAGAGATGCACTGCACCAGTAATCACCCTTCCTTATTTCTATTCCTGTGAATATAGAACACGTACAGCAGCGATGACTCAACATTTAACAGGAAAGCTTCTTGAATATGTTCTCACTTCCAATCAATGACAAACCAAAGTCTTCTCTTTCATTCAAGCCAGCGAAAATATCGAGGACGCACTTGTTTGGGTTCATCCACTGAAAGATGACAAGAGTTGTGTATCTTTGTTTAAATAACTACATTTCTATGTAGCTAGTTTTAATAACACATTTTTACAAAAGGCGTCTTAAGGCGTAATGCAAAACGGGCAGCGGCACGTAGGAACCAAAAAAACAAAAACAAAAGAGTGTACATTTACAAGAAGTGTTTAAAGTTACGACAGTCAGAGACTCTACCTCCTTCTGCCCCCCCCCTCCTCTCTCTCTCTCTCCACTCGATCGCCCTCTCTCCTGCGGTATGAAAACTTTATTGGATGCCAGCAGAGCCCTTGAGGGGAAACACTTTAAATGTCTCCACAATTATACTTCTAATAATGGCTTCACACACACACACACACACACACACACACACACACACACACACACACACACACACACACACACACACACACACACACACACACACACACACACACACACACACACACACACACAAGGCCGGTGGCTGTCAGTGACACAAAGGAAGTGGAAGTTACTCTCAGTCAGTCAGTGAGGCTATTAATCTCTGTCACCTGAAGCTGTGTGTGTGTGTGTGTGTGTGTGTGTGTGTCTGTGTGTGTGTGTCTGTGTGTGTCTGTGTGTGTGCACGTAATTGTGTGTGATTGGGAACAGTCAATCTGTTGCTGGTCAACGGCAGGGAGCTGTTAAGTCAGTATCCATCCATCCATCCATCCATCCATCCATCCATCCACCCATCCATCCATCCATCCATCCATCCACCCATCCATCCATCCATCCATCCATCCATCCATCCATCCATCCACCCATCCATCCATCCATCCACCCATCCATCCATCCATCCATCCATCCATCCATCCATCCATCCATCCATCCATCCATCCATCCACCCATCCATCCATCCATCCATCCATCCATTCACCCACCCATCCATCCATCCATCCACCCATCCATCCCTCCATCCATCCATCCATCCATCCATCCATCCATCCATTCACCCACCCATCCATCCATCCACCCATCCATCCCTCCATCCATCCATCCACCCATCCATCCCTCCATCCATCCATCCATCCATCCATCCATCCATCCATCCATCCATCCATCCATTCACCCACCCATCCATCCATCCACCCATCCATCCCTCCATCCATCCACCCATCCATCCATAATCGGCCTGAACTCCATTCAGAAAACAAGCATTTTATAAGTTGTCTTGCAGACAGACCTAACGGACCGTGACTTTGGACTTTTTACAAATTGTCGTCATTATGTAGTTATTACGGCACCCTTTTGACAACTTTATTGCAATTAAATCACAACGTAGGTGTTTATTTTGTGTTGATACCGCTGTAGTTAACCAGCCGATGTGTATCTTGCAATAAACACTGAATACAGCTGAGTGAGTCTTGATTACTTGTTTAGTGGGCGGTTTTGCAGCCGTAATCCCAAAATATTGTAAAGAGAGAGAGTAAGCAGGATTGTAAAAAAAAAAAAAATGAAGCTGTGACTGCGGCGTCTTTGAAGCGGCTCTAATGAATGTCCAAATTTTGTCTCCCACACTAACAGAAGCACAAATAAACATGCTGCCTCGTCAGAAAGCTACGAAATAAAACCTCTCTTCAAAGCTGGAAGTTGTTGTCACCTTAAAACCCTGATTCATCATGTGTGTGTGTGTGTGTGTGTGTGTGTGTGTGTGTGTGTGTGTGTGTGTGTGAGAGAGAGAAAGTTCCACCCCTACAGACATTTTCTCCAATTACTTACATTGGATTGTGATTTTTGGTTTTAGGTTGTAATTATATCCCCACTAAAGGCATTGGTTTTTTCCCCTCAATAAATACGTTTCGGGGCTCTTTTTGCATTATTTTAGGATCTAGCTCAACTGCACAAACAAGTGGAGACGACACAGTTAACTAAATGCTTAAAATCATCCTCTATAAAGAGTTGAAGTCCCACGCCTCCTCCTCTCGCTCGCCTCAGTTCCTATTACCAGATTCTGTTTTTTTCTCTATAGGTTTTTAACAGTCTCACAAAAAAACAAAAACAAACATGTTCCAGGAGCTTTCTGCCTACATTCTAAGCTAAATTGGCATCAACTACTGCAGTGAATAGTTTAATACCTCCTCATCTCATGACGGATAAAATTGTGTTTTGTTTTGTTAAAATTTGGGCTGCTTTTGCAGATTGGGGCAAATGGGGATTCATGTGACATAAATGGTGAATTTTACGTCAAAGTGTTTTCAGTGTCTCGCTAACAGGCTGTTCTTGCCAAGAGTTAGGTAAGAAACACCACATCAGTATGATGTGTAGCCAGCAGCCGGTTAGCTTAGCATAAAGAATAGAAATAGGCAAAAAAAGAAAAAGAAAAGAAAAGCTTTTTCTGTATTGAAACAATGCATTTAATTACATAATTATTTACATTTACATTTAGGTCATTTAGCAGACGCTTTTGTCCAAAGCGACTTACAATAAGTACATTTGTCAAAAGAAGGAAACAAAGAAACCACAACGTTTCATTGCCGATAATTAAGAGCTAAAAATAGAACAAGTGTTAGGTCCTCATCTGAGTAAAGTAGTACGTTAAGAGCGACGTGCTATGATCTGAGTGCTATAGGTAAGGTTTTTTTTTTTTTTTTTTTTAATATTTATATTACAGTGACATCATATTAAAATGTGCGTATCAAATTTGATACTACAGGTATATGGCTTGTTATCACTGAATGGTCATATCATATCGATTTAAACTGCAAAAATTTAATTGGAAGGTTTAATAAACATAACATTTTCTGGTTATTTTTTTGGAGGGTCAGGCCTTAAAATTAACCATCCCCTCTAAAGGTCACTTAACTAATACGTTATATATAGTTAAATAACTAGGTTTTTATGCTAAGCTAAACATTTACTAGTTGTAGCTACATATTTACAGACATGAGAGCGCTATCAAGCACAGTGAATACTCCCAAAGGTTTAATGAGATGACTGCTTTCCCTCTTTTCTCTTTTGCACCCTCCTTGACAAGCGTACAGATATACGGGACAAAAGTTAGCAAGTTGATTTGTTGTATGTGCATATTAGGAGCGCATCATCCCAGCAACAACATCGTAAAAATACGTTGAATCCAATCTCGCATCTCAAATCTGGAAGGGAAGTTTTTTAACTTGTGATGGAGAAAACAGAAGAAATCTCACTTTTTTCCCCTCCACCTGCTTCGGTGCCTCAACCGTATTTCTCCGTGCCAGACCGTCATTCTTTCCCATCCTTCTCCATTGCTCTACCACCATCCTCACCGCTTGTCCTCTGTCTTTGTTATTTTGGATCATCATTACGCCCCATCCATCTCTCTCTCTCTCTCTCTCTCTCTCTCTCTCTCTCTCTCTCTCTTCCACTGACCTTCTGTCTCCCCCTCCATCCATCCTTCACTCCTTCTCTGTTTGATGAGGAGAAAGGGAGGAAAGAGGGAGAATGCACCCTGACGCGAAAGATGCCAAATGTCTGGGTCACTCACATACTGAGAGCCCACTGCTGTGTGTGTGTGTGTGTGTGTGTGTGTGAGACAGAGTGACAGTGGAACAGTAGGGAACTCGAATGAGGGAGTTGAAGTGTTTTTTGTTAAACCCTCAAAAGCATGCCTACACACACACACACACACACACACACACACACACACACACACAGTGTTGTAAAACGGTATGAAAGCAGGGCCAACAGCATGCTGGGTAAATCGTGGGTTCTGAGAGATGTGATCTTTCACAAATATCTGTTTCATTACGTTTTACAGAAACATCTCATCTCTTAGACACTGAAGTGCCACCAGACGAGGACGAGTGACATCACCAGGTTCTCGCAGAAGATTTTAATATGAAAGCACATATAATCATAGGGTCGTTGGATTCACATGGGTCTGTATCGGCCTGATGTATTGTTTATCATAGGACGCTGTAAAACACATTGGTTTTGGTAGTATCTTCGAAAGCCTCGAGAACGTGTGTGCGTGAGTCCGTCTGTCTGTCCATAGCCAATCTTGCATACTACTGGACCCATTGTGTTAATATTTTTAATGACTGTAAAAGGGCACAACCTCTCATGGTTGTTGTGATTCGTATTCTGTGAGAACACAGTTTATTGACTCCTCACTCGACTGAACCAAGCGATCAACAACTGTTTCAGTTTGGAATCTTGTTTTCTCTCGGGATTAGGAATTTGCTTGGACACACATTTTTCCGTCAACACGGATGCATTTGATCGTGTCTCAGTCTGCCAGCTTTTAGTGTGTGTGTGTGTGTGTGTAGCAAGTGTGTGTTGTTGAGAGAGATGCTGGCTGTGCTCAAGACAGACAGCTGTTGGCAATCGTAGCGGAGGAAAAGGTTGAGGTGACGTTGTCTAGCGGCAGTAAAATGTGGGTTCCAGATTTCCCATGAATAAACAAATAAACACTGCAGAAATACTCCTCAGTAATAATAATAATAATAGTAAAATATCCTGTGAATAAAGTGTCTGCAGCTGCTGAGTTAAATCAGAGGAGGAATCTGTGACATTGCAGACTGGTTTCTAGACGGAGCCAAAGAGAAGCTCACTAAATGTAGATACATATATTTATTCAGTGCCCTGTTATCGACGTTGTGTTGCCCGTATTGTATCAAAGAAAACGTAATAACAATGTCATAGTATACAATAGTATGTTGAAAATGTCATTGTCCAGTGTGTCATCAGGAAATCAACGCTTATCATATTATGTCCTAAAAATGTCATCGCATATCTTACAAGCTATAGTATGTTAAAAATGAATTAAAAAGATATTGTTGCGTATGTTTAACAAAGGTTGTTAAAAAATGTGTATATCATGAAAATGTCTTAACAAAAGTCCTATAAGCACCCTGAAACCATTGCAAACATGCATGGCATGTTCACGACCGAGGGCAGAAAACATCGTCAGTATCTACTGAGCTGAGTGATATTGGTGATAAGAGGTGCCTGCGGAGAGCGCAAAGGATATCAAAAAGACAACACCCACCCCAAAGACCGCCTGTTCACCCTGCTGCCTTCAGGCAAGAGATACAGAAGCATCAGCTGCCGCGCTGCAGCTTCTTTCCTCAGGCTGTCACACTGTTCTGTTTTTATGTAGCAAACAAACTGATTTCCCCCGTGAAACCTGTTGAACCTTGAATTTCGGGATATAATAATTAAAAGCAGATTCAAACGGGCCA
The DNA here is from genome assembly GCA_029853015.1 of Chelidonichthys spinosus. NCBI lineage: Eukaryota > Metazoa > Chordata > Actinopteri > Perciformes > Triglidae > Chelidonichthys > Chelidonichthys spinosus. Next base: position 3,080,709 of record CM056825.1, on the reverse strand, counting down.
ACCCTAATAAAGAACCTGATAATCCGAGAATAGAACACACACTCGTTTCTCCTCTCCGCTCGGACTCCTGGGAGTTTTTTCTTCCTCCGCTTCCTGCTGCGAGGACGCTCCCCCGTATCGTCCTCGCCGCTAAGTGAATGATCGCCGAGCAGCTGTCGTCTGTGGAGGACCTGCAACTGTTTCCAACACAAATGCCTATTATTCATATTCAACTACCTCCTATCCATTGGTGACATAGAAACACGCAAACAGCAATGAAGGAAATATAAAAAGAGCCAATATGCTCTAATTGGCTGCTCTGCTGACATTTATAGGCGGCCGGATTGAGCCGCCGGTGAAGAAGACGGAGATGGAGGGAGCTTCGGTTGGTCGGTGTCCTTGCATACTAAAGGGAAGAGCTGGTAGATAAATGTTGTTCTCCACACAGCTCGCTCCCACTCATATATCTCTGTTAGTTCCACAGCCAGCCACGACAAGGCCGAGCTCTCCGGCCGTGTTGCTATGAGAATAGATGGGACGGCTGCTGTATTTTTCACGCCTTTGAGCATTTGTGGGGAACGGATATCTCTTTTTTGTTTGTGTGTTTTAAAAAGGTTTTTGTTTAACCTGCACTCGAAATGTCGGCCCTGAGAACTTCTAAGTTGCTGCAAAAGCTGCATGTTTAAAACAAATAAAATGCAGATAATTAAAAAAAAAGGCCCAGTCGGCAAGTCTGGCGGATGGAGGGCACTCTGTCAGATTCTGAATGTTTACAACTCTCACGCTCCTCCCCCACGACCACCGAGCTCCTCCCCCACGACCACCGAGCTCCTCCCCCATGACCACGAGCTCCTCCCCCACGACCACCGAGCTCCTCCCCTACGACCACCGAGCTCCTCCCCCACGACCACCGAGCTCCTCCCCTTCGACTCTGTGCCCTTTGAAATCCCTTAGATCACGCCACCTTTGAAACGTGGGTCCGATGTTGACTCTGGTTTTATCACGGGCACCGTCGCCATCTTTCTTTTTTCCCTTCTTTTCCACCGGTGTTTTCTTTTCCTTGGTTGTTCCGGACCTCCTCGTTTCGGTTTTTAACGAGGAATTGGAAGCTTGTTGCTACTTCCCTCCGCCTCCCCCCTGTGATAGTGGTACGACCCGAGGGGGGAGGACAGGATGAGCCAGGCTGTGTTGATTATTTGCAAAACAAACAACAGGCTCTACGTGCACGTAGTGTTTGTTAAATTAAGCGCTCTGAGAGCTGAACTTTTATTTTACACCAGGTCGTTTTTTCCCTTTAACACTTTCACACAATCTTGCCCTCCCTCCCTATGAATTTACTACGGATCAACCGTCATATCCTCCCATGTCAAAATATGTCAAATGACACTCTGAGTTCACTATATCCTGTTGCCACAGTGAGAGAAAATCAGCCAGTGTGTGTGTGTGTGTGTGTGTGTGTGTGGGCGTGCTGCAGTCGCCTATTAAATTTAAACACCGTTTTTATGACGGCCTTTTGTAAAAACAGGGCCACAATTTACCCCGTCCACTTAGCACTCGATCATGCTATCGCTGGATTTCCCCGCTCTCATCCCTCTCTCCTCGTAAATCTATCTCTTGTTCTTTCCACTCAAAAGTCCATTACAGCCTCCTGCCTGCAGCTTCCTCTGTTTGTTATCCGTCCCACTCACATTACCTCCCGTCGTCTTGCTTCCCTCTCTCTTCATTACATCGTTCAAATCCGACGTCCTCTTCCCTCCATCCCTTCTTCTTTCACTCGTGTCACCGCTTCCTCTCACCGTCCAGACACCCATTTCTGTCCCTTTGCAGATCTCCAGCATTATTTTAAACTTACTTTACTTTTCCTCACTACTACCTAGAAAAATCCTCCTCCTCCTCCTCCTCGCCCCGATCCTCCTCCTCCTCGCTGCTGCATGCACTTTATCACTTTTGGCAGCGCCAACTTAAAAAAGAAGAGAATTTATGCAAATGCAGGGCTGAAAAATGAGTGTTCACCTCCGATGCAATGTGCAGAGGAAAGTAGCGAAGTGCCTCATTACAATATTTTCTCTTTGTTGTGGATCCGCGGGATAATAATTAAGAATGATTTGTGATGTTGGAAACGAAGCTGAGCCTCTCGTCCTCCTCCTCCTCCTCCTCCTCCTCCTCTCAGGAAATCCTCCTCTCGTTACTGCGCATGTAGGAAAGACATGCGGATGGAGTCATGAGCAGAAATCGGATGATGAAGTCGCTGGAAGGAGTCGGAGGAGAGACGGGATGCAGGATGGAGGAAGAGATGAATGTCGTTGACTAATCAACTGTTTGCTTTAAGACCGGGTCGGATGGTTAGAGATACACCCTTCAGCCATTTGTTTCCTGTGGAAATGTTTCTCCTCTCCTCATCTTCCTCTCATCTCCTCATTTTCTCTCCTCTCATCTCCTCATCTTCCTCTCATCTCCTCATCTTCCTCTCATCTCCTCATTTTCTCTCCTCTCATCTCCTCATCTTCCTCTCATCTCCTCATCTTCCTCCCTTCTCCTCATCTTCCGCTCCTCTTTCGTCTCCTCCTCTTATCTCCTCTCCCCATCTTCTCTCCTCTCATCTCCATATCTTCCTCCCTTCTCCTCATCTTCCTCTCATCTCACCCTCTCCTCATCCTGCTCTCCTATTCTTCCTCTCCTCATCTTCCTCTCCTCATCCTGCTCTCCTATTCTTCCTCTCCTCTCCTCATCCTCCTCTCCTCTCCCTCTCCACATCTTACTCCTCATCCTGCTCTCCTATTCTTCCTCTAATCATCTTGCTCTCATCTTCCTCCCCTCTCATCTCTCCACATCTTCCTCTCCTGTGGCTTTAGCTCACATCCCTCCGTTTGCTCTTTGTAACTTCTGTGGTTTACTGGATGATTTGATATGAGTGTGAAAATAATGTGAATCATTATGTTTTTCACCACATCTCAGCCTAATTGAGCACCGATGGGAGAAGCTCGACACCAGCATAACAACTGGTGAGACCAGGAAGTCAAAGTGGTGTTTGTGCAGAGAATGTCACCGGAAAGTCTGAGAAGCGTTGACCAATCACAGCCTTTGGTTGAAAGCAGGCAAACAGAACGGCCGAATAAGGATCTCTGACCTTTTTTTATGGTTGAGAATGAGTTTGCTGGCGACTAAAAACCCGGCCGTACACGTCGTTGTTAAGTTGCTAATCGGGAGTGTGAACAATGAACAACGTATACGGTAAAAGGAAGTCTTAGTCCAGATTTCCACTGACTCCCCAGGACCAGAACTGTAGGACCAGAACTGTAGGACCAGAACCCCAGGACCAGAACCCCAGGACCAGAACCGAAAGCCGACGTGAACATGTGACGAACAGACGGGCGAACGAACACAGATTGAGCCGTTTCCATTTTCTCTTCGTCATGCACGTTCTAACTCCACTTTATAACCATTTTAAAGGTCAACTTTACCTTCATTAAGAACTCAACTCTCACTGATGAAGATGTAAAGTTTGAGTCCACACACACACGTCTCTATACATATAGAGATACGTGTGGCCGCCTGCATTCATTAATGAAGCGACTGACCGGGAGGTAGAGAGGGACAGACAGGACTGGAACACACAGACAGGAAGGAAAAATAATAGCCAATTTAGCCTCGCCGTCTTAAAGCTACACCCTGGCATTTTGAATTTTTGTCTGGTTATTTTTCTTCACCAGACACTTGTCACACTCGTGACACTCGTGTGCGTGAAAAAAAAGTTTCACTTTCCCCCAAAATGGCTTGTTAGCATCAGTGGAATGCCGCATTGAACCGAAGTGGCGAAGTAAACGATCCCTTTAAAATGTTTATAAAAATAGAAGAGGAGCAGAAGGAGGAGGAAGGGAAAAAATAAGAAGAAAAGGTGGGAGGAGGAGGAGGTAGAGATGGATGAAGAGGAGGGGAGGGTCACCGAGTGTGTCCTCACTTTTATTCCGGCGCTGCTCGATGTCCGCTGTGACAGAGGAGGATAATGAGGAGAGAGGAAGGAAGGTATCACAGGGATGGGATGGAAGAAGGGGGGGAGAAAGAGAAAATTATCTGGATCATGGACATTTTATATGAACCACGAGAAAGCGTCTGGAAGAGAAATATGAGAATTCAAAAGTGATTTTAACGGGTCAAAGGCGGCAGGAGGAGGCGGACGCAGCAAGGTTTTCCCTCACAATGTCAGACGAAGAGGATTCAGGTGTGTGTGTGTGTGTGTTATTTGTATGTGCAAAGACATTCATGTGGGTGTGTACACGTGTTTGTCACTTTTTTTTTTTTTTTTTTTTACCACCCAGCATTTCAATTAAAGGCTGAGAGGCATCCTTTGTTTGGCGCTCTGAGGAAAGAGAAAGAAAGTGCGAAGCGTATTACTCTTAAAACATTCAGAGGGAACAAAAGGGAAAGATTCAATTTTGTCTGCCTCGCATGAAGGACGAACTCTTTTCATTTGCGTTTGGAGGACGGACACACACACACACACACACACACACACACACAACAACCTCCACCCATTCAAGCACCTACACACATGAACAGTTCCTTCTATCGGGTCACAACCATACACAGTATGTACACAATAGGTGGTCTGTATATGAGTGTACTGCCTCCAGTTATCATGATTAATGTGACGCGAGGACTTCTCTCGATTCTGCATTTGAATTTTTTGCTTAAACGTATTGGAGCAGAACTTCTACAGCTTCAACCCTTCCACAAGAAAAAAGTCTCTTGTTCGTGCCGATACGTCGATATTGCGATGTCTGATTAGTCTCCCTCCGCGATACCATATAAGCCAAATAGTGACTGACGGAAACATGACACAGTAATATTTTATAGATAATTCAAGTTATTTACCTTCATGTTCACCAGGGGTTTTCCTGGCACCCCTCTGGATAATTTTCTTCATAATTCCTACATCGCACATTATAGTAACGAGCTTCATCGGCTTTTATTGACTATTTAAGACAAAATACTCACCTCCTGCCCTCAACTGGGACTGATTTATCCTCAAACCTAGAAACCTGATGCACAGTATATTCAGACTGCTTTGCTCAATCGACCATCACCAATGATGACCAACAATTAGTAATCTACCCGTCTCGACCCAATCCCAACAAGGCTGCTTAAAAGATGTTTGCCCGCTAGCACCTTGCTAGATATGATCAATCTGTCTTTATTAAGAGTCCATGTACCAAAGTCCTTTAAAGCCGCTCTAATTAAACCTCTTCTCTCGTGATCCAGAGGTTTTGGGGAACAATAAAACTATGTCTAACCTTCACTTTCTCTCAAGGATCGAGAAGATTGAGAAAGCAGTTGCCAATTAGTTGTGTGAACATCTACATAATAATAGATTAGCTGATTTTCAGTTAGAGTTTAGAGTGCATCATAGCACAGAGACGGTTCTGGTGAAAAATAAAAAAGGGCCTTATAACTACATCAGACAAAGCACATGTCTCTAACTATTGATACTCAAATCATATTAAGGAAACTGGAACATTTAACCTCCATCAAAGGAAGCGCCTTAAGTTGGTTTATTTATGGGTTTGATCCCAGTTTGATCCCAGTTTGGACGTGATAACCATGAATCCCTCCATGCAAGCCAAAGTGAGTCATGGAGTACCCACAAGGTTCTGCACTTGGACCAATTCACCTATATGCTTCCTTTAATGCAAAATGACTAGAAAACCCTCCATTGTTATGCTGACGATATCCAATTCTATCCATCATCGGCTGATGTGTTTCTATATTTGGGCATGAAACATTACACAAAAGCAGATTACTTTCCATACAAGTGTAAAACCGAACATACGATAAGGCATCCATGCTAGTCTTTTCTTTGTTGTTGTCATCTGTGTATCATTTCATCATAACTAGATAAGCTTTGGCTTCTCCCGCTTTCCCTTTCGGCCATGTATATTGTATTACTTTAACAAAGATGAAGTGTGATGATGACGATTTAATTGACATGCCCGAAATAAACAAATAAATAAATAAAAATAAATAGCCGATCCAGGACATGTCTTGCATGAACTGCCAATGTCAATACTGAGAACTGTTCAGAAAAATACATTGAGATTGTTACAGGGTCATGAACTTGCATTTGTATTCATGAAACGTGAAGGTTTAGGTCTCGTCCCACACAGCGGTGCCGCCCTTGCAGACCTGATGACCACTTCAGACATGTTGCTCTTTGTTTATGTATATATATATATAACTCAGTCTGAGCGGAGCCAAATACATTAAAGGTTCTCTTAGTTCCATCGACTCCTTTTGCTAACGATGGTGACGTGTGGATTCAGCAGCAGCGAGTTAACTGATCTGCTCGCAGCGGCGTATGCAACAGCAGCTGGGTAACTTTGGCAAACAAATTTAATTTCCTTTCACACTGCTCGGCCTATGAGTATTGTGGGTAAACAACCACTCTGTTGAGCTGACGATGTGGTCGGACTCGCTGGAGCGTGCCTCAGTACCACGAGGTGAGGGACTCGGTGTGCGAGTGTGCCGTTTGTTTCAGCCAGAGGAAGTCGGGGGGTCGTGACGGCTGTTATAAATTACAAGGTGAGGCAGTAATTATTTGTTCACTACAGAAGCAAGCTGGAGCAGAAAGCATGATGAATGCTTTACAAGGAGATTAAAATAACTTTGGGCTGCAGCGATGTATTCTGCAAACACGAGAGGCGACAAAACAAGAGAAAGCAGAATGTGGACGCTCAACACAAGGGAACGCAAGTTGGGGATGTGAGCTATTGTGCACAATGTTCAGTTTGCTGGTATTTCCATGCATATTCAAGATTAACACACAGGTAGTTGTAGACGATGCATAATGTCCATATTCTCAAAGACTATGGATCTTCCTCTTAAGCTCTCGTCTCAGCTCTGTTAGAATCGGCTCTTCTGGCTCTTACTTTGTTCACTTTAGTGTTGAACTTTTTCACTGAACTCATGTAACTCAACAAAGGTCCTCTTTATCCGTCAGTTAGGTTTGCTACAATAGATACACGCCTCAAGGACAACACCCATACATGTTTCAGATTACATTTCTGTAAGTTCACCAGTGAGACTCCAACCTCAGTACGGGGAAGTCCCAGCCCGAGCAGATAAAATGTCAAGAGAAGCAGGACATCGTGCTCGCTCTGACTGAGATCCTGCGGGAGCTTTTTCATTCAGAGCCCAGCGCTGCCATACCTTACCTGTGACCTGAATACAATACTACATCTGTGAACTGAGATTTCTCCAGTTTGTCCATGGGCTTCCAACAAAAGAGTCAGAATAATAGCTCTCACACGACAGTATTGCCCCTTCATGGGGAAACGATGCAGTCCCTTTGCCACAGATGCATCACGCATTAGTGCGTGAGCATAGAATGTGTTATGGTATAATGTCAGTAGGGGGCGCTCAGCTTAGACATATAAACCAACTACAGCCAAGATGCAGGTGAGAGCTCCAAACCTCCTTTCAAAGACCCCAAGCCACTCCCACAAAATTATCATTATGAATGTAAACAGTGAACTATTGTTCAGCTGTCAGGGTAGCAGCTTGTTGAAAATGCACAATGAGTGCACGTGCATGTGCGTGCATGCAGACAGGCAAGTGAAATGATTGGACGGGTTTATTACAGTCCTGCAAAAGCAACAGATACTGAATATTTTCTCTCCTTTTGTCAGAGCGTTTGACTTATTGATTGCCATTTGTATTTAAAGAGAATTTCAACAAATATAATGAAAAATGTTTCTCAAGTACATTATAGCTTTAATGAGTAAACATTCAGCAAAAAACACTTCTATACTGTTTCTTTCTCATTACTGACACATCTTTATGAGTCTTTTTGATTGTTTGTTTTTTCATTCAATTTCACAAGAAAAGATAAATATTTGAGGATAAAAATGTAAATTGGGAATGAGGGCGGGACTTTGCCAACTCTTTTCTGTGTGTGGTACCACTGTACAAATCTCCTGCCTGGAGAAAATTTAACATAGTAGGCTACCTTAAATTATAAGTTCCATTCACACATTTTGAAATTTTTAGAGAAAAACTTTAAAAAACAAAAAAGTCAAATATTTCCCAATATATTGTGGTGCATTGTGGGATGTGTAAACAGAACATAATGAAAAGATTAAAATTCCCGACAGACTGGAAGCTTGTTAATGTACCCAGAGTCCATTTCAATGGCTTTAAAGGTTTGGAGTAACCTTCATGTGGCAAACGCCCAACTTGCGCTGTTTCCACCATATCAGTTATTAATTTTAGTGTTCCAGAGATCCAGCTCAATGAAACCTTGAACACTGTGCAAGCAAAGCCCCTGCAGGAGATGTGAGTATGCACAGGTGATGAAATCGAGGGAGATCTGAATCTCACCTCCTCAGCCAGAGCGATAATGAGGAGAGGGAAATGTGCAATCAACTCATGATTGGCAGCCCATGGTGAAAGCCAATGAGTGGAACAAAGGCTGTTTTAACAATTGTTTTTTTTAACCTGGCAGAATTAATTTCACCTTAGCAGGCCCCCTCAAATGTGATTGTGAAAATATCTGACAATGATACATTTATACACTGTTGCCCATAAAGTAGGAATATTTTTTTTCAGACACAATCTTCTGTTTATTCCTATTTAAATGTATCAGTAATCACTGTTGACCAGGTGCAATGATTACATTATGTGTCCCAAATTACCCAGGTGGCAAATAATTCATGCAGAACATTTGTTTGGCGCCTTAAAATTATTCCAACATAATGGGCGACCCTATGTGAAATATTTAGCAATGTAGTCGCTTAATTGTGAATGTCAATCACAATTAAAGTGTTTTAATATTAAGACATGTGGGCTTCTTTGTATGTAAATAAAGGTGCAATCGTGTATATAAAAGCAACACCATAGAGCTTGGTTTTGCATTTGCATTTGAAAAATCTGATGTCACATAACTTCCTTGAAGAATCACATTACTCTGGGATGTGTAGAGATATTTCTCAGATGACGATTCAACGAAGCACAAAAAACACTTTTTAAAATTTGGAAATGGAAAGAGGACCTGAGGTATGAGGGAGGTTGAATTTAACAAAAAGCGAGCTTCAATAATCAGAGCCGATACAAAGAGCAGGGTTCAGAAGCACAAAGCAACAACAAAAAAAAAAAGACTGAACTAAAAAAGCAAACCAATATGCAAGGAGGACCACGAGGAACAAACGTGACCGTGGACACGGTTCTAAATACCCAAGAAACTAATTAGACAACAAGACACAGGTTTGAGGTTGGGCTGAAAACCCATTGGTGGAAACAAAAAGACCAGAGGAAGGCTGACGAGACGAACACATATAGAAACAAGGAAGTCAACAAACACAGACACAAGAGGCTTGGAACTTCACAATAAAACAGGAAATGTACTAAACACAACCCAAAATCAGGTGTTTGTTTGGTTTGATACTTTCATGGTAATTATTCAGCACTTATACTTGCTTTTTTACATGAAAATCTCACTTTTTACAATGTAGGACCTTGAAGTTTTGCATGGCAATAACTTTTTAGGTTCTTGGGAGCAACATCGGTGCATCTGTTTAATATCTTTATCTTTGCAGGACTTGTCTGTTTGAAATTGTCACATAAGGAGAAAAAACAAAAGTCAACACAGTAGAAAATGTGTTAGAGCGACGCATCAAAGGCACCTTCAGGAACATGTTTAACTGTCACCTACTGTTGGCTTTCTGTCTGTTGATAATTGGCTGCTACATTTAAACATATCCTCACTGATGAAGATCACAGTCGACACGGCACATGACAAAAGAAAAGAGGAAAGGAAGGGAAGAGTTTTGAAAGGATAGAAATCCATTGAAAAAGAGCTATGAACAACATGTGTGTGATTTCCCCCCCGCTATCATCACCCACAAAACACTGCATCTGCGAAACACACACACAACACATATTGCCCAATAAATCCAGCAACCAATTAGCCAGACTAAAATGCTTTTCTTGGCCACTGAACGTCGTTCTCACATCCAATCTAGCAAATCCTCAGTATTATGAATATTCTGAGCCGGAGAGCGTAAAGCACATTTTTGCGCTACAGGAAAAAAAGTCTCTGCTGGCCGGTCAGCTAATTAAACGACTGCTCGGCCTCGGCGGCAGTTAATGCTGTTCAATTATGAATGAGAGAGATGGGGTGAAGAGGGCAGCGCGATCAATGTAAGGGAGGGTTGTCGGGATGGATGGAGGGATAAAAGGGATAAAAAAAACAGAGCGAAGGGGAGGCGGAAGGAAATGGTTTTAAAAAGAGGAGCAAATATGAGGCGGAGGAAATCAAAGAAAGAAAAAGAGAAGTTTGAGAAATGGGAGAACAGAAGAGACGGCAAGAAAAAGAAAGAAAAAAAAACACAGGTGGGGTTCACACTGGATGTCGAGGCTGTGTTTTTGCTGCTTTGAACTAGACGGGTCTAATTTAGTGTCAGTCTGAAGCCTTTGGCGACACGACACCCGCTGTTTGTTTTGGTCTACCTGACAGCCGGAGGCAGCGCTCTTTATCTCCCTCTCTCTCTTCCTCACTGTCTCTTGTCACATCTTCGTCGTTTCTCCCCGCCGCTGTCACCTGCTTCTCACCTGATGGTTCTTTGCGCAGGCTTACCGGGGCCCCCCGAGGGCCCGACGATGTAAAGAGGAGCTTCTTCTTTGACAGTTGTTTTACCTCGTATGTGTGCATGTGTTTCATGCATCATGATGGCTCTGGACGTATTGGCCGCGCCGTCGTTACTGTACGCTGACCATGTCATAGAAGATAAGATAATGAGATAATGTTGGTTCATCATTGGATGCAAAGTAGGTCAGTCATTAAAATGGCTTGTCTTGCTGAAGATGGCCATAAGATGTATCGTAACCAGAGATGGGGGACTCGAGTCACATGATTATTGACAAAAGACTCGACTTGACTTGAGCTGGGCTTGTCTTTGTTTCGTTAAATATTTGCATTTCCACAGGAATCAAGAGGTTGTCAATGAGACACTAAAGTTACAGTTTCTGTGTGTTGAGATGAGTGAATATTATGTTACATTACACATTATAAACATGACAATAAAAACGGAATCAAATGAAGCGCAGTAGAAAAGAACAGTTCAGCTACTGATGTGGCTCACGGTCGCTTCGTCACCTCGAGTGTTTCTCTATGCAGGACAGAGCCGTCGATACACAATCCTGCATATAGAGGATGGACACGTTCACACATCTGTATAGACGAGTGTACACACACACACACACACACACACACACACACACACAGAATTAAATCGGTGTAGAGCTTGGCACTTGTGCCTTCCTGGCCCCCAACCTGCTGGCTGATTCAATTTTCTGGGCAGATCTGCCGACAGTGACCGCTAACATTCACCTTTAGATGGAGAGAGAGAGACAGAGAGAGAGAGAGAGAGAGAGAGAGAGAGAGAGAGAGAGAGAGGAGGGAAAAGGGGCGAGCAATGGTGGCAGGTTGTGAGAGGAAGAGAAGGAAAAGGTGACTGTTATTGCGTACTTTTAGTAGAAAGAACGGGGCGTGTGAAGAAGGTAAATGCCAATGCTTTTTGTGAAGGGACGTGGATGAAGTGGAGAGACACTCAGCTCCACTCTGGAGAGAGAGAGAGAGAGAGAGAGAGAGAGAGAGAGAGAGAGAGAGAGAGAGAGAGAGAGAGAGAGAGAGTAGTTGATGTCTTCATTGTGGCTTTGAGGGAAATAAAATGCAAACACGTAACACTGAGGAGCAGCGTAAATGTTCATCATTACATTATTATAGTGATCATGGAGGACATTTTGCATCAATTGAGGAACAATTTCAGAATTTGTTCTAAATAAATAGACGATGCAGAACCGGAACGGGAAGCAGAGTCGGTGTTCCCTCTGATCCATGTGGCACAGATGGGCAAGGACGTGATTTCAAAGCACAAAGCCTCTTAACATTTAATGGAGAGCGTTGAATTGTCTTCAACAGTCTTCAAACCAACAAACCCATTAAATGCAGCTTTTTTTCTTTACACATTTGTTTTCAGCCAAGAATAATGACAGAGTAAAGGATGTCCTCACATCCATTTGATAGGGATCACGTGTTAGTTGTGTGCTACCAACACAACGGTGTCTGTGGTTGCGAGTGTTGCATAGCAGGGATGTGCAGAGAGAACGCTATCTGGATTTGTTGAGGTGAAGATTATTTGTATTCAAATAAAACTGGAATTGATAATTCCCTTTTTTCAGACCCAGTGGATCCATATCACATCAAAAAACAGCACAGCACAATAAAAATAAAATACAAGACCTTCCACAATTTTCAATGTCTAACATACAGCCATGTCCGCCAGTGAGTCCACAGTTATCTGACAGAACTACGTAAAGGGTTAGCCAGAACAGCAATTAAGTCATTTTCGGACTCAGATGCCCTACACATAAATCCATACATCAAGTTGCGTAAAGCAGCAGGGCAGGTAGGTACCCCGACACTGACAAACATATGGCTTGCACTGGAGCTTCTTGGAGCTCTCAGCAGCAGCCTCATGCTGTCATTATAAGCCACTGTGAGTTTTCTAATGCTGCCTTGTTTGTACCGACACCACAGCTGGGCAGTATACAAAGGTGTACAATACGCTCCATTTCTTGTTTTTATTACACTTCTGAGTCATTTGTTCAGTAAAATATTTTTGATATGATTCATGAACAGTTTATAGTAGGGTAGGTTGCTTGAAATAAAGGTGATTGTTTAACATCCACACAGCCACACTCCTAAATAGGACCATCAATTAATTAACAATTAAAAAATGATTATACATCAGTCATTTTAGTAACTCACCAAGTGCACTGATTTTTGGAAAGATACAGGCTGAAAGATGAATGGTGCAGATTGTTTTCTTTTATATAATCCAGGTGCTTTGTGCTTGAGGCCTTGAAGCAGGTCTTTGGCATTTGAAATCACCAGTTATATAATCCAATATCAGAAAGGCATATCTAGTCTTCACAAACACACACACACACACACACACACACACTCACATATGGCTTACTCCTCTTCAAAGTCTTTGTTCCATCGCGTTCAAACACCGTCATCAGCAGCGATCATCAGCGGTTCAGATGGAGGGATGTAAGGAGTCTGATCAGCGATGAGAAGAGAGAGAATCCCTCTGATTCTATTAAGTGAAGCTTTTCTCAAAAATGTTGCTGAAAAAGAAGATTTCCCCTCTATCGTCCAGGATGTAATACACACATCGGCCACCAGGGTGTAACGGTTCTCATGTATGTACTGGGCATGTTTATTTGAGTACAGTTATGTTACAGTAAAGTAGGTGTTGAGGATGCGCTCTCAGTCTTTCCGGCTGATTAAAGTGGCTTTACGTACGTCAGAATGGTAACAAAGGCTTTTCCTATAGAGCTTCTCATGGGAAAGTGTCGTGGACGTCCTTGATTTTCCACCCAAAGTTCAACTGAAGTCGATTCGTTTTGCAAATTGTATTAAAGGCAAAAAAAAAAAAAAAAAAAAAAATCTTTGCAAAACTGATGAGTTATATAACTTTAGTCGTAGGCTGTTTCACGATACAGCGGCTAGATTCGGTGATAGAGGATGTATGGAAGGAGACGGGCAGAGAGGGAGACGGGCAGAGAGGGAGACGGGCAGAGGGGGAAGCCAGGAGACAGAGGGAGACAGATGGAGTGATACATTGAAAAACACAGAGGCAGAGAGAAGAAAGCACAGAAACAGAGGAGGTCACATATGTTCACTTCCATAGACATAAGCCCTGATTAAATTGAGTGTGTAGTCGCTGGCTGCTCTTCAGATGTGCCCAAGTGCGTGTCAGTGTGTGTGTGTGTGTGTGTGTGTGTGTGTGTGTGTGTGCGTGTGTCCTGTAATATTGTCTGTGGTCCCATGGGCTGGAGCTGAGCAAACTCAATCAACTCCCACTCACCTTTGTGGTCCTTCCCTCCACTGTCAAGGCCAGGACGAGAGACCGGCCTCTCCTCTGGCCAGAGAGAGAGAGAGAGAGAGAGAGTGAGAGAGAGAGCATGGGAGGTACTCTGTGTACACGAATATGCATGTTTGTGTGTGTGTGTGTGTGTGTGTGTGTGTGTGTGTGGGCCTGTGTTCAGGTGTTGCCCTTGAAAAATCAAAAGGCTCTGCAGAATGAAAGCTTGCGCTTTGAGAGCCGCTGTCTGTTCAGCTTCTGTGAGCTTTTCTTTTCTAAAACCTATTCCGATTGTTCAATTGCTTTATTTAATTTTATTTATGCAACCCATGAGAGGTGTGAGGAGTATAGAATCACACACACCTCAAAGTTTGATGAATTGTCACTTGAACCTCTTAAACTCGACGCTGCCGTCCTACTTGTACATCACATGAAACTAACTAATGTGTCGTCATGCTAGTTTGTAAGGAAGGAACCTAAATGACCTGAATGTCTTCCAAAAGAAGGGCCCCTGCTTTGGCGAGGGAAAACACTGGCAGGGTCATATTCATGATTTTTTTAAAAGCTTGACATCACTTCATAAAATGACCCGACAGTCACGACTTTGCAAAAACAAACTGGAGATGTTGGGCTTCCATTATTGAAAGATCAGTCAGTTTCTGAGCAGCTTCCAGAACAGAGGTGTCCAACCAAGGTCTTAATGTGGTATTTTTGACCATGTACAGAGACTTTTGGCCCAAGTTTTGTGGCGCAGCGCAGGGCGGCGCAGCCGGCGTAATGCAAGTTTGGACCAGCGCAGCCTTGCGCATGGTCAGTTTGGCAGTTTGGTGGATCGCCTGCGAGATGGGTGTGGCAGCGCAGCAGGGGGAGGCGTCACAGATTCAGCTTGGCGTAGCGGGAGTTTCGTGGCAAAAAGCCTCGCCGAGACTGCGCTGAAAGCTCGCCAGCTCCAACCTGGTTTCCTCTCGGCGCAAGGCGCAAATAAAGTCCATTCATTCAAGGCGAAGTTTGGCTGACGGCGCGCAGTGCGCACATGTCACCGAGACCTCACAGGCAGGTTTCCACAGTTCCAGGCACATTTAAATGCAATAAATAATCACAACACACACTATTTAATGCAACGAATTGAATCAACACGTGAATTTATATCTATACAGATTGTCCCGTCACATCTGACGTCAGATGATCAGATGAGAGGAGCTCATTTGATTGGTGAAGATCTGAATCGGCTGTATTAATCCCAGTCCACGCCTCGTCTCCTCCTCGTCTCCCACTCACGCCTTCTTCTCCTCCCTCTTTCCCACTTGTGCGGGTGGGAGTGACGGGAGGTGTGCCTGCGCGAGCCTGCACGGTGCACGAAACTTGCAAAGTCCAGGCGGACACACCCCGTCGGAGTGCACGTGCGCTGACTACGCGTAGTCTACGAAACTAGGGCCCTGTGTCTTATTATCGCCAAGTCTGTGTAACAAAAGGAAGCAACGTATGGCACATAATTGAGCATGGTACTGGCCATCATGTACTTTATCATAACGTTCTCATGGGGATGGAGGAGGTGAAAGCATCTCGAACCTTCGGCCCCGCCTGCAGACCTGTCAATCATGAACATCTGCCATGACAACACGTTGCTGTGGGATTGAAGGCCGTCCTTGCAAAGGGATAGAAAGTGGCATGCAGCGGTGGCGGGCGTGGGTGGTACCGCTGGAGACAACACCGATCAATCAGCTGATCATTCATATTTGCATATTTGCCAATTATTCACAATCATCATTCATTAATGCAAATCTGGTGCAGTATAGCCTCCGGGGAGGGAGCGGGGTCAGGACTGAACCCCGGACCTGTTGGTTGCTCAGAGATCAAATTAGAGCTTTATTCAGATTTATGCAAACGTTAACAATAATGATATACAGCGGCCGCGGTGCACTTGTGTGTCAGGGAAGACGTTTAAAATGCTTCTACAGCAGCGAGACACACTGTCTCACTGTTCAGATACTGTCTCACTGTTCAGATACTGTCTCACTGTTCAGATACTGTGTGCCTGAAACCTAAAGGATTCATATATTCATGTTATTCCTAAGGTTGGACTCGACAATGACACGGATGTAAGGTGACCGCGGTGAAGCCTGACAGAAGTGAAGCTTTTATAAATCCTCAACTGCCTGGGCAGGTACAAACTACGCTTGATTGACACGTACCCCGTAATCATTCTTATTGGTCCACGTACATTTGTGACATCACACAATCCTTACCATAATGGCCTGGTCACACCAGCATTTAAAACATCAAAATGTTGTGGGAAAAGCTGTTCATTTCAGAAAGGAAGGAGTCAGTGGATTAGTTCATTCGGGCAAAGTGCCTTCCTACTCTGTCTCTGATTGGATAATGTAATCAAAATTGCTTATTGCTCATTGAGAAAAAATATGTAAATTATTGTAACAATTAGTATTATCGTTATGTTAAACTGACCCATAAAAACCAACAAAGTACTCGATTCTCAGAGCACATCGTCTATCAGTCTGACGACGGATAATTATTATGTAATATATTTCTGCCGTTCTTCTGAGAGACTTCCTTTCTTTTCCGATTTGCAAACGTGAGATGTGAAACTAGATTTGAGAGGCGATGTGGATGACCAGATTGTTTACCAGGAACGACAAGCTAATTTTACACCAATAAATAGCTAAATCATCATCAGCCATTCGGCATCCAAGATAGTCTTTCGGCCAATTGGTTTGGCATCTTTTCCTCTCTACACGTATTTTCTTTTTACTTGCCTTCAATCTAAACATGCTCGAACGTAATTTCTCAATAAAACACAGATTACAAACAGAAACACTTCATCGTCATTGGGATAGCAACGGAATGTAACTTTGTAATACAAAACTAGTCATCACTGAAAAAAGTAATCACATTACTGTCACCGGTTTAAAAGTAGTTGTGCTTTAATTTAAGTAATTAATACACGTTTGTTTGCAGATGATATGATCATATTTTCTCAAAAAACTCCCATTATGGTACTGCCTTTTAACCTCAGATTTAATGAGTTGACAGATATGTAAACAATGTGAACAGACAAGTATTAACATGTTTTTTTATGTTCGCTAATTAGCCTTGAACACTTGAAGAGCATTATGCACAGACTATATGTGGCTTTCACTGTATAAACATGTTACTGCTTGTGTTCAGTTTGTTACTCAGCATATTGTGAATGAACCCACATGTCGGGCCGTTGTGATGTATGTATATATATATATATATATATATATATATATATATATATATATATGAGGACAACGCACAAACGATGCCTTGAAGCTGCAGATGTGGTTATTGTCTGTGTCTATTTAATGCAATATGCATTTTGCATATTTTTGTTGTTGTTTTCTTTGCATTCACACAGGGGTGTGTGTGTGTACGTGTGTTTGAAGTGTACGCAATTTGACATGCGAGAGTGTGTGTGCCTTTTTATAAGCTTCAGGATTACTTACTGTCCAAGACATGCTGAAAGGTTATTGGCTTCAAAACAGTTCAATATGTCAAATAAACACACAGCTCAGTGAGCAGCTGGAGAGTGAGCGGGCGAGCGAAGGAGGGAGATGAAAAGGGAGATAGAACAGAGGCAACGAGAGGCGGGATGAGGAGGCTGTGGAGGAAGACGAAGATGACACAACCAAAAATAGAAAGAGGAAGGTGGCTAGTTTGATGTAATCTACTTTTTTTTTCTAAAAGATGATTTTTTTTTTTTTTGTGACACGTCCTTAGAGCTTGTTAGCTCTGTAGCTAAAGGGACAAAACAAACGTACAGTTTATGCAAGGATGAAATAAAAAATGACGCCGCCATCCTGGCTGTTTAAACGGAGCAAGCAGATAACAACACACACAGAGGGACAGTGATTTATCAATTTATTAATGCTGTGAATTGATCCCATAATACCGGAGTTTAAACACACTGCACTACTAAGTTGAAATCCTGCAAAAGCAGACATCATGATAGCGTTCTAAAACACTGAATATTATTAATTATCTCTTTCTCCGGGTGTATTTTGACACGTCCCAGGTGCAACTCATAAAACAAATTCAGATCCAGGGTCCTGGTTTTGTGCATGCTGGTTCGCTGTCACACTATCCTCCGGAAAGCTGCATTTGAAGATTGAATGTGAGACAAGGCCGTGCCATTTCAAAGACCGAGACCTTCTTTTCCTGGATTTGGAGGAACCGACGTGTCTTTTGTGACCGTGATGATTGGATTTCATTCAACATGGCGTCTGCGAGCGGATCGGCAGTGGGAGATGCAGCACAATATACTCATAATTTAAAATAAACCGCTCTGTTCGGCCTTCCCAGTCCTCCGAAGGACTCGGCGAAATAACAAACAGCATGTTTTAGGGGATTAAAACGACAAAGAAATGCGTGTAAATTGAGGTAAATGATGAATCGTCTTCATGAGTACAACACAAGTGGATTTGTGTGCATAACATCAGTGATCCATGTGATCGTCCATGTGTGTGTCTGTGTGTGTCATAGTGCAGATGTGTGTGTGTGTTGAGGCGATATGCCCGTGGATCAGTGTGACGCAGTGATCACGGTCCAATTGATTAATGCTGGTTTCTGTCAACTCACATTAACTTCTTCGATGGTGCGTTCAGCTCCATCACACCAGCTCAACGCTTTTCAATTAGTCGGCGGCGGCGACACCAGATCTGACTGGTCTACTGGAAAAAGAAAAAAGTTGAGTTTAACGAAGCAAATCAACTGAGGAAACAAGTAGTCCTTCTGTTTAGCAGTGAAGGGTTTATCAATATGAACTGATGTCAAGGGTTAACTTGGAATATGTGTGTGTGGAGGGGGAGGGGTATATGACCTCATTTTATAATACTGTATATTAAGGGCAGTCTGTAATTTAGGGAACTGGTGCGATGCTAAATTTTGGGTTGGTTTACAAAAATATGGCATCCCTGCAGCGCTGTTGGACCATGTGACTCACGTGTGTTCTCTATCGATCCTCTTATTTTCTGTTACATAGTAAACATATTTTAGTTTAGTTAAAAAATATTTTATTCCGATTTGTTTTAATGGGAAAATTTTAGATAAAATATTTTTTTCATTTTTTTAAATTAAAATTCAAATGCATTGAATATACAGTACATCATATTGTGCTATATATACATTAATAAATGTTTATTTTTGATTATCACATTTTTTTCACGGAACAGGGATTAAATGCATACATTCATTAAAAATTGTTAAAAGAGTTTAGACAAAAATGGCGGCACTGCCTTCAGGTGGGAATTCATAAAGGGATGAAAGAAAAGTCAGTTATTTCATGAGTTTTTTTTGCACTGACAATTATTATCAAAGCAATACTCCTGTTGATGTAAACAATGAAACAAATAATACCTTCATCCAATAATAATTGTGTAACTATCAAATTGCACTGATGTGATATAAGCAGTGGATGTCTCTCATGCCAATAAAGAAAATATTTAAGTGCAGACTAGCTCTCAAAGCGTCCAGGCCTGTCAACAGAGGAGGAGATAGTTATAAGAGATCATTTTATATGCAGGGAGAAGAAAAATGAAGAGGCCACGAGATGTGCCATGATTAAGAAAGAGACGATTCATTAAGAAGAAGAAGAAGCGTAAGGAAAAATGACAGCTAAATGGGAGAGTACAAAGGGAGAGAGAGATGTGGTAATTATTAACAAAAAAGACAAACTGGGCTTTTCAAAAAAAAAATAGCAACATTTTTTCATATATAACGATATAAAAAAGGATGGATAATTAGACAAACAGGAAGCAAATAAGGAAAGAAAATCTTAGGGGACACGAACATGACAGGTAGAAGAAGAGGAGGAGGAGGTGGGAGAGAAGTGAGAGGAAGAGAGAAATGACTCGCCTTGACATTTACCTTCCATATTCTTCAGTAAACAAGAGCAGGAGAGATGATCAATGGTGAGACGGAGATGGAAGGGAGAATATCTGTATACCATCTGTATACATATTCAATGCCAGACCTCCATCCACTGCTACCCCCCAACATTTGGTGGGATTATATAAAACGTTTAAAAAACACCACTTGTAAGAGCAACATCTGTTTTTAATTCTACCAAGAATTCCACCAAAGTTGCATCTGGAAGAGTTTTGTTCCCCCACTGATCACAACCCCACAATTTAATTAAATATCTCCAACGTCTTTTCGATTTCCAAGAACCATACATTTAGTTTTCTTTAAATTTAGAGATAATTGACTAGCATCCAACCAATATTGGATGATTTCCAGCTCCCTATCATTAACGTAAAGGATAAAGAGTTACTGATCCCTGGGGTGCTCCAAATTTCGGAAAAAAAGAAAACAAAATCTGATCAAATCAAACATGATCTTTTCTTACAAAAGTAAAGTTTTGTTTTCTTGAGTTGACGTCGATTCTTGAAGTCCAACTAAACTCGACTGGCATCACAACGCTCCTGCCTCAGAAAAAGACCACATCTCTGGACAAGAACGTCCATATTAGACAATTTGTGAAATAAGTTGTGTGTGGCAACAATAAATGGACGTATAGAGAGAACTGGATACAGCATTGAAGCTGGAGCCACATTTATTCCCAGAATCTTGCGCATCAAGCAAAAAAAAACCAAAACAAAACAATGGAACTTCCGAGCATTAAAATTCAGATAAAATTTGTTTGATGTTCTGGCAACATTTTACACCCAATAAAGCAAGTGATCTAGTGTTTCCTTCAACCCCGCCTCCCGGTCCCTCAGTCCAGCCTCGTTCTTATTCACATGAACAGAGGAAGGAAATAATAATAATAATGAATTATTAATTATTATTATTAATAATAATAATAATAATAATAATAATAATAAGGAGATAATAATCAACTAAAACACGGTGAATGTCAGGAGAAAAACTGTTAATAAAAAGGTGTTGATTGGGTTCCGTCATTGTACTTCATTGTACGACATGCAATGAAATACGTTTAATTCTGTCCTTCCACGTTCCACGTTAGTCTTTTTATCGGCCGACAAAAGGCAACATAGCTACTTTGACATCAGACAAACACACAGCATAGTGTTTTCCATAGAGAACCCGTTGGTTTTCGTCAGTGTGTCATTCACTGTGGAATTACCTTCAAAAAACTTCACAAATACATATGAATGCATAAAGCTTGAGCCCAAAGGAAAAGTAAATAAAAAACACCTTATCACAATAATGGAAAGCTTTAGATGTGCAAACACAGTATATACACAGTAATGTGTATAAGGGTGACGACTGACTTCAATCGGATCACATATTAAATATGTGGCTGCATATCCAGGGTTGTATGTACAAATCTTTAAGGGCATTTGTGTGTTTGTGATCTCTGTGTGTGTGTGTGTGTGTGTGTGTGTGTGTGTGTGTGTGTGTGTACAAGCGTATCTGTGAGTGCGTGTGTGTGTGTTAATGTGTTGTTTACACTCCTAGGAGAGGTGACTAGTCACTGAGTCAGCAGAAATGCCCAGCGTAGGATGAACTCTCATAGCGGTCATTTAGGAACACACACACAAACACACACACACACACACACACACACACACACACACACACAATGACAGATCTCCCTTTTCAATTTGACCATCCTCCCCTGAAACACAAACACACTTTCACATGCACAACCCTGTCACACTTCCCAGAAGACCACCAAAACCTCACTCATCTCTATTTTTTCATTCATACTTTTCTATATTTTACCCTCAGATCTCCTTCTCTCTCTCTTTTTCTGAACTGTGTGTGTGAAGGCAGTTTGGTATTCCTCCCTGCATGTTGGTTTTCTAACTCACATGGGTAAAGACTGAAAAGACCAATGCTCAATGTTTACTTTTGGTTTCTCAAAAAAATAACAATGATAAGATACATTTTTAAAATCTGTCACATTCGTAACCCACAAAGACTTCATAGACCATTTTTTGAAAAACCAAAAGCGAGTTCTTATATTTATGTTGGCATTATTTCATAATTTAAACATGACAATCGTTTTTACAGGTTGACCCCCACAATTCCACAAGGTAAGTTAGCTAGTGAGCAATACGTTATATACACAGCCTTCACATTTAATGTGTTGCTGGATTTACACAGGATTGCTATTTACTTTTAAATGTTACTTTTGATATAGAAAAAATGTTTTCAACTTAATTTATTCCCGATCACAACCCCAAAAGTTTAATTCAATATCATCTTTTTGATTTCCAAGAAACATAAATATAGTTTTCGTTAAATTGACCAATTTACCGATGTCCAAAAAATGTCCTGCTCCCTTTATATATAACAACAGGAGCAAAACACATTTATATCATCGACAAAAATGCCACGGAAAAAAATTGGAAAATATTGCATCTATCATTAATGTAAAAAGAGTCTGGTCCTATCACTGATCCCTGGGGTACTCCAAATCCAAATCTGATCAAATCAAACATGATATGTGGTTCCAGATGGGTTGTTTTAGTTTAGAATGCTTTTTTAAAATATCAAATATGATTTTGTTACTATGCGGATGTTGTTTGGAGTTTTTCTGTCTAAAATCAAACTGTCGAGGGCGAAGCTGCAGAAACGCGATGCTGTTCGGCTGGAAAGCACTCGTTGGCCAACGGCTGCACCTGTTTGCGTAGATTAAAAGGTAAAAATGCTGTTCTCTGAATATCTCTTCCTCTCCCCGTCTTTGTTTCTGTCTCACCCCTACGTTTCTCTCTTGTCTCACCCTACAGGTGGCCGAACAGCTGGGCAGAGAAGCGAGCGCTGCTCCGATCCACCTGGACGAGGCGAACAATCGAGAGCAACAGCAAAGAACAAAGGAGACGTAAACGAGGAGACGGACAGGGAGGGACAGCTGTTATATATGCTATCTGTAGAAAGCTTTACGAAACATACTCACATTAATAGGATGACTTAACTCCACCTTCACAATGTTACGTTCTCCTAGAAAAAAGGTGGAAATGACAAGAAACCAACTAACCGTGAGATTTGATGAGATTTTTACAGATTTTCAAAATTCATTCCAGTCTATTTATGCGTTTGTCTCAATGTGTGTGTGTGTGTGTGTGTGTGAGTGTGGATGCTTAAGGCACAATGTGTGTGTGTGTGTGTGTGTGGGCAGAGGTTAATTTAGCCCAGCAGTGAAGAGCCCTTGATAAAGAGCAGCCTGATCCCTGTTTAATTACCTTCCGTCTACATTTCATTGGCGAACACTGGGTCACAGTGGTGTGTGTCGTGTGATGAATGTGGGATTTGTCTTCTGAGCGGACACACACACACACACACACAACACACACACACACACACACACACACACACACATCCATGTGAGTGAGTTCTTGTTTCTTCATGAATATTTGTGTCCAAGTTGGTTTGCCATGTGAGGGTTTACAGGGGGATGTGTGTGTGTGTGTGTGTGAGACAAAAAAAAAGACTTGAACTTATAAACAGCCGTGACGACGACAAACTGCCCGTTAAATCAACGAGCTACCAGCGAATGCGTAGATTCTTGTCTCTCAACGACGACAACGAGCCCCCCCCCCCACATGAATCTGAGTGTGTCGCTGACGGCGGGACCAAAATAACGTTTAATTTAATTAGGCCCAATAAAACGGCTGAGTGCAGCAATCAGCGACCCATCACCGGGACGGGAAACGCCACCAGAATTAAACAACTGCACGGGGATGTGTGTTAATAAAAAAGAAAAGAAGAAGCTAATAACATAATTACACACACAACAGCTCGTCTTGTAATCTCTAAACAATACTGGCAGAATGCTAATGGGCGTCCCATGCAGCTTTAACTTCCTCTCTCTCTAATTCGTTCCGCAATACGGCTGCTAATGATGTGTACAGTTCACAGTTTTGTGAATGATTATTTTCTATTTGTGGTGCGCTTGAATTTTGAAAGGTGTTGTTGTTGCAAAATAATTTGCTCTCAATAATTAAATTGTAAAAAAAAAAGACAGTTTTTTCAAAAAGTCAGATGCAGAGAAACATTTCTCCTTCAGCAGATTCACGTTGGACGAACATCATTCTGCCGAGCGAAGGCCAAATATCCAAAAAGAACAGCAACAAGAAGAGTTTTTGATGAGCGGAGTGGCTTTAATTTTGAAAGGCCAGAGCTGTTGGTTCTTGTTTTTCCCTTCAGGCACATTTTATTTTACTCTCATTTTGCTTTTTTTTTTTAAATGTCACTTTAGTCTCACAAACATTTGTCTGCTCAGTTCGTGATGTCACAGATCCACGCCAGTGACATCACAGGAACAGGATGTAATTTCACCGTCATGACAACAAAACGACCACAATATTTGGGTGGTACTTTGTGGTATTTGTATTCCCTCTGGAAAGGCTGTCTCGATCCAGAACTCTCTTGGATCAACCTCTATTTATTCAGCTTTTATTGTAATAATTATGGACTACTGAAGAAATTGCTTACTGAAATCAGACTTCTTGAACATTTTTTAATTGCTTGTTAATAGGTCATGTTTTATCTTTCAATGAATGTCTATTGACGTCACGTATCAGAGAGTTCAGGGTTAGGATGCAAAAAAAACACGTATTTCTAAGCCGTCCGTTCGTCGACGTGTTCTTTAACATTTATTAAAAGCTATTGAAATGAAAAAGTTTTTTTTTTCTCATATCATATTTTCTTCCCGTCAGTCACACCTCCATCATTCTCTCTCTCTTTCTCCCTGTCCTTGAGCTGAAAATGGAGAGGCAGGCAGCAGTGAAGAGGGACATATTGGCTTGACACTCTGTAACATCTCTTTGTTAGGACTAAACTCGTTCATCTGTGTGTGTGTGTGTGTGTGTGTGTGTGTGTGTGTGTGTGTGTGTGTGTGCGCTGATAAAAAATGTCAGTGAGCTGACTCAAGGCCGGAGCTGCTTACGAAACCGCTGAACTATCTGGCAGATGTGAATGAACATAAATGAACATTTGAACGCCAGAGACAAGAAACAGGATTGGTTGGTTTACGGTTGCTAGGCGATCTTCTTCGGTGGATGTAGCTTTTTACAACAAGGAGCCGACTCCATTTTCACTTCCTTCATTATTGTTTGTTTTATATGCATTGCACACAGACTGTGTGATACCTTGTATGATGGTATGAGTAAATATAGTTTTTTTTTTTTATATGAATCAGTGATCCTAGAAGACTCGTTCATCAGTAGTTGTGTTGAGATTTGAAGTCACGCTGCTACTTGCAGTGGTTGCAGGTTGTAGTGGTTATAGAGTTGACACTATAATAATAATATCCGTTCAGTTCCCGTTTCAACGTCTTCACTCACCAGGATTTCAGCCATCAACCCATTAAATCACAACACAGTGTTAAGTTTTAAAGGGGAACTTTAACCACTTGTAATAGATATGTAATAGCTTAAAAAAAGAAAATTGGGGGGATGATTGATGCCTAGAACAAAACATAAAACATCTCTGTAGCTCATGTTAACAACAGACCTGATGTTAGGCATCTCATACAAACAAACAAACAAAAAAACAACAACCATTGGCTTCAAGAAATGCAAAAAAAAAAAAAGGACTAGTAGCATAATTATCCCAATCTGAATCAGGTTAAACCATATTAAGTTGGGTTTCTCAAAGGAATCAGTGGATTAGTTCATTCGGGCAAAGTGCCTTCCTACTCTGCCTCTGATTGGATAATGTAATCAACATTACTTATTGCTCATTGAGAAACAAATATATAAATTATTTTAACAATTAGCATTATCGTTATGTTGTATTTTACTATGTGAACAAAGATGTGTGATGATGATTTAACGGACATGCCCGAAATAAACAAATAAACAAATAAATAAATAAATAAATGTTATTTTCCCGTAAAACGTCCAATTTCCCAGAAGTTCCAAAATGTCAGAGACTTCTTTGAATCCGATCTTAATCACTCCCTAAAATCCTTCTTTTTCCTCCCCGAGTGTCTTCAGAGCTGCTTAATCTGGTTTCACACTGTTTGACTCCAGAAGACAGATGAGACAGTAGTAGTGCCAACACACACACACACACACACACACACACACACACACACACACACACACACACACACACATTGTTCCTAGCATCCTCGTACTCTCCATCTGTCTAACCCAACGTGCTGGACGCAAACATAAAGTTGTTGTTGCAACACTAGTGACATCTCTTTTCAGACACATCACAGTGATTTACAAAGCCCCCCCCCCCCCCCCATCAGTTTTACCTCCCGTCCTAAATCACCCCCCCCCCCCCCCCAAATCCCACTTCCTCCCTTACATCTCCCTCTCTCTCTCCCGTCCTCCATCCATCCCTCGCCGCCCCTTCTCCCCGTTCTCCCAGTTGGTTATTAATGGTTTTAATTTACCGGGAGGAAGGACCTTGGTGCCCACGGAGGCGTCCCCTCTGCCCCCAGTGTGTATTTGTGTGTGAGAGGTAACCAGAGACCCCCGTGTTCCTCGCCGAGCAACAATAACGCTTTGTCTTCTTTAACTGTGCTGCTCCTTCAAGGTTCCCCGCATCCTTCCTCCTCCAGCTCCTTCTCCTCCTTTGTCGCTCGCCACAATCCCTCTTACTTTGCTCGACCTTGTCTTGTTTTTTTGCCGTTTCTTTTCTCATTTTCAGCTTCACACGCCGGCATTATGTCGAGGTGTCTCCCCGTATCATTAGCGGTATCTCCCTTCCAACCATTCAGGTGGTGTTGTATTCCTGCTGGTCAAAAGGCTTCGCTGAGACCTGAACCCTGATGTGTCGGGTTCACTATCTGCAGTTATACATCAAGTTGTGACAGACACCACAAGAAAGGCCCTTAAAAATCCTCCTGTTGCAGTCTGGGGTCTACAATAGAACCTCAAATGACTACAGAGACCAGACCAGCATGAGTATACATCTACAAACAACAAGCTTTCTGTCATATTTATATTTATTTATATTTGGTGACCTTATTTGGAGTGTTGATAGAGCAACTACATTGTTAGCATAGCCTAGCTCCAATCAGAAAACAAGCATTTTAAAAGTTATTTCCTCATCGTCTTGCAGACAAATCAAAGAAGCCATGAAATTTGAATTTTGAAGTTTTTTAATTCATTGTTGAGAGGATAACCCCTTAAGATGCCTAATCTTGTTTTCAAGGGGGTCCTTGAGACACAGGACAATACAACTCTTAAGACTTTTTATAAAAAATACTTTTATTGCAATTAAATCACAACACAATTGTTTTTTTTTGGGATGCGATGTAGTAAACCAGCCAATGTGTCTTTCTATTCACAGTGAAAAAACAGCTCAGTGAAATTCACCAAGCACCTCTGGGTGATGTTAGCACCTCAGACAGAGTCTCGAGGACTAGATTGGTGAAACATTGTGGGTGTCTACATGAAGGTTACCCCCACCCCCCCTCCTCCTCACAAGTTATTGCTGAGATTAATATTCATGCTCCATTACGATGCACCGTGACCCTGCATACACTGTATTCAGCTGTAAGACTTTCCTCTCATAGCTTCACATAAACATGCTGGTGGTTGCAAACATTGGAAGACCCTTTGAATCCAATCAAGAGACGATGCGATCATCTGTTCACGGCTTCAAACTGTTGTGTGAGAGGTGTTCTCACACAACAAGTGAAAACACCTGTGTGGGTGTAGAGACTTTAAAAAAAACCTTGATCCTGAAGTCGTGGCTGTATCTGAGTGTACGCTTTCTCTCTCGCACAGTAAAACCAGAAGACTGAAGCCGTCCGAGCCTCGGAGGGAAGGAGGATCCACGGCAAGGACACAAACAATAAGAAGCAGCAACGTGTTCATACAAAGGAAAATGAAGATGGAGTGGAATCAGACAGTGTCGTTCTTCAAATAGTAACATATCTGAGGAGACCACAATGGAAAATAGAAAAAAACAATTCAGAGACGGGACGGGACGGGTTCAAATGTCATATCCTGAGAGCGCTGTTGCATTCTCCCGTCTTGATTGCCGCCGTCTGTTGATGCTTTCAGCATAAAAGATGTTTTTTTTTTTTTAATTGTCGGTTTGATGACGGATGAAGGTCCAGGATTTATACGCACCCGTCTTCAAGATGCACAATGGATGACTCATGATGACGTAGGGAGGCAACGTTTTCTGATCATGTTGCAGAGATACAAAACTATAAAACACACACACACACACACACACACTCAGGAATGACATCTATTAAATTCTATTGGCTCATTTCGCTTTTCCACAGGTGGAGAATTCTCTCTCTCTCTGCTTCCTCTTCCACTATTCATGTATATATTATGTCTCTCTCTCTCTCTCTCTCTCTCTCTCTCTCTCTCTCCACACTCTTCCTTCTCAGATTGTTTCTCAAGCTCTCTCCACCTCCCTCTCTCTCCCCACCTCTCTCTCGACCCAATTACTTCACTCTTCCTTCATCTCAGGTGGCCACACAGATTTCAGATCTCTCTCTCTCTCTTTAATTCTCTCTCTCTCACACACACACACACACACACACACACACACGAAGCCTCCTCCGTCTGACAGCGAACCCATGCACAAACACACACAGTAAGAGGATATCAAGCAGGCGTGCTCGCCATTAATATTTCACTAATATGACAGCTTGGTATGATGTGATGCGATGTGTATGTCCGCATGTGTGTGTGTGTGTGTGTGTGTGTGATGTGCACCCATCACTTTTAATGAGGGCAGACAAAGCACATGGAGAGAGGCAGGGAGGCAAGCCACATTACAGTGTCTTTTATTTTCCCTTTGAGCGCAAGTGTGTGTGTGTGTGTGTGTGTGTGTGTGTGGACACTGAAATACATTTGTGTGTGTGTGTGTGTGTGTGACACTGAAATACATGTGTGTGTGTGTGTGTGTGTGAAGCAGATCATTGCAGAGTGAACGCATCGTGTCAAAAAGACAGATGGGAAATGTCAAAGCATTTCATAGCTGTGAGATTCAAACTTTTACTAGATCTTATTTAAGCAGATATTATTATGTACAGTTTAACAGCCTCGGGGGAGTAGGGGGGGGGGGTAACCCATGAACACACACACACACACACACATACATACATGCAACATGTTTTACTGGAGCGTTCCACATAAACCACTTAACAATTCTGCTGGAGCATTAGATGGTAGAAAGTAATAATTTCGTGGTGTGTGCAGCCTTTTGTTCATTTCCTCAAATACGGTGTCACTGTTTCACAAAAGTCCTGGATGATCAGCGGGTATGTCTGGAGAAATAGTGGTTTAAGTCTGAATAGTGCAAGGTTTGTTGAAGCTGACACTAAACTGTATTTCCGACTCAACGAAGAAGCAGTTGAAGGAATTAATTAATTTAAAAAAGTGGGAACGGGTCTAATTAGTACGTGTGGGATTTAAAAATTGAGAAATACTCAGAATGTGTGAAAAGTGGAATATTTTCAGTTAAACACCTGCATTGAAAGTTTCAAAAGTTGTATAGAATCAGGCTGAGTTGCCTTAACAAGGACCCGTTTTTAAATCAAGGTTTAACTTTGAATCATGTTCCACCAAAGTAGCTGAAAAATAAGCTACATTTAAACATCTCATTAATAGTCGGTTACAACTTTATTCTAAACCTCGTTTACATTTTATTCTGTCGCACCAAAACTTTAAACACCAATTTAAAATGACCCAAAGTTAACTTGAGATGGTTTAACTTCTATAGTGAAGTTCATCAAAGAAGGTCAAAGGGTAGACTCGACCCAATGTGACGATGCTGCTAAATGTCCGATCCAGATCAGCGAGGGAACTGTTACGTGTCTTTTCTCACTGTAAAACAAGTTGTTTTGTTATTATTCTTACTGTGCTATTGTCCTTTAAAAAAAAAAACTTCTATCGTCTGACCATATTGCTTCATTAATTTGTCCGACAAACTTCTCTACTAAACCTTGAGTAACGCTTTGACATTCAAGAGGCTTCTTCGAAGTTATACTGAAAGTCTACCAAGAAGTTGAGACTTCCTTTGTTTCCTTTGACTGAGTTGTACTATGAAGACTTTTATTTTGAAAGGCCACTTATTTATTTTGAAAAAAGGTGGTGCCCTGTTAAGATGCGTTTACTCTGTGGGGCTTTTATTTTGAAGTAGCATCATCCTGAGCTTCCTGTTAAGATACTGGTTCCTCCTACTGTGTCCCACAATGCAAAGCGCTGCACGGTACGATCTACAGTCACGACTTCCGTGGCGAAAACAGTGGCAACTTACAATTTTCTGATTTCATCACTAAACTCACAGATTTATGAGGTGAATAATCAACGATACACATTTTCAAACATCGGCCGTGGCATCGAATGTGTTTTGTCAAAAAAAAAAAATCTATCATCACCTCAAAGCCTTGCTGGTGCCCCTGTGTGTGTGTGTGTGTGTGTGTGTGTGTGTGTGTGTGTGAGAGAGAGAGAGAGAGAGAGAGCAAGAGAGAGCAAAAGAGAGAATTAGGACCGGGCAGTTTAAAGGCCATCACTGAAACAAAATTGTGCTAAATGTCAGTGTGTGTGTGTGTGTGTGTGTGTGTGTGTGTGTGTATTCACTCCTTCTTTTGCAGACATGCGAACCTTAAAATCCTCTTAGCCTTACACACACTCACTCTCTCTCTCTCTCTCTCTCTCTCTCTCTCTCTCTCACACACACACACACACACACACACACTCCAACCTCATTAACAGCAGGACCTGACATTTCTGGACCATTCCGGCCGGGTGGAGGAGGTGGAGGAGGAGGGAGATGACAGAATCCTTAATTCCTGGTTTTGACCAGAATCCATATTCACTCGCCATTAGAAAATAAAAAGGAAGAGGGAAGAGTGCTTTCACATGAAAAGAGTTTATTGAGGTGTTCTATGCATGTGTGTGTGTTGCCGGTGCAAAAACATTAGATGCTTCATTTATTTTCACATTTCTTTTTGCATCAACATCTTTGGCTCTGCAGTTTGAGAACACACCGTGTGAACAAAAGTAAAAGAAAACACATTGTTTCCCCATCAATAACAACATATTAGACCTCTGCAGACTTTCCACGCTCACGCTGAGGTAACAGGAAGCCGAATGGTCGGAGACGGATCAGTCCATCACAGCGGTGGGGGTAGCAGCGGCGGCACACACACTGTTACCGCTCGTATACTCCAACGGAGAATCAATACGCGCTTCCTTCCGCCTGCGGCGTCGCCTGCTCTCAGGCTGCTGGTTAATCACCGCGCTAATGTCACTAAGCTGATTGGTCGGTCGGGTCATTTAAATGTTTGATAGGAAAACCACGAGGCTACGTGACTAACAGCTCTGACTCACTTCCACTCTCTACGGCGGCCGGGTTTTCATGCGGTCTTGCATTTTTGTGTAAAAACATGCATAATAATTGCGATGTTTTGGGGTTACGAACACAAGAAGAAGCCAAAACTTGGATGTGACCACACGTCAAACCTGTGCTTTAGCTCTGAACGGCCATTAAATAAAATCACATGTCGTTTGTTACATTAGGGGATCTCTCTCTTTCATTCGGGTCAACTTAAATATTTGGGACACTTAACTTACAATATTATTACACAACAGGAATTCTTCTTGGCGATATTAATACACAAAACTAAGATCAGAGTTTAAATAAACCACAATTGTTCTTTGATGAAGGTGCTGTTCTGTCTCGCATCTATTTTGTTTTACTTTTTTCGTTTTGTCTCTTGCTATCCATCTCGTGTCTTTCTTGGAGCCTTCGCTCTCCCTCTGGTTTATTGTCCATCCTCTTCCTTCTACATCATTTTCCTTCCAAAAAGAGCCAGAATGTTTAATTTTCTTTAATTCTAATGTAATTTATATTTATTTTAGACAGAAAAAAAGTCAAGAAGCGCTTGCTCGTTTGTAAATAATAATAGCAATAATAGCATTCTCCACAACGTTATTCTGCAAATATTTCAGAATAAAAGCCCTGTGGCAACGTGTGAAGGGATTCTGTCGTCTAGAGCCCTTTTACGGACATTAGGATTGTCGTAAGGTTGTCAGGTTGAAGGTAACACACCGATAAAAAAGATCCAAGCATTTATAAAAATGTGTTGACCTGATAATACAAGCATTTATAAACATTCAGCGAAACTTTTTCATACTCTTGCGTGAAACTCGCGTCACAGCATCGGCTGGGTAAACACGGAAGTGGCATCTACGCTGCGGTAGCGTTAGTTAGCGTTAGCAGCCGAGGATAGAAGCTATCAGGCAAGTGTTCTTTTTAAATAAACTCCTGGTGTACTTACAAACTTTCAAATGCCTGGTTTTGTGAGTACAGACCCTATGTGTACTACTGCAGAAGTGCATATTAGTGGGGTCATTTACCAGATATACTCTATGTACTATAGCGCTAGTACTAAGCCATTCGGCTGATAGCGGCTATCTTGACCAATGCTGACCATCGCTAAAAATGCTTCCGAAGGGGTATTTGGCTGGATGTCATGGTGGAAATTACCTCGGGTGCATTTTACTCCGAACCATCACTTTAACTGTGCAACGTGAAAAAAACAAAAAAAAAAAACAGACGAGACCTCCAATCTGTAGACGAGACGCCGCTGCGAAAAGGAGGCGAGAGAGAGATGAGTGAAGGTAGAAATACAAAGAAAAATCTACTTCCTCACTCTGCCCCCCTCTCTCTGGCCTTTCCATAGCATTGATCAGAAACACCGCCGGCCGAACACCAACAGAAAAAAAAAGAAAAAAAAGAGAGAGAGAAAGGAGAAAAATGCTCTGTGATAACTTTGGCAGGTGAGAAGGGAGAAGACAGAAAGAAGGA
The DNA here is from genome assembly GCA_029853015.1 of Chelidonichthys spinosus. Lineage (NCBI taxonomy): Eukaryota > Metazoa > Chordata > Actinopteri > Perciformes > Triglidae > Chelidonichthys > Chelidonichthys spinosus. Next base: position 3,048,052 of record CM056825.1, on the reverse strand, counting down.
TTTTCCATCGAGGGAATCAACTGCAGAGAGAGAGAGAGACACTGATCTCTCTCTCTCTCTCTCTCTCTCTCCCTGACACCCATGCACATACAAACAATTCAGTATCAATGAGAGCTCCTGGAATTGATAGTATAATTCTGGCCCTGACACCTGCGGTACAGAGACAGCTGTGTGCTGCCCTCCCTCTGTGTGTGTGTTTAAGAGAGAGAGAGGTTTTTTTTTCGGCAGAAGATGATTTCCGTTTCTCACAAAATGGCAGTCCTCAGTATCGGGGCTCGACATTTATAATGTTTTACCAAGAAATGTATATCAGTCACATTTTGTGTATTTTTTTTATTGCCTTATTAATCACTGGGGGGTAAACTCAACATGTTCTTCGTTATTTTAGTTTAACATAGGGCTGTATACACACAGACATGGATGGAGAGATAAAGCGATAGTTTGGGGTTCAGTGCCTTGCTCATGGGCACCCTGGTGATTCCTATTGAATATGAAGGGTATTCAGTGTTATTGTGCATCGTTATACATCTGGTATTTTATGGCTTTTTTTAAAACTCGGGCTCGATTCACGGGTCAGGTTCGGGTTCCTTCTGTGTGCATGTTCTCCCCGTGTAAGTGTAACAGTAGCTGTTCTGCGTTGTGTCTTTGCAGTGAGGCACGCACACAGGAGTTGAGTCGTGGAGGATTTATTTGCCTTTTTTTGATGGAAACAAAAAGAAAATGGCGTCACACACAGTCCACAGTATTTCTCTCCACAGCTCCGAGCGTCAGTGCTCACTCTAGCTCATGAATTCAATTATTTATGCTTACATGTGGAAATAATAATAACAAAATAATAATAATAATGATAAATAAAGCATAAAATAGTGTAAAAGAAATTAATTAAATAAAAAACAGTATATAAAATATATACATCAGCAAATAACAAAAATACATATTAAGAAAAAGGGTATTTAATATGTGCAGCAATTTACCTCGTTTTTCCCACTTACATCAACTCATTTTATATTTTTTTCTACAATAAACTATGCCAAAAAACCTCATTACAGACATACCTTTTTTTGATGGAAACAAAAAGAAAATGGCGTCACACACAGTCCACAGTATTTCTCTCCACTACAGAATAAAAAAAAGAAATAATGCACACTCATATTAATGACACAGCGGCACACAAGATGTCCACACAGACACGCAGCAGCGTTTTTGCTCCGTGCGCAAACTCACGAGACCAGGAAACCCCATAATAACGGCCACTAGCATTAAGCTAATTCACACGCTATTTAACATATAAAAGTCCGGGTTTTACAACAATTTAACAAACAGAAAGTTCGTGAATTTAACCCGCATGCTTCACAGCACGTCACAAGGCAGTGTGCATTCTTATAACATACTTTAAGAGCGACAACCAAAACGTTTAAAAAAAGGATAAAGGGAGAGAGACATAAACATGACTTACCAGCTCCGAGCGTCAGTGCTCACTGAAGCTGGTCACACAGGTGCGACGCCAAATCACCCCCCAGGGAAACAAAAAGGTATGGAACGGAAAATAATAGAGTGGAACCTATTTACAATAAGAGACGCTTTTGGGGAAGTTCACAACAGAAAATGATGTGAATAAATTACCAAAAAATAAAATAAAATAAAATTTAGCTCGGCTACATAAGCAAGGGTTCTCTCCGGGTTCTCCGGCTTCCTCCCACAGTCCAAAGACATGCAGGATGGGGATAGGTTCATTGGTGACTCTAAATGTCCCGTAGGTGTGAATGTGAATGTGAATGGTTGTTTGTCTCTACATGTCTCCCTGTGATAGACTGGTTATCTGTCTGTCTCTACATGTCTCCCTGTGATAGACTGGTTACCTGTCTGTCTCTACATGTCAGCCCTGTGATAGACTGGTTACCTGTCTGTCTCTACATGTCAGCCCTGTGATAGACTGGTTACCTGTCTGTCTCTACATGTCTCCCTGTGATAGACTGGTTACCTGTCTGTCTCTACATGTCAGCCCTGTGATAGACTGGTTACCTGTCTGTCTCTACATGTCTCCCTGTGATAGACTGGTTACCTGTCTGTCTCTACATGTCAGCCCTGTGATAGACTGGTTACCTGTCTGTCTCTACATGTCAGCCCTGTGATAGACTGGTTACCTGTCTGTCTCTACATGTCAGCCCTGTGATAGACTGGTTACCTGTCTGTCTCTACATGTCTCCCTGTGATAGACTGGTTACCTGTCTGTCTCTACATGTCAGCCCTGTGATAGACTGGTTACCTGTCTGTCTCTACATGTCTCCCTGTGATAGACTGGTTACCTGTCTGTCTCTACATGTCATCCCTGTGATAGACTGGTTACCTGTCTGTCTCTACATGTCAGCCCTGTGATAGACTGGTTACCTGTCTGTCTCTACATGTCTCCCTGTGATAGACTGGTTACCTGTCTGTCTCTACATGTCAGCCCTGTGATAGACTGGTTACCTGTCTGTCTCTACATGTCAGCCCTGTGATAGACTGGTTACCTGTCTGTCTCTACATGTCAGCCCTGTGATAGACTGGTTACCTGTCTGTCTCTACATGTCTCCCTGTGATAGACTGGTTACCTGTCTGTCTCTACATGTCAGCCCTGTGATAGACTGGTTACCTGTCTGTCTCTACATGTCAGCCCTGTGATAGACTGGTTACCTGTCTGTCTCTACATGTCAGCCCTGTGATAGACTGGTTACCTGTCTGTCTCTACATGTCTCCCTGTGATAGACTGGTTACCTGTCTGTCTCTACATGTCAGCCCTGTGATAGACTGGTTACCTGTCTGTCTCTACATGTCTCCCTGTGATAGACTGGTTACCTGTCTGTCTCTACATGTCAGCCCTGTGATAGACTGGTTACCTGTCTGTCTCTACATGTCAGCCCTGTGATAGACTGGTTACCTGTCTGTCTCTACATGTCTCCCTGTGATAGACTGGTTACCTGTCTGTCTCTACATGTCAGCCCTGTGATAGACTGGTTACCTGTCTGTCTCTACATGTCAGCCCTGTGATAGACTGGTTACCTGTCTGTCTCTACATGTCAGCCCTGTGATAGACTGGTTACCTGTCTGTCTCTACATGTCAGCCCTGTGATAGACTGGTTACCTGTCTGTCTCTACATGTCAGCCCTGTGATAGACTGGTTACCTGTCTGTCTCTACATGTCAGCCCTGTGATAGACTGGTTACCTGTCTGTCTCTACATGTCTCCCTGTGATAGACTGGTTACCTGTCTGTCTCTACATGTCAGCCCTGTGATAGACTGGTTACCTGTCTGTCTCTACATGTCAGCCCTGTGATAGACTGGTTACCTGTCTGTCTCTACATGTCAGCCCTGTGATAGACTGGTTACCTGTCTGTCTCTACATGTCTCCCTGTGATAGACTGGTTACCTGTCTGTCTCTACATGTCTCCCTGTGATAGACTGGTTACCTGTCTGTCTCTACATGTCTCCCTGTGATAGACTGGTTACCTGTCTGTCTCTACATGTCAGCCCTATGATGGACTGGTTACCTGTCTGTCTCTACATGTCTCCCTGTGATAGACTGGTTACCTGTCTGTCTCTACATGTCTCCCTGTGATAGACTGGTTACCTGTTTGTCCAAGTAGACAATGGATGGATGTTTTCCGACTGAAGAACTCTGTCGAGCTGCAAGCTTCCATCCTCAAGGTCACTTAGAGAGGCCTGTTTTCATTCCATTCGATTGTTTGGGTTTGAAAGGGCGAGGATAATGAACCAAAAAAATAAAAAATAAAAATATTCAGTTGGCTTCAGCGAAGCCAGTTTTGATGACACAACAGATGTTCCACCTTTCATAAATCTTGACCTTGGCCAAAACCAGGCGAGGGCATCAGCAAGAGAATAGAGCAAGGGGGGGGGATAGACACCAAGATGTTGAGTTATGCAGACAGGAAGTAGGTAAGCACTTTCTACCTCCATGTTTTTTTATGATAATCAGGTTTTCCGTCGGATCACGATGGAGCCTGCTTCATCCAAAGTGAGTCTAGTACGAGACTGCAGAGGCAGCGAAAATGTGATGTCTGGCTTTTTTGATTTAATATTTATAAAAGGTAAACATTAGGATGTGTATGTGAAACGCTTTCATCGACTGTCGACCCGTTGATTTACCACAGACATTGACCAGCATGTTATCAGATTCGACAGTATCTCACCAGACAGAAGGTGCCTTGCCTTTTAAATAATGTCCCTTTGTCCAACACTTATCCTGTAAACAAACAGCATTTTTTTTCTCCGAAGGCCCATTGCTCTAAAAATACAAACTTAAAGCTTCTTATGCAATGGGCCATTATAGTATTACCTACTATAGTGAAGGCATGACCCGCCCTACTAACATACCCACATATTTCTAACCTAAACCTGTCATGTCATGTTGAGGACGAGATGAATTTCTTTACAAAAATCAAAGACTTCAAATCCTGAAGGACACTGTGGAGGCGTGTGAGAAGTTTTCTTTAAGAATTCATGTGGTGAGTAATTAATAAAGTATTTTGCAGCAATACCATGCAGGTACGGCTTTAAGACCAGCAGCTGGTGTCTGCTCAGGTACTATGTAGTAGACCATTTATGTCTACATCCATGCAGATATGTGAGTGTAAAGGCCTCACACGGTTTGATCCCTCCTCATTAATCTCCTCCGGAGAAGAAACGAGCTCCATCCATCAAGTTGCCACCCCAGAAGTATCACACTACTCACTACAGAATTGGCTAAAAGATCCTCATCTTCCTCTACCTCCCTCTTTACGCACCTGCCAAACCAATCCTTGATCTTTCCTTGGTCTATCCCACTTTCCCGGTGCCTATTTCTAAGACCCAAAAAGGACACACACAACTGTCCCAGCCCAGACCGCACAAAAAAATACCCTCCTTACAAAAGAGCCTGTTTGTTTAAGCCTTTTCCACCAACTGCCATAAGATAGTTGTAACAGGGACGCTACCCTATTTAAATTTAGGTACTAACAATTAGCAAGATGCACAATTATCGTTTGGCTAAGTTCAGAAGACCCAGGTTGACTCATGGAGTGGAGAAGAGGACACTGAAGGCAGCTTTAGGTTTAGCACACCATATTTTTTATAGATTGGGAAACATAGACAGTAATATTAGCAGTGATAGACAAAATAGAAATACAAATGGCCATTCGTAAGAAATACTATATACAGTTCATTTCATCAATTGTCATTTGAATGACGTTCAGCGCGCAGTCCACAATTGCCCGAAGGGGAGAGTTCAACTTCACCGGTAAGGGCAAAGGACACGCTCAGTGCAACGGCCCAATGTTGTCCAGTGGGAAGGGGAAAAAGTCCGTGTTGGGGGTGAGTGTGTGTAAGGTGTGTATGGGCCGTGCGTGTGTGGCAAAGGCAAGAGTTAGGGAGAGGAGCGGCTGCACAATGGAGCCTCCTACCAGCCCGACAGTGAGCAGTGGAGGTTCAGTATGTTCCTTCCTGGCGCAGTCTTCAGGCTTTGCGCCCAGGCTAGGCTCTAGCTCGCCATCAAACCTGGCCAATTCCAACAGTTAAATCGACATACGGCTCGGCATTCAGACGCTCAGCGGCTCCGGTAGTCGGCTCCTGCAGCAAACATTTCCCCAGTGTGCTCCTCTCACTACCGCCGCGGCAAGCCGCACTGGGCTATGTTACCGGTGTTACCGGATGCGCTCTGTCACGTGACGGCGTAACGGCGCGACATGATGACGTACGGCTTCACGTCATATTTTATGTTCTAAAAGGACAAGGGAATATTAATAAGGGTTTTTCACCCGGGTTACATAGTTCTTGTAGTTTGTATATCATACCGTGTGCAAATTCCAACATTTTTAGCCACAATAGTGCTGAGGCTTGAGTTGCATTTTCAAGAGATTTCACTCTGGAACCCAGTTTCCAATGTTTCCATTTGCAGCCCCCCCCCTGCAAAAAAATATAACATATAACATATAAACATATAACATTATAAACCATCAGCCAGAATGGAAACATGTACTTCTGCGTATTATGTTGAAAAGGTTACTGATTAAGGATCAACTGATCCTATTGAAGTTGTGATAAATTTGGGCCCTTAACAAACCTGGAGAAAGTAATACCTGATATCTCAGCTCTGCCAACGTTAATCAAGTTGTTCTGCATTCTCACAGACACAAACTGTATGCGTGCGCCTTGTCAGTCTTTTGTATTCAATCATTCTGAGAAAATAGTTCCTCAGTCCTTTTTCCTTTCTCCTCAGACCTTGGCTTTCTCTCACCATCTTTTTCCTACACAGAGAAGAGCAGAAAGAGAAGAGTTAAACAGAAACCATGGCAACCCATCAGTGTTACCTTGAACCATGGATGTATAAAGAGAGCTGGATACAGCATTGGAGGCGGGGCCCTGCTAACTCCTCATTCACTTGAATGGAGGAAGGAAAGTATCTCTTCTTCTCCATCTATGAGTTTTTAAATGGGGGATATTCAGGTGTTCTACCTATTGATTTACCTAAAGTTACAGATTCTTATGGTCTCTTTCCCAAGGCAGCACATGACGGACTGAGATGTTGTAATTGATAAATTGGCCTGATGCTCTTGAGCATGGTACATACCATTGTAAGACTTTCACAGTATTGGCCCGTGACAACATAAAGAAAAGTAGGAGTAACAATTAAACGCATTAAAATTAGCAATGAAACTTTGATTCATCTTTCTGTTGTCGATTGTTGTCGTTGGCAGTTGGTTGGTTTTAGCTATGAGGTTGGGTGAGAGAGGTCGGGCCTAGTGTCCACTTATACACAGTTTGAATGTGAGTATCACAAAGCGCTAATCTCTGTGTCACTCAAAACAGACTGAAGCGGGTTAATAAATGGCTACAATTAGCCGTACTGATCAATAAGACTTTAAATGAAACACACTTATCAGTGTTAGGCCCTCCACTACCACCAGCCTGGGACCAGGCTTTTGGTCCTGACAGACGACACCGTGGAAATGTACAACCCAGCGTATTACTGTAGGTGTGTTTCCCCGACGGAGGCATGAGGGGAATCGGAGGGAACTATTAGCTGGGGTCACGGGGGGAACTTATCTCTGACAGAGACGGAGCTAAGGAACAAAGTGTGCGTTTGCAAAGGGAAGGGAGTGGGTCTAATGTATTTGTTCAAGGCCAAAGTTGATTCTATCATTAATACTGCCGTGGCGATGTGTCAGTCTGCTGGAAGGAGCCGTTAACCTCCGGTCCTCAGGGCTGCTAGCGACAGGTTTGATCCTCGGTGCTAATTCATTAATGAACCCTATCGCCAACATTTGCTACCTCCAAATACATGTCTGACTGTCCGTCGTCAGAAACTTTTCTTGTATCTCAGTCAACCACAGTGTGTACTGAGGATGGGATTAAAAAAAACACTTTTACAATAATCGACTGTGGTTACGACGGAGTATTAGGGCCAGACTAAGAGAATTATTTATTTATTTTTTTAATTACGATAATAAAGTCGTAACATTACGAGAAAAAAGTCATAATATTACGAGAATAAAGTCGTAATATTACGAGAATAAAGTCGTAATAAGGAAATACTCAGTCTTCTGGCACATCAGCATCAAATTATCATCAGTATCAGGACTTTGAAGTGATTGTGTCTGTTTATATATATATATATATATATATATATATATATATATATATGCACGCTGAGCTCAGAGGACGTTTTCTTTTCGGTATACGGAGCACTTCCTCGTATAACTAGTGTACTTATCTTTCCGGCACGGCCTGTTTTCTGTTCTCGCAGTGTGCATGTGCATCTCATAATGACGTAACATCTCGATATGATACCTCTCTGACAAGCAGCCCCCCGGAATGAAATAGATGTGCTCTCTCATCATTGTGCTTCTTCTTCTTTCTTTTTTTTTACATTAATGCAAAAGAAACTTGGTGACAGCATTGAGGAGGAGAAATTTAAAGTGGAGTTTGAGAGAGGGATCGTGGAGGGAGGAATACAAAGAACAGGAAATGATTGAATGATTGAGATACAAAGTTAAAGTGGTGAGGAAAGCAGGCTTGAAGAGAGAGTGGGGAGACTGTTGAGGGGTGGAGGCCAGAAAAACAAGCAGGGAATAACAGATCGAAGGAAAGAGGAGAGAAAAACAGACTGGGAGCGAGAGAGAAGCACGGAGGGCTGGAGGCAAACTCAACATGAGCCGGAGAGAGGAAACATACAGAGGGGGGGAACAAATGGGGAGAAAGAGAGATGAAAATAAAAGATGGACACATGAAAGGAAAACAGAGGATAAATGTAAAAACGTTTTTTTAAAAAGCGAGTGTAACAAGCGCATTTTTACATGTCCGATTTCCGGCGTCGCCGTGTGGTAAGCGGTCGGCGCGTTAAAAGAAGGACGGAGCGGTGACAAATCGAGAGTAAAGAAAAACAGATAATCCCGGTATTATAAAATGTCGCATAGAGACAGTCAAATGCATCGAGACAGAGAGAAACATAACGGATGGGATGAGGGCAAGGTGATCAAGGTAAGAGAGAAAGAGAGAGAAAGAAAAAGAGGAAAAAGAAAATAAGCAGGAGAGACGGCTGAATTGGCTGTCAGAGCTCTGCCGTCTTTATTACTTTTCTATAGAGCTGTTTGGAAGGAACAAAGACAGAGTATGTCTTCAATGCGTGTGGGACCAAGGTGCTCAAGGCTACCTACCTGTGTGTGTGTGTGTGTGTGTGCATACTCTGCAAACAGACACACACACACAGGGCGCTGCTTGCCAATGGGTTCTTTTCATTGGAGCCCAAGGCTCAACCTTCAGCAAACATAAGAGAAGCACAAGGCCAGCAGGAGTGAATAGGACACACACACACACACACACACACACACACACGTCCTCCTACGTCTCCTCTCCGTTTCTTCCTCCCTCTCTCCTCCTCCTCCATACTTTCTTTTGTCATGTTTTTCTGTCTTGTCATTCTTCTACAGTTGATGGCAAGGTCACTGTGGTTTTAAATTCCTGTCCTTCCATTTATCCGTCTGTTGTTGGGACACAACATACTGTACATAGAGTACCGGAGATAACCATTTCTGTCACTGCAATGAGAAAAGACTCATAGTCTTTTATTTAACCCACTCACTTATTCATCCAGTGTTTGAAATGATAATTTCCCCAAAAACTCTCTTTTTTTCCCATGCAGAAATACCATACGTTGTCTTTTTTCAGCTTCTCCCACCGTCTACATACATCCCTGTATTTTGAATAGCATTGGGTTTTGCACTGTTGCCTCCTTGGAGACATTATCATTTCCACCCATCTTATAAAATTAGAAAATAGAAAATAATATGCAGATTAATTAGCCAAAGCAGTCCATGATATTTGTTCAAATTAGCGTTGTTAGCACCTCCATGCTTCCCTCTAACTACACAAATCTAAATCTAGTCACTACTCCACCTCACCTGCTCTGCACACACAGCTACAAAACGATGAATCCATTTTTTTTATTTCAGCTAAATGTCAGAGCCTTTATCAACAATCTTACATCCGGTGAAACTTCATTTCCAAAAACTATATTTGTCTTTTTTTTTCCACAACAGAAACACTGCGAGACCACAGAGTCGGACAATCACAAGAACTTATACGGTTACTGTAACTGACTCCATAAAAAGGCTAATTCTAAAGTAAGTTAACGAAAACACAACAAAGATTTGTACATGAAAACATAGTCTTGAACATTATATTCCCTTTCTGCATATGTATCCGCCAAATTGCACCACAGTGGACCTTCAAGACTACAAACCGGTAACTTTCTGTACTTCTATCTCCATTCAAAGAATGATCATCTCGTATGATCTGGTATTCGCACCAATACCGTGTGGAAATCTGGGTATTTTTTGGCAGTTGGTCTGTGTTGCTATTTAGCAATAGCTACCTTGTGTAATCCAGGGTGCATTCACTCACTGCATTGGTGGACTGCGAGAACACTCCGGCAGTCAAATCCGCTCAAAATAAATAATTAAGTGAATTTCACATTTTCAGTCAATACATTTGTCCCTTTGCCTGATGATTATTAATGTAGACCATAGCTTTAATGTTAATGTTTCCAGTGTGTTTATTATAACCCCACTCTGAATAAAGCGGCCAAACGGCCCTTTGGTAATTAAACTCAGCAGCTGTGAAAACCAACTCTAATATACTCAAAGGCTCATTTGCTATCTGATTCATTTGTATATGGCGGATGTCCCGCTGAGAAAAACTCAAAAGCCTCTCCTGTGTGAGAACAAGTGTGAGTTTTTATGTAGCACATGATTGAGAGAGAGAGAGAGAGACAGAGAGACTTACAAATGGAGGAGTTTTATAACTCTGCTCGACTGGTAATCAGACTTCAAAAACACAGCGAGGGTTTGTGTTCCACTAAGTGGCGATTGATCGCCGTGTGACTGTGATCGTGTTTGCGAAGGAGGAAAAGATGGGTGATGGTTCGACTGATCCTGCAGGATAGATGGACACACACACACACACACACACACCTTGTCTCATCTACAGCGTTATCGCTCTTCTCTCCATCACCCCCCCTCGTTCTCTCTCTGCTTCAATCCCTCGCTCACAGGAGTGGGTGTGCTCGCCGCCGTCCTCCTCCAATCTCCCTCCTCAGTGTGTGTCCGGCGCTACCATGGACACCGCACACTCTCAAACACAGCTCTTCAGTTCCCTTTCTTTCTCAAATCGTCCGTCCTTGCTCCTTTCCTCCTTCTTACCCCCTCCCCTCCACCTCCGCATCTGCCCCCCCCTCATTAAACCTCCTCGTTGCCTCCCGCTTAGTGCCTCACTTATCAAAGCTGCATTCAACGAAAATCGGAGGAGTCCGGTCAGATAAAGATTTGTGTGTGTTTTTTCTTGCCTGGAGCAATCGTCGAATGGACTTAGAGTCCAAAGCAGCTTCGCCCTCTTGCCTCCATCAAAACAAAGCAATTACGCAGACAGAGACATGAGGGCACCACCCCCGAAGGGCCCAGCACACGAGGAGGGTCGGCAAAGCTGGTGTTTTTTTGATCTCGGACTACCTGTAAATTCAATCTTTAGAAGAACTATCAACATTAAAACTAAAAAAAAAAAAAAATAATAAGACATGCTGAGACAATCGTGGGTAAACAGACAACTTTTTGAACCCTCCAAGAAATGACACAAAGTACAATCAGGGAACAAGGTGTAGCCACGACGAAGGATTTAGCCAGAGAAAAAAAAACTAATTTCAAGGTAGCATCAGTCTTAGCTCTCCCTGCCTTTCCAACGTTTTAAATAATCTGGTCAAAGCACCATTTACACTTGGAGCAGTGTCTCCGTTGAGTTGATCCCAAATCTGAGTCAATGTAGGCGATATTTAAAATGCAGCCGGGTGGATTCCAGTCCAAAGAACAATGGTATCATGCCCAGAAGACATGTGGTAACGGATACAAAATACCAGGAAAATATATTTTTTTTAATTATATAATTAGCATACCATATGTTTTAAAAATATTGAAAGAATTTCCACACACAGTAGTGTCCAAATTGTAGCCCAGTGGAAATTTAGGAAGATTAAAAAGGGAAATATGTTCAAATAAATAAGTTAATTGCATAATAAATAGCAGTTAAGATTTAAAAAAAAAAGACATTTAAGTTCATGGTTAATAAAAAGAGTGAATACTGGGTAATGTTATTGTTGTATTGAACTATGCATTTAATATGTTAATTATTTGTTGTTTATAAATGTCTGTAACTATGTTTAACTATGCCTGAAAGTACAGGAAGAAATAGACACACAAATGTTTGTGAATGTATTTTATTTTGAAAGGTGTGAGAGTGAGCCTATGACCTGTGGTAGAAAAAAAAAGAACGAGCTAGCGAGAGAAAACATGGGGGAGACGACGCCTGGAAGCACGGTGTAAAGAGTGGAGGAAAAGAGACTGTCGAGTGAACGTCCGTCAACAGGGTCGTGGAGGTGTTCGAATCGGAATCGGAAGGTTTTTAAGTCTTTCTATGAATTTCTTACATGGCACAATCATGAGTTTTCAAATTGTATACATTAATTGTAACCATAACTGCACAGATTTCAAAACACGTGTCATCATGGAGATGACCTTGTGTGGCAGAAAAAAAGACTGCATGTGAATGAAGTGACAAAACAACACAGTTGAAGAATGTTTGCTTTTATTATCCTGTGACCCAAAGCAACATCGGTATACTTGTTCACTCAAAGTAAACCATTAATGCTCATTAAATCGAATTTCGAATGTTTCCACAGAAACGTAACAGATCTAAGATGGAACATAAAAACTCATGAAGTTTGGGGGAATGCAAGTATGGGCTATATCACACACCTGGTTTATTCTAATTTTGCCTTTTGAAGCTGTTTTGAAAAAAACAAAAAACAAGTAAATTGATTATTTAATAGTTTTGTAAGGCAAGAAATAATCAGACAGTAAAATAAAAAACAACAATTTTATGCAACATGTTTTCGCACAATATTCCTAACAGGTGTTGAGTAATTTAACATTGTTATACTGGAGAGATGAGGGCCGTTGTCGTGGCCAACCAATATTGTATTTAAAGTCAAATGTATTTACATAGCACACTATCATACACTCTTGTCTTGAAGTATTGAATGATAATCTCGTCATATTGCCCGAGCCTCATGTTTGGTTGCTCCTTTGTTTCTTTTGCTCTCTGCAGGCCTGATTGAGTGTAATCACCGGCATCGGACACACCTGGGCCCGGTGTGCCCCTCCTCCCACTCTATTCCTTGGTCCTCTACAACACAACACTCCCTGCACAACGAGCTTAACAGACCCTTCTCTCGGTGACATAAAAGCTATTTTAGCACTCATGCTTTGGGAAGTAACCAACATCAATGACTTGGAAAGAGGCTTTTGGCTCCACTTCATGGGCTCTAACTGGCACCGCTACCCTCACCCTTGTGGTTGCACTGATCAGGGATCAGATAAACACTGTGGGCCCTGTTTTAATCATGCTAGTGCAATGGCATGCTCAAAGCTGTAAATCAAGGACACTCAACTTGCTTTGTCCAGGGGCCACTTTTAGCAAAATGAGGGGCCAGTGGATCAGTTAATAAACCAATATTAAACTGTCAGGGGATCCTCCCATGGCACTTTTTAAAAATATCTATTGGTCTATTGTGGTGCTTTTTTATGCGCTCGGGCGACTTATTTTCATTAAAAGTACAAAGAAATTCCATTGTGAATCAATTAATTTTCATTTTGAATTAGAAAATGGTCAGAGGGCCACATTATCACAGGCTACTGTGAGCTGTTTATCACCGCTGTAGGCCTAGCAAGAGAATCTTTCCACACAGTGTAAAGCAGCTGTGAACAGCAAATATAAGAAGAATCACACATATTGATTTATAAATAATAATGTGGATAATAATATAAATGCAGGCCACTTATCAAAGTTCTTGCTTACACTGCATTAAATATATCAATGCTGATTTGAACTATTTTAATGTGTTGTTGGAGAATATTTAATTTGAATTCTTGACTTACATTTTCGTCCTGTCCAGGGTGAACCCTGCCTTCGCCCAATGATAGTTGGGATCGGCTCCAGCCCCCCCGTGACCCTGAATACAGGATAAGCGGTAGACAATGGATGGATGGACTTACATTTTACTATCTGTTATCTCTTTCTAACAATTTCCACCAAAATAGCATCAATTTGCTTTGCACAGCCAATTTAAAGTAATAAGTTGCCGAAGCAGATGAATATCAGTATGTGTAAATGGGGTAAGGGTGTCCATAAATTGTTTAGTAAAACATCAAGGTGATGCTTTATGCATCAATAACAAAAGGTGTTCTTTGCATTGCTACAGAAACTTGAAAATAGCTAGCTAAAAAGGAAGATTTAGCAAGGAAGATAATGACAATTACGAGGATGTTTTTGAGTGGCATTGTGCCCCACAGCTTCCAAATATGAAGTAACACCATGTGGTTTTTCCCTTCACCATGTACATCACTGTCACTGGTATATGGAAGAACTATACTCTACTTAAACTATACTATACTATACTTGTGCCCGGGAGACGCAGGACATCAGTAACCAGACATAGATCCAAAATGTTCCTTTTTATGTATCTTCCTGCAAACTATAAGTAAGTGTAGTCGTCAGAACTACATTAATTATAAAAACAATAAAACATGGAATTCAGAACGTTACTTTAAAGGTTTATATGAGGTGGTTCAGCTCCCTGAGAAATCAGCTAATTATGTCGTAGGAAGGGAAGTTAGTGAGAAGGCTAATTGAGGAATGGTGGACATTAGCCTTTGAGTAATGTCCAGCAAGTGTAATACAGACGGGGCGGTCCATGCCCTCAGAGCGAATGTAGAAGGTTAGTCGAGGCCGCGTTGTTGAAAACCCACCAGAATCCTGTCCCAAGTTGTTCACCTGAGACTTTACCGTCATATCTGGGAGGTTTAGGAGGACAAACGGGTGACTTTTTACACCTTTTATTCATCAGTGCCTTTGTGTCGTGAGCAGAATGTAAGACATCATTGTAGACAGTTTGTAACCATTGTAACCTAGCAGCTTCAATATCTGCAGATATCACATAGCAAATGTTGTCCAACATGGTGGAAAAATTGCATTCTGAACCTTCTGTGAAAGACCTCAATTTGCATCGGCACAGATTACCATGCAGTTCACGTTAGAGGCTACCTGCGTGTTGATAGAGTGGACCTCCTTTCAGTTTGAGTTATTCAAACACTCACGTGTGAATGTAATGGGAATTTATCGTTTTGTCTTCCTTCTTGAGGAACTGGATCTGCTCATGCACACTTCACTTCACAGCAGTGAAGAGGTACTCTAAATGAAATAATCATATCTCCACATGCTTATGTACTCGCCGGTTCCACTAATTTTACATATTTTAAGCTGGTAACTTGCTTATGGTGGCACGAGGTTGCAAGCAGGGTTCGAGTTACCATTTCAATGCTGTGGTCTGTGTCTCCAAATAAAAAAAAGTATGGATGTGTAAGTAAATATAGGCTATAATTGAATAGGTGTGCCTTTAGTGTCCTAGTACCCCCACAAATATTTGAGTAAACTGCATTCACCTAACTCGAACAATCGCTGCAAGGAATGCCAAAAATGCCTTAAACTTGCATTCTGTTTACTGACCATAAGGGAGAGGTGCTTCTCGTTGCAAAAACCATCCAATTGCATTGAAGTCTATGAGAATATTACCCTACTACTCACTTCCATTCAAAACTGTAGTCCACAATCAAACGATGAAGTGGTCACTTCTTACATACAGTCCAAAATTGTTGACTGAATACAGAGAATAGAGTGCTCAAGTCCCTAAATATGTCAATACTCAGGGAGGAAATTCCAGGCACAACACCAAGGAGGAAAATATCCTGTTTGGCGAAACGAAGAAGCTGTTTACAAGGTCATGCTACCAAGCTTGCAGTCCAAGGTGATCACACATGGGAGTCACTGGCAGACATTCCCAGAAAGTTCTGAACAAAAAATGTAAAGTAACCTCTTCATTCCCTGGAAAGTAGTTGCCTTATTTATTCTCTATTTGCAGGGCCCTTGGTTGGAAGCTGTTCTTAGACAAGCTTGTAAACTGGCATGCATGTAGTTGCCTTAGAAACATCTGTTTCAGCTCACAATTACACCAGTTCAAGGTTGTGACGGTATAGGTGGCTCCCACTTGCCACAGCGTGGTGCACGTTCTTCACTCAGCCAGCAAATTGCTAATGAAGGAGCAACACACATGGACATCCACCTGTGGTGGAAACCAGTTGCTTTGGCTACGGAGTCTGTTTTTTCAGATAAAGCACACGGTTGAACAATCAGCCAGAACCATGATTTGTTACTAAATTTACAAGGTAAAATTGTGTATTATCAAAGAAGACACATACTGTATTTATCAAAAAAAAAAAAAAAAATTGTTATAAACTGCAATTCTGTATTTGATAATTAGCCTCACTAGTGGCATCTAAGGATGGTAATGTTTGGTCTCACACTTTGGTCCAGACCTAAACATCTTTTGGATGGATTGCCTTTAAATTTGGTACATGGTCCCAACAGGAGGAATTCTACTAACTTTGGTGATCCCCTGACTTTTTCTCTAGTGCCACCATGACATTCACAATGTATTTCATTTAATGTTTTAACTAATGGCCGACCCATTCGTATTTCCCTCAGGAAGAATTGTAATACATTTCCATTGAGAACTACCATCCGGTCAAATTTGTATAGGACTTTGGTTTATAATGTGCAAAACTAATGACTTAGTTAGTTAAAAACAACTTACATGATTTTTTTTGTTAGCCTCACAGAGCTGCTACAAATAAGACATGTTAGAGTTGTGTATAATCAAATAAAAATGAAAAACTTGCAAGTGCAGATATAGCTATGTAGCTTTATCTGAAAAATAAGTTAACTGTAATGTGAATAAGTATCGAAACATTCTCTTTAAGCTTATATTTCTTACATTCTTGAATACTTAATTTCTAATAAAAAAAAGGGTCTGAACACCCAAAAGTGTTTCAGTCATTCCGGCTTAATAGGCCTCTATTGTACAACAACATGGAGGCTCCAGATTCTTAACAAAGACGTGACTTTGTTTTTTCCTTTCAACCTTGACAAAGGCAGCAAAATAATTTGATTCCTACCTTTCACAATAAAAGCCCAAGAAATATGCAAAGTGTTGAGGACTCTTGTTTCAAATTTGAATGGTGTCTTACCTTGAATGAATGATTAATAACACATTAAGAGGACAATCCTCGTCTCTCTACTCATCTGTGAAGCCTCTGGTTTGGCGTTCTTGCTTTTCCAGTTCAGTGTCCTACAGTAACCACAACCACCAATGAAATATTGAAGTGTTTACAACCTCTCAGCCTCACTTGCTCCGCGTTTGCCTCCTTCTCGCTCCCTGTTCTCCTTTCCCTCCACGCCCTCTCCTGCCAATCATCTGCCAGCAATTATGCAGATTTATCTCTTTAAAAACATGCTGCATGCAGAATTTATGCCCCCCCCCCCCACCGCCCGCTCTCCCTTCCCGCTACGCCTCCCCTCCCCCGCATTGACCGTCTAAGAATGGATGACATTGACTTTATTTTGAGAAGCAACATTTCACACCATTTTACATTCGCTCCTTCTGTCTTACTGTTTCTCTCTCACTCTTCAACATCATTAGAGGTTGACCTGACAGGGAATCGTGTTTGGGGTTGAAGGGTATGCGAATGTGTGTGCACCCGCTTTTTTGGGGTCCTTACTCGAGTACATTTATGCCAGCATGTGTGAGTACATTGTGTGCAGTGTGCAGTGTGACGGACGTTCAGAGGACGAGATACGAGGAAAATAATGCTGCGGGAGGATGTGTGTCTGTATAATAGGCCGGCATTAACTTTGCTTCTCAACCCTTCAACCTTGAACTGAGCAGAGCCAGAGTTACTGTGTGTGCGTGCTACGGTAAGGCTTTTTTTAGCGAGGGCGTAGCAAACACGGTTGTTGTTCGTTTTTTGGAGAGGAAAAGAATTGAACTCCAAATTTACTAAAGACAAGCATGTGCGGTTGGATTGTGTTAGATATATGGAAGAGAACAAATGATTTGCTGTACTAGATACATTGTATTGTATTGATCTGGATGGTGGAGTCAAAAGCCCAAAGGTTCCTCAGTTATACTTCTTCAGAGCCGAGTCTTATTTTGAAATTAGTTTTACAATCAGAAAGTGGATTTTAATACCATGTTTTTGACTTCTGCTGAAAATGCTCACGTTAAATGTGGTCCCATTATTTATGAGAACCGTTATTTGCTCGTCTGACTTCGCAGATTGTTAGTTTAGACTTGCACAACACTGAAGTTGCACATGTAAAAATGGCCAAATGTACTTCCCTTCTTTTTTTTAAGTATTTAACAAGAAAATGAGAAATTCCTCTTTTGAGAAGGGAAGTTTGTCTTAGACAAAAAGACAAACTGAGATGAAGCAATTAGCTTACTCTTAAACTTAAACTCGACTCAGAAAATAAACTTTTTTCTGTTATTGACGTAAAGCTGAATTAAACAACTTCATCATCTACTATGAATACCCAAAGTGTTTTTCTGTTTATCCCCAAAAACTACTCTCGTCTGCCATTTCAGCATTTCAGATTATCTACATGAATAAAAGGTGAAAGCTGGAGAAGATTTGAAGTAATTAACGATACACATTTTCCCTGTAGGCTACTTTCTTTTCTCTACTTTCTCTTTCCCTCTTTCTCCCTGGAGGACAGGAGGGAGAGACACCTACAAAGCTAATTATCAAGGGTCGCACAACATTACACACACACACACACACACAAAACACCGATTGTTCATACAATATGCCCACATACTCCATGTGTGACTTTATTGCCTCAGGCTGGTTACATATGCAGATCTAAAACTTGGACTTTGACCCTGTATGTGTGTGTGTGTGTGTGTGTGTGTGTGTGTGTGTGTGTGTGTCCGTCCATACACATGAATACATTTCACAAATTAAATTTTCCCGTTTCAAAACCTTGAATAGAAGATAGAAGTGTGATGGAGGTAATGTGGCCCTGTGGGTAATATTAAATACCAACTTTAAAAGATTGAAGAAAAAGGAGTGCAAGAAGTGAAAGGTAATTAGGAAAAGGGAAAACACAAACTCAAATTGTTAAGTGATCATTGGTGTGAAGAACAGAACAATTGGAGGTGAACAAAAGGATTATGGAAGTGATGATGTGAGACATGATGAAGGAATCGATTCGAAGGGAATTTGGAGGGCGGCGACTTGGAGAGTCGAGCAGGAGGTAGAGACGGAGGTAGGGGAGATTGGATTAAAAAGAAACAGGATGCTGGTGGAGAGGAGAAATGTGTGATTTGGCAGCAGAAGGAACATCCATGCCAACTTCACCCACTGAGTCCTCTCTCCTTCCTCACTCTCACTGTGTTTTGTCAACTTCCAGCCTCTTAAGGTAAAACTTCATTGTGCAAACTCCTCTAAAGGAAGAGGCTGTGATGCCATCATAATAGGCATACTTATTTTATTCTCAATTGCTTTGGACACTTGAAGCGGCATTAGTCTTCTCAAAGCGCTATAGGTGCTTTTGTCAGGACAGGTCATATGACGCAGCGCTACGCAAAAAGGTCATAAACTCACCAGAACCTTTTAACTCGAGCCCCAAAACAAGCTTTTGAAGCTTCATGGACGCGCTTCGGAAAAAAAAGTGAATGTGGATGCCCTCGAAAATGAAATGCTCCTTTTTGGCGCTGTGAACAATGGCGCTCAAACTAGTTTAAAGTTGTGTCAGTATGGCCAATTTTTTTATTTACACGGAAAGCTAAAGAGGATCTATATTGTCGCAATCCATTCAGGCCATTGGTTTACAGTCCTTCAGGGTTTAAGCAATGAGGGCAGAGAAAAAAGACGGGAAATGAAGATCTGAAAACATTTTTCTATATCTAAACTATATCTTCGATGCCTAAATAGAAGTCCATATATTCTGACATCAGCTGACATCAATTTCTTTTTTAATTTTCTTTAATGTGCATCTCATAGGCAGTAAATATATGATATTTTTGTCTCCTTAAATAAAAATAGTGGGATTTACACATTAGAGACAGATGTGAGTTTAAACATCATTTAAACATCTTTCCTTCTCAACCAGAGAGTTAAATATACGGGCCATCTGATCTCTCAACAAGCTCTTACTGCACTCAATGATGTGTGTGTGTGTGTGTGTGTTTGTGTGTGTGTGTTTATATGTGTGTGTGTGTGTGTGTGTGTTTGTGTGTGTGTGTTTATATGTGTCTGTGTGAGTGTGTGTGTGTCTGTGTGTGTGTGTGTGTGCGCTTTTCCATCATTGGTCCTTGACAGTGGGATGTCAGAACTCACTGACAGCTGACCCACACAGCCTGCATGACTAATGAATGCATGCACACACACATATAAACACACACACACACACGCACATCCTGAAATTTCTCTGGTATGCATAAATGCGCTTTTCTCTCCTACACTCCCTTTCTCTGTCTTCACACTTTAACTTATCTTCCTGTGTGTGTGTGTGTGTGTGTGTGTGTGTGTGTGGACAGCTGTGCACTACCGATCTTCCGTCCTTCCCCGTGGACAGTTCACACTGTGCAGGTGTGCAGCATCTCTCCTCTATATGTCCTACACACACATTCACACACACACACACACACACACACACACACACACACACACACACACACACACATTCATGCACGGCTGAGTTGGAAACCCCCAAAAATCCAACTGGTCCTTTTACCTCGAAGCTGTCATCGCATGTATTTGAGTCTGTAACGGGAGAAACAAATCCTGTTTTAACCACTTAACTTTGAACGTTCTACATAATCAGCTCATGCGCGTTGGTGTTACCATGGTTACGGATCGATTTGGATAAATCTATGCATCGCTTGTCCGGATCATTGATGAGAAAACGTACCTCAACACTTCACAAGAGGACGGAGTTCAGGGGAGTTTATGTTTTGCTATACACCAAAAAAACAGGCCACGAGGAAGTTAGGCGATCAAATGCACCAGAGTTTGTTTGAAGCAAACCAAAAATGGTTGCTTTTGCCCTTCAATGTAATGTGTGATGATGATTCATCTTATCAGAGCTCTACAGGAAATGCCATGGGG
Organism: Chelidonichthys spinosus; assembly: GCA_029853015.1. Taxonomy (NCBI): domain Eukaryota; kingdom Metazoa; phylum Chordata; class Actinopteri; order Perciformes; family Triglidae; genus Chelidonichthys; species Chelidonichthys spinosus. The sequence continues at coordinate 3,027,410 of CM056825.1, read as the reverse complement.
TCATTCGGTTAACAGGGTTCATCTTCTTGGGAGCCTGCACGTGCTCTCTTTTTTTCATCACGTAAAAAGGTCAGGAGGGCAGTGAGGTTCACCTTCGAACATGGACATGGTAAACAATATAACTGTTGTGCTAAGCTCAAAGAAATGCTGAGCACGAGGACAGTCTCACAGCAGTGCTGCTTAGTATTAACTCCTCACTGTGGAGCAAAATGTGGTTGAATACCAGACCAGCATTGCCATCTTTTTTTTTCACAATAAAATCCAGACCTTTACAGTACTTGTAATGAAGCAGACACCAGGGACACACGAGGCATTGCTGCTGCATGTTGGGAGATATTTAGTAGATAACCAACAGAAAAGTGAGAGTACATTTCCCTCTACTTCCTCTCTGCAGCACACACACACACACACACTGATGCCAGTCTTTCCTGTGAGGGCAGAATCAAGTGTTCCCGTTGATGTTTCCTCACTTCATGAATATTAATGAATCCTGAAGTCGTTTACCGAGCGACCAGCGTGCGGTCGCACACTCGATGAGGTTCAGGTGTGAACACACTGAAACAGCAAATACGCCTCGCGCTTAATGCTAAACCAAAATGTGCGATGAATCCCTTAAAGCTGTCGGTTGCGTCTCATGTGATTGTGGAAGCAGGGAGGGGAGATTTTTAGGATGCATTTAGGAATCGTAGAGGTGTGGAGGTGAATCTGAACGGAATAAAAAAGGGGAGGATAAGAGAAAGTAAAGAATGAAGTAAATGGGTGAGGAAAAGAGGAAGAAGAAAGAATTGACAGACTGGCTCAATACAGGGGAGCAAAGATTATACATTTAGTGCTGGTAGGAGGAGCGGGAGAGTTGGATGGTTAAAACTGTGCGTGAGGCTGAGGAGGGCTGTAGCCAGATTTGCAGTCAATTAAGTTGGATTTACTGGGCCCATGATGAGATCCTCACCGATGGTGTTTTCATATTGGACTGGGGGTACAGGTAAGCCCCGATGCTCTCTTTGTTCTCCCCCATCTTCCTCGCTCACCCTCAGCTCCGATGCGTCCTGGAGGCTGTGCGGCGTGCAGCCGCCGGCAGAGCAGTAATCATCACTAAACCTCCCCCGAGGCCCTGCCGAGTGCAACCAAACGCTTTGTGAAGACAGAGATAGGGAGGTGACATAGAGGAAAGGCTGTATGCTGTGATGATGACGGGATGTATCTGCCACAACCATTCAGTGTATATACATGCATCATGAAAATGATTCAGGGACAAGTCACTCTATAAATGGTATCATTTAACAGCGAAGCCTTTCAGAAGTTTGGCCTGATGTGGCCTTGTACAAAACATTGCAAAAAAGCCCCCGCCGCTAACATTTCAACAGCCAACTTTTAATGAGAGATGGAAATTTCTGAAGAAATTGTGGTGTGCATGCGCCAAGTTGAAAAACTGACGCCACACTCCATTTATACATTGAATAATACCAGTGAAGTATGAATGAATATCTCAAGGTTTGTTGAAAAGCTGACACTAAACTAGTATTATAACAATATTGCTGGCTTTAATCTGTGTGCAGAAGCAGTTGAAGGACCATGAAATGAGTCGTAAAAGTGGGAGGAAAATGTCTCGTTAGTATGCATGGGACTCAAGGTGTTTTCGAACGTCTGATGCTAAAAGCTGAATTGCTGGCTTTGAACGTTGAATAATATCCATCGTGTTGAGAAGTTGCGTGAAACAAGGTGGGAACATTTTAAGATTTGAATCAAGTGAAAATGCATGAAAAAAGATGAGCTGAAGCAGATTGAATAGTTGGGAGAAGGAAATGGATGGAGGATGCAAACAAATATAGAGTAAGTAATGAAAGCAGTGTTGGAGGAAGGGCTTGAATAAACTTCAGTGTTCTGAGGAGAAAAAGAGGTTTCCTTTTAATTGCAAGGATAAAACATCAGCTTCCAGTTTGCATACAAGCAAGCAACCATTAGCTAGAGTGTTGCTTGTGGACTCCTCTCTATTGGATACAATACAAATGAACACAGTGCTCTCCAAATGGACATCAACTGGAGATGAACTGCTCTTTCCTCTTCAACAGAAAACAGCTAGTTAGGGTCAATAACACGTTCTCTATGTGCTCTTATACTCCCTCTCCAAACAGAGGGGATCATATTTACAATGCACCAACCCATAAAGCAGGGCTATTCCACACACATTTTTGTCTAAATGTATATCTACATATGTTTTTACAAATATTTGTCTTCAAAATTTAAGATAATGAAAATGTGTGCCTCACACGGGGCACCTTATGTTTAAAAATCCCCACCTTCATTTTTTCATTAATTCAAGAAACAGCCACCTGAACTTTTGTTGGTGAGTTAGATTGAAGCTGCTATGCAAACCAAGTATGCATCAAGTCAGGTATATTGACAAATAGTTTCCTAACCATGGTAACTCCCTGTCACTCCTGAGAGGGACGCTGACTGAGATGACTCAGAGATCAACATGGGAAATAATTATGATTAGTGTATATTTCTCACTTCCACCCTGACAGTCTGAATAACTTCCCGCCGCTCCGACTCATCTGTCCAAGTCGTACAGTTCAATTTATCTCTTTTCACTTTATGCATTCGTTTGTGACTGCGTGAGGATTGATTTTATTATTGTATTATTGTATTTTAGCTATGCATCTATGTTTTGCCTGATGACAATACATCCTTCACCCCTCTGGCTGTGATGTCATCCACTTAAGCTTTTAACATTCCATGCAATACACATTCATGTACAAATCTGCGAAGGGCATTTTTACTTCAATATTTCAAAACTGGAAAGTTGTGAGCCTTGAAACCAAAACAGTTTGTTTATTCAACCAGATCTCAAGAATATCTTACCTGGTTGAGTGTTGCAGACCAACGGGCACCGTAACCGAACAAATAAAGAGGCGTCACTAATAGGAATTCATACATCAACAGAAAGAGTTGCAGAGGAAATGAAGATAAGAGGTTGTAAGAGGCGGAGAGAATTGAGCTAACGATGAGTGGGACTCGTAGACAGCAAGATTAGGAAGAAGTAACACGGAGAAGAAGAAAAGTAAACAGGAAACAGTATGAGAAGGAAGGCAGGAGAGAGGGAAAGAAAGGGGGATACATTGGTGTGCAGGCCATTAGCTACTCTGAATGCTATGCAATTTAACACACACAACACACACACATACAGAGCTAACTGTTTACACAGAACTTTATTTCTCCCCATAAACAAAGAGTAAAGTCCAGCTTATCCTCAGAGCGGCCATATATTATAATTTGCTAATCTTACTTTGTGTTTGTTGTCGGTGTTACAGTCACTGCTTTTAAACTATGTTGATGGCAGGAACTTCTTTGTTATGTAACATGTAAAGTGACACTCACCAAGAATGCAATGTGATTTAGCAGATTCACTTTTCTGTTGGACAACTCGTACACAACTCGTTTCTTGGACGTCCAGTGAATGGCTCTTGGTCTGGTCCCTCACCTGGGACCATTTTACCTACAGTTTTGTTCAATTTTACTGCCAGGTTTTCCAGCTAGTGCAGTGAACTTTTATGAAATTGTCCTTTTAAATTGACTCATCAAATTGAATTTATTAAAAGTTGCACATAAGCATTGAGTACGGCTTCAGTTGGTTGCCTGGGAGACACAAATACAAAGAGCATTTTTAACATATGAAATCCAAACGCTCTGTTCTGACGCTGTGCCGTTAGGAAAATCATCTTGATTTGGTTGGAAATACACCAACCACACACACACACACACACACACACACACACACAGAATGAGAAACTGTCGATAACACGCAGGGCAAAAACAAAGAAATGGCTGAACTTGTGATCTCTTGCAGTAATCTTTTAATCCAGCCTCGACAGGACAGTGGGATGAACAGATGGATGAGACTGTGAGAGGGAGTGATGGATGAATAAAGGAATAAACCCAGCTGAGAAACACATAACGGGGAATTCAGTGTTGGTGTTTCTAGTAGAAGATGGGACACACAATTATCACTTTTCAAGTGCATACATAGAGAGAAACACACACATTCGGTGCGTGATGAGTGTGTACTAATCGTTTGGCTAAACATCGTAATTGCAGCTCTCATTGGCTTCTCCAAATGTCAGCACTTCCTGCTAACAGACTCACACACTTAGACGAGTATTAACAAACAGACACAGAGAGAAAGATGAGTCGAGTGTATCCTGAAGTTTAAATAAAAAGAAGACAATTATTTATTCTTTTCTCTCTCTTTTTTAAATCCCATTTAGCTTCCAGATAGGGTTTGCCAGCATCTCAATTGAAAAATTAATTAAAAAAAAAATCCAGTTTAAATGAACAAAGAAAATCAAAAACCAACATAAATCATTCATCAAATAAGGAAACTAATTTTGCGTAGTGGAAGGGGAAACAATTGAATTATTTAATATTTAGAATACATACATACTAAAATAATATACATAAACAAATTTGTCTATCTGGCAATTACATCATTTCTTATGCTGAATTCTGGGTTGGCTGCACTTTAAGTGAAATGGAAGTTAGAGCGCCTTAAGCTTCTGTACTGCGACTTATTTCACAGCGAAACGGATCAGTTGAGCTGCGTACAAGAAGGATTTGAATCTAATCCTTCACATTTCATTTGGCCACTAAAAAGTTTAGCATGATACAGAGCAAAAGAGGACTGTACTAGTCACCCCGTATAGGGGCAGGTTAGGATATGTATATATATATACACACACATATATACTGTAGGTGCTTTATGAAAGTCATAGAGGAGAAACTAACTGGCTCTTGAAAAACAATACCAGCTACACATCACATACACTATTCAAATTGTAAACAACAGGCCAATCAATACTGGAGAACATGATGAACTCCCTCCCACAGCTGGAGAAATGACACCAGACCCTAGTATAATTGATTATATACACATTTCAGCAACCCGTCCCACCTTGGACCAAAATGCTGAATGCCAGAGCGGCCTTTTTTCCATACACTGAATGACAGTTCAGATAGTTTAAAAAAAGACATTGCTGACTCCGGGTTTCAAGATAAATGGGTAAAGTCATCCACGATTATGCTGTAATCTGACACGTAACACGTCGTGCTGATAGCAAGACATGGCAGCTAGGTATGGAGTATAAATGAGACGACAAGGAATTTAAATAATTAGACTTGCTGAGTGCAGTTTTAGTTAGATCTCACAGCAAATATTGCCAAGTGGAAGTGCAAACCATAGAGTCGTAAGCAAGATTTTAATTCTCACACATTCCCGCACTTTGTTGGCACAAGGACGGACAGACAGGGCATATTCGGAAGACACACTGCTGAGTGAGGTTTTAAAGGCACTCGGGTCTCTGCAGTAATCTGATACAAACCCTACACTGCTGATCAGAAACATGCTATCTTGCAGTATAGACAACATTGTTTGCGTATTGCTGAATGTGATTTTAGCGAGTTACTGAGCATACAAGATATACGTTTTGCTGAACAGACTTCCAAAAAGGCAAATCTGTGAAGGCATTCCAAGTTTGAAGATGACCGAGGCCTCTGGTGTAATCTGATAAATGGGCAACCACTGCCAAATGCTACCTGACATAAACTGGTGATCTGCCTGTAGGGCATGTACACACTCTCTATAGATGACACAAACTGTAACGCTGGAGGCCATTTAGACCATAGACTGTCTACAAGAAGTGGACATAGTCACTGTCACGACTTCTGTTTTGAAGCCTCAAGCTCTGCATTTTTGGTCGTCGCCATCTTGGCTTCTTGCAATCAGAAGTGGCACAAGGGTGGAGCTAAGTAGAACCAAATGCCAAATAAAACATTTTCAGGTGACCAAAAAGGGGTTACAATTAACTTTCATCGACTGAAAACACACTGTGAAAGGGTAAATACATTGAGACCATTAACTGCAATGCTTCTGCATTGCCTTTACTTTTCAGATCCACAGGTTGCCGCCTAGTCCGGATTAACTATACCATGACAATGTTGTTTAAAGGGAAACTCCATGAAATGCAATATTTGCTGTTCACAGTCGAGTGCCAGTTGGCAAGTATAAGGTGAGCCTTTCTTTCAATTGATCGAGAGCCCTGACTTTAAGCCATAAAAAGCATAGTAGATTAAGATCTGTGTGACAGTATTTACAAAAGAGGCCAAATGAATGTCTGTCGTACTATTAGGCAAAGCCTGGTCACCTAAGAGACAACAGGATACATATTTATAAGGTATGTTTTGGGGACCAGTCAACAGTTTGTTTGATTCAATTGGTGGGCAAGTAGCCAGCTTAGACCTTGGATCTCTGGGTATTTGGCCCAGTTTGTGGTCAATAGCTTCTTTCGTACATGAGGAAGTTATGAAATATCATGGCCTTCTGAACACAGATAGAACTGAAAGATGGAATCAACCAAATCAGAATGAATAACCCTGTCAGTGCTTCCTGTCTATCCACTTGAAACCCCACATCGACAACCTTGACCTTGAACTTGATCAAAGCTTCCGGCATAAGTAAACGTTTGCTGAGGTCTGATGTGGGCTTGATGGGATCATAGGTGTCAAGCGTCACTGCTACCAAGAGTGCCTGGTAGCTGACAAATTGATTCAAGAAAAGTTGCTTCTTTTGTGTTTTGTGTTGTCGCAGAGGTTAAGGGGATGTTGATCCAAGACATTTAGTGGACCAACCACTCATGCCTTTGTATTTTGGACCACAGACACAGCAGCTGGCAGGACAGCTTGGCTGCAAAGAGAAGAGAATTGCTTCACAGCAATCTGATTAGCCAGCTGCAAGGCGACTAAGAAAGAGGCTTGACTATCGGTGTAATTTAAGCTACAAGCAAACTGTGACTGGTTCCAAGTCACCAACCAAGAAGCCAACACTAAATGAGTTGAACTGGGAGAATTATTGAAAGAAAATCAGTGACTGTAGCAGCAGACCACCATCCTCCATGCTAAGCGGAGCACTGGCTAGGGTTAATGAAGGCACCAGTATTCCCACCACCAGATCAAACCCCGGCACTCTGGCAATCGCTCCGTCTCCAGAGACCGATGCCCTGATCTTGGACAACCATTCCTGGGCACATCAGGCAGGATGCTGAACGTGGGTTGATGAGGAAGACATCCTTAGCAGTGTTGTAATTTCAGCATGAATAACAAGCATTGTTGCCAGAGGCATTTTCATACCAGGGGCACCACATCATATGCTTGCAAATGTAAGCATGCAAATATACTAAACATCTTTCTAGAAGTAGAACAGTTTGGCATATTTTCTTTGAACAATTCTAGGGAGTTGAGACATTTGCAGAATAATTTAGATCTTCACGTATCATCTTAACTTAAAAGAGACACCCAGTGTTTGTTTAAATGCAACCTTACCTTGAGCTTACACTGCATTTAGAAAGCCAATGTGCCACCCAGCCTGTGAACTAGAGACCTGAATGGCCAGTTTACAAAACAGAGTCAGTCTCAATGTGCCCCTGCTTCTCCCTCGAGGCTTTACTGAGGTCTCACTACATCTGTCCACTTCCACTTATCCATCTGTCCATATGTCCGTCTGTCCCTGTGCATGTGCCTTGGTAACCCCATACATCCCCAGCGTCCAATCAGCTCATCTGACCCAGTCAGACAGTAGAAGCATAAGGTGCCAGATGCCCAGCTGTAATTGGGAAGCCAGGTTATTGCACAATGCTTTACACTGCATTGTTAGTGTAAGACATGAACCTTTCTCCACTCCACCTCTGATTCTTTGTATTTGGAGATCCAACATGTTAAACCAGCAAACTTACTATATATAACAGCAATGAAACCATTAATTATTATTATTAAAAAAATAATCTAAAACAAAAGTATGGCACTGCTTGTGTTTGTCATGGTCTGCAATGGACTTTTATTGGTAGTGTGTGTGTGTGTGTGTGTGTGTGTGTGTGTGTGTGAACCCTATATTTAGAGGCCTGCATCACTGTAGCTAATGCTAAACTATCTGTTGATTGTCGGTTAATCTCTCCAAAATGTAGCCTGGTTACATCATCTGTTAAATACAGATGACTGAAGTAACACGTTATGTAACTTTTGCAGTTAAGGAGCTAGCAAAGAAATAGGGATATGTAATGCGTAATTCATTACAATCTATTGAAGTAACTTGCCGACAGTAGGGATTGATACCATGAAAGTTCAGCTCTCATGCAGCACTATAGGCCCTCATTGGGGACAGTTTGAGAGCATATCCAAATCGATGCCAAGTCAGCTTTATGTCTCTAAACTGAATGATATCCAACAGGACCCTGGGTAATAAGCACTGCCAGCTTTAACTCTGTCTGTCTCCCATTCTCTATTGCTTTCATTCATTTTTTCTCTGTCCCACTTTCATTGTTTGCTGTCTTTCTTATCAATTCTTATTCCATCCGTGACGGCCTTTGCTAACCTCGTCTGTATGCTCTTAGTACATTTAAACTCACTACACACAAACACACACACATGCACACGCACGTGCACAAAGATATGAGAAAAGAGGACGCACAGTTCAACATTTAAAAACATTCATTAGCATCTTCTGAATTACTTACATTCACACAGTGCTGAAATATTCCACAGGAATAACAAGTTTTAAGGACATTTAAGGACACCACACACACACACACACACACACACACACACACACACACACACACACAGCAGACAGGCAGTAATACAATGTCAGTTTGACCAAAAGCATGGCTGAAACCAAGCCAAAGTCCGTGCCAAGAGTAATCAAGCCATAAAACATGAATGAAAGCTATTACTGTTATGATATCTAGATGGAGAAAAAACATTTAATGCATCCATGTTGGACTGCTGGTCTAAACTGGTACTGTAGGGCTGCGAACACATGACTTGACGAAACGTCTTTGACAGGAAACTATATTCTGTCCCCGTCCTTGTTGTGGTCGAGTGTCGTGTTTACAGAGAGCAGCTTGTGTTGTCTTCAGACGTATAAAACCTGCAGGCGAAACGTGTTAATATGGATCAGTAACATTGATTTATGGGAAGGAAATGTGCATAATTTCACCTGGTATTTAATGCCCGCGGGACGCTCGTCCCAACCTCTCTGCAGTGTTTATGTTGAAAGACTCAACAAGCAAACTGGACACATGGGGTTCCATCTTTATAATCACGCTCTCAAATGTCAGTCGAATCGTTAGGATATAAAAAAGGGCAGAATAACCGGGTATTATTACTTCATCACTCTTTGGTGCCTGGAACCTACAGACTCAGGGTCAGTCACGCTACGCTGGCGTGACATAACTTGAGTCGACCCCTTCGTGTCGAGGTCTCGTGGCTCTGCTGCAGACGAGACATCGCAGTCTGCCTGGTGCTCTCCGCAGCCTTAACACAGCTCGCCACGCCGCTTCACCTTGTAGACACACACGGCGTGTCCCACGATGCAACAGGGAGCCGTACAGGAAAATTAGCCCCGTCCATCCCCAGCACATTCAAACGGTGTGCACATTAACTCGTGTCCGTTTTGGTTAATGGTTAATTTAAGCATGATTGGATCTCTCACTCCTTCTGGCAAGAGATGGCAATTATTAACGTTTGTGTTCCGTCCTCTCGGTCTTTTTTAATGGAAACCTGCATTATCTCACTGATCGAGACCTTCACATTTAAGCTGGGTTCACGGACTGGGTTTCTGTGTCCGCATCCCCAAGAAAAATTCACAGGTGGACAATAGAGACATACCTGCAGTTACCACTTAACACCACAGATGGCAGCAAAGAGAACAAAACAGATAGCTTTGAGGTTGTAACTTTAACTGTGGGCTTCATGAATTTGGTTTGCTGTTTTTAAAGAAGAGGAAAAACGATCTGGCATCCAATCAAGGTTCAAGTCTCGTTTGCTGATCATCTGGGAAAAACGTGATTATTTTGTCAAATCTCACATTACGCACCTTTACGTTTATATTGTACTTACCTGAATGTCAATAAATCTCAATACTGTGGATTTCAGATGTTACTCCCACCCTCCATCTCCCCCCCAGTGTCCATCTCTGTCTTCACATCCTTTACTTTATCTCTCAACTTGTCCTGATTTGTCCTTTTTCTGTGGCCGCCTCATATTTATCCTTCCTCTCCATCCCTCTTCTTTCTAATCTCTCATCTTTCTTCTTTGCTCCCCCCCCCCCCTCTCTCTCTCTGTCTATGCTAAGTATTGATAATTACATTATCATGCACTACACTATGAAATATAGTTTCGGTGACACCAAGTGTATGTGTGTGTGTGTGTGGTGTGTGTGTGTGTGTGTGTGCGTGGAGTTTATGATGGAGAGGCTGTCTGCGTTTTTAATAAGCACAACACTGCAACGCCTCTCACGCTAACTGCCTTAGCATCGAACTTCACACACACACACACACACACTCACAAACACTCACACACACACACACACACAGATGCATCTGCCAAGACAAGGCTCAAACTTGCAGGGAATTTATGTACAAATAATTACTTTTTAATAGCCAGTAATGTGATTTCCTGCCAAAGAAATATTCAAATGCATCCCAGGCAGTCCAGTATATTATCTGCCTGGAGCTACACAATGCGACTTCGGGGAGACGGCGCAGGAAAGACAGATTATTGTTTGTGTGATAATAATTATTTTTACACTTGTCATCCGAGGAGGAAAATGGGAGATAATGCTTTTGCTTCTCCCCATCCTTTTTTCCTCCAACTCGCGTCCTTCTCCACCGGGTCGACCGCCGGTGCAGACGGCAAAACACTTTTTGACTTTTGGAGCGAGCGATGTGAGTCTCGGGGTCAATGCTCGCCAGTGTTTATTTCTATGTTGAACATTTGCAGAGCTGCAGTATAACTGTCATACATTTGATGGTTTATTGGGATTCGAGGTGTTTTATTTGAATGCAGTGCTACGTTATTGTCTTACTCATAGCTCATTTGTCTTTGGATTCAGTGAGTCATTTCTGTGGAAATCTTTGCAGTTTTTTTTTTAACCTTCTTATAACTTGCGTTTGGGATGATGGATGCATCCAGACTTAAGGCTGGATTATGCTTCCGCGTCGACACAACGCAAGGGAGCTTGCGGACCCCTTACGTCCTTGCGGACCCCCCTTGCGTCAACGCAAGGGCCTGACGTGTGCCTCCCAAAAATCCTCGACGCGCGTCGAGGCGACGCAACGCCAACGCAACACCAACGCAGCGGCATCGGCTGTGATTGGTCCGCTAACTACATCCGCTGGAGACTGCTATCCGGTTTCCATTCATAAACACCGCCATTTAAACTTTTAAAAGGCTACTTTTATTGTTTTCACCTCGTTTTATTGTTTGCACCTTGTCGCTTTTGCACAAAGAAATAAAACACCAAGTTCTGAAAAATAGTGGATGTTTAAAGCCGGAAAGTAAACAAATACGCTATAACGAGGCTAACGACGATATACGTCAAGAGTCTCGGTCGGTCGGTCAGTCTTTACAAAAAACATAGCGCCCTTTACCGGTGTGGCATTGAATTGCATTTGGACGCGTAAACCCAACGCAGAACCATCACGGTCTCCAAGCAACTGCGTTGCCGTTGCGTTGCCGTTGCGTGATCACTACGCGGAAGCATAATCAGGCCTTTAATCCCATATAACAGATTTGATGGATATTTAATATGTATTGAGTGTTAATAAAGTGTGGATACATCAGAATCAGAAAGGAGTTTATTGCCAAACACTTTTTTTTTTCACATATAAGGAATTTGCATTGGTCTTCAGTGCGCATGACATTTACAAACAATAGACAGTAAACAATAAAAACAAGTACTGCAGTGAGGAACAAAAGGATATAAATAAAAGACAATTTCCAAAATGTAGAATGATGCAAATGTTATGCAATATGCAAATGTGGATGTTTGAGGGAAGTGTGGTGTTTTTTCATAAGTGGAATGGTGCAGATTTCATCCCTCGGAGGTTTTTAGCAGTATTCTACACTCCTCACTCACGCAGGTGAAGGATTTGCTTTGGGGCACATCTGTAGCTCCTTGAAGGTTTTTACCTTCTACCTTGACTCCTCTTATTTATAACACCACTCTCTGTAGCTGTGTTTCATCTGGGCCGCATGGCAGTTTGGAGTTCATGTTGCTTGTAGTTTAAGTTAACAACACACAGGTGTCTCAGGTTTAGTCCTAGAGAGGTTCCGTATGGACTATAGGCTCTTCCCTACTGATCAGTTTGATGAGGTGTTCAGGCTCCAAATAGATGAATTCAGTACCATGCTTCCAACCCATCTCACCAAAGCTTGAATAGAAGTTCGAAGAAACATCTCGAAATATCACGTTTTCAGTCAGAATCTGTATGATCGTAGGAGGTAAGGGCCGATGCCCGTAACATACTTATGTATAGAGATGTATAGCGAGATCCATCCGTCCGTCTTGTCTTCTGAGTTTCTTTCTCTTTGTCACAAAGACACCAAGTGTTCTCAACGTTACAGGTAATGTTCCATGTAATGTCTAGAATTCATTTCTTGTATTAACAGCTGACACCTTTCTTAGCAGGTTCAAGTGCCCAACGCAGGTGTGTGTGTGTGTGTGTGTGTGTGTGTGTGTGTGTGTGTGTGGACTGTTTAATGACCTCTGGAAGGATGAGCCTGCTCACACTGAACCTTGGGGAGTCTAACCAATTGCTGCTCTCTCTCTCCTTTTGTGTGTGTGTGTGTGTGTGTGTGTGTGTTGTGTTGAGAACCAGCTAACGCACCGTTCTGTCGAATCTGCACGAACAAATCAGTGCTAAGTGCACAGTCACACAGCGACATTGAGCAACCACACACACACACACACACACACACACACACAGAGAGAGAGAGAAAGCAAGAAGTAATGTATGTGTGAGTAAAATAGAAAAATAGAGGTGACGGCTCACTTATTTTGATTCTTGTTTATTTTATTTTATTCCACAGCTTCTCACATATTTTCACTCCTGTATATTTCTCTTCCCTCTATTTTTTTCTCTTTTGCGTGCACAATATTTTCTGTATTTACTCTGTTTATTTGTCTTTGTCTGTGACAGTGTGTGTTTATGTGTCAAGGGAAAGATTACCATTTCTGTGCTTGTGTGTGTGTGTGTGTGTGTGTGTGTGTGTGTGTGTGTGTGTCCGGTGGTAGATGTGAATGTGTATGACAAGCTGATAATAGGACTCACTGGGGCCATGCCACCTACCTGGAAACAGACCGTATCTGCCTCTGGGGAACACACACACATACACATCGTATTATATTTTATCACAATGACAGTCTCGCACAGAGAAGTCAGATCACTTATAGTGACGGATCAACACACACACACACACACACACACACACACACACACTGCTGGGATATGTCTGTAATGTCAGCAGCTCACCAAAGACGATCCCTCGTAATCTCCTGTTTGCCTCAGTGAGGATGTGAAGCACATGTCCTGCTTGCCCAGTTCATGGTAAACAAGGTAAACATTTTTCGTCAATTGTGTAAAAAATGTGTATTTTCGTATCCATTCAAATAACGTCATCTGTTTATTCGCCAGCCTGACATTTGGCTTGATCGTAGCTGTTTAAGCACATCAGGGTACAGCCTACAATGCCCACCGTTGTGGTTGTCTATATTTCACGCACTAACAGACCCAAGAGATAATGCAGTTTCCTGCAGTATAGCATGAGATTAGCCATGGACAGACTCAGAGGTGCACACTCACTCACTCACAGACGCACACATGCATGCACGTAGCTTCCATTTGTTGCTCATAAGAGAATCCCCACATTAAAGGCTAGCCTAGTAGCGCTACGGAGGAGTGTGCTTCTGAGTTCCTGTAACAAGGACGCTTGTACACGCCCACATTCCTGCTTCCTGGTTCACGCTACGGTGCTGATCGGTGGCGTGACTCATTGGCGGTGATGTGCAAAGAAATGTAGAAAAAACAAAAAGTGAAGAACAGTGCTACAAGGTTGTAAACATCATTTTTTTTTTTTCGTTTTTTTTTTTTTTTTACCTCACGTAACGACGTGATTTATTTTTTTGCAAAACTGCACAAAAAACGTTTGAAGATAAAATTAAGTTGCAAAGTTGTTTGGTGGAAAGGAAAGTTAGTTTTTTTCTGATTGAGTTATTTCACCTTGCTACAGTCAATAATAATCAAATCCCAATAAAGAAAAATATGTACTGCGCTCTCAGGTCATGTTCATTATTTGAAAAAAAGGCTTTCTTTTGTTTACCTTTGAGGGATTTTCTTAATTACCTTCTTAATACTTCCTCCCTCACTTCTTGCTGTGCATCTCCCGAGCTCCACTTTTCCTCCTCGCTCTTCTTAAAGTACTGTTTCTTTATCCCTCCCCTGTTCTCGTTATTTCATCAGAATATCATCTTTTTGCCCCACCTGTCTTCATCCCGTCTTCTTTTGTCTCACAGTTTCTCGCCTCCTCGTTCCTATTCTCTCCGTTTCTCTAATGAATCACGTTGAAGCTTGCTTTCATACGCTGCTGATGGAAGCCCTCTGGCATGTGCACATATTACATACATTCATCACCGCTGCAAAGGTGCTGAGACTTCGCAAGCAAACGCACACACATTCACACATAATGATACTTCTTGCTCGTGCATATGTTTTATGTAAAAAGTGTTGATACATGTGAAGAATTTACAATGGAACCCGATAAAGCAATATAGTATATTCACATGAAAAGACGCAATAGGAAATAGGTTTGCCTTTGAGAGAGTTGGAGTCCATTTACTGACCGGGTTTATTTAAACAGAATAGACATTGAATGAGATGACCGGTGTCTCCATGTGTCTTATTTAGATAACTCAAAGAGTTCTTGTTCTCAAGCACGTAGCATATTTTGGAGGTTTATACGCTGATGATACCATAATGTATGTTCAGTCTTTGTCAAAAAATAATCTTTATTTACTTGCACGAGTTTCATTTGGCGGTATGGTACTGTTCTGGGACTCCCTGCTCTTCCAGGCGCTTGCGTGGAAAGCCTGAGGCAGGAAGAGCACACCTTCCTGCCCTTCGTGGGCCATCATGAACGGCATAAACAGGGAGCGCAGCAGCAAAGAAAAACCCAGACAGAGCAGAGCAACCAACAAGAACAATGGTAAGGTACATAACAGATGACGGGAGGAGCTGGGGTGGAGGTGGGTTGCAAACGCCAGCAGAGGAAGCAGCGAGGGAGGTCAGGCTAGAGCGGTTTAAATAGCGCGCTCTGAATGCAATTTCCCAATAGGAAGCGGGCACGGAGAGTCAGCTGAGCCGTCAGCTGATCTCCTCGGTTTTGACAGCTACGCTGTTGCTGCTGATTTAGAGCTTGACGTCGTGGCCTGCCGGAACTAACTGGAATCTGCAGGGGTCTTTGCCAGTATAACATAGTATGTTTTGATGATATTGAGATCTGTTTAATCAATTCACAGTACTTTGTCTAAAAAGACAAAAAAAAAGTTTAAACTTCACAACCGAGCCCTTTCTGATTCTGAACTCCTCTTTACCCCTTTCCCCTCGTTACATGCGTGGTGTTCAAATAGGGAACTAGGTTCTGAACATGGACTGTACCATTGAACCACAGCATAACGAGAGGCACAGAGCTACGCCTCCACTCTCCCGCGGTCACGCCATCGGACCTTAACTGCCGCATTAGTGCAGTGCAGATCGGCTGCCATGAGCTAGCACCAGAGCTAACATTCATGAAAAGGCCATTGTCAGATTGCTCTGTGACCATACACAGAGCCTTTAAAGTATATAAGACGCATAACAAAACTTAAGTAAAATAATTTAACATGCACTTGGGTTCACGTGGGACACGAACCGCTGTCTCCTTGTTTTTGGACTTCCACGCTCCTCATGCTACATCAGTCCCTTTGAAACAGACGCTAAAGGGGGGACTCTGTATCAGATGCCCAGAGGCCCGGACTATGTGTCGGTGTTTGACAGGTTGATCTGATAGCATCACACCAGAAAAGATATGATGAAATATTGTACCAGGAGTAGAAAAAGGCATTCCAAGCAGTGGAAGTTTATTGAAAGGCTATGTGGAGGGATCTAAAGCAATCCCAGCGTGGAAACTGATCTTCTACCTTCCACTGATGTCAGGAATTGTCGGTGGATGGCAGATGTAAACCTATAGGCTGCTCCGGCTGCCGACTGGGATTGTTCCCTGATCTCTATAAAGCTAGACCTGTGGTTGTGTAGTTTGTTACCTTTACGGGATCATCACCTCACATAAGACAGGAATATCAATGAGATATTGTATGACACACACACAAATGGTAGAGACGTGTGCACGCTCATGCATGGTAAAGCGTGGTAAGCGTGGTCACACGAATGCACCCAATTGCATGCCTGAAACACGTTATTTGTGGACACATGCACATAAAGTCACATATGAAAGAGAGAAATTGGCAAGCAAAGCTTTTGATGGGAACAAACAACAATAATTAAAAAGAAATTCCAAGAAACAAATTGTCGTACAAATCAGCTCTTTAGCGTAGCTCTACTTTTCCAGGATTCCTTGCCAGATCCTGGCCGCGGCTGGAAACCCACTAAGATTTATCTCTGCCTGGTTTAAGATGAACATTTCACGATGATCTTCAGTCATGTGGGCTAATACGGTCAGGAGAGAAATTATGTCCAAAGTCGCTCTCTATATTTTATGGTGTCTTGCAGGTGACATAAAACATGTCCTGCCCTTTCTGGCAGCTGTTGGTGGACCTTTAGAAGAACACGCTGTTTTTATTAAAACATATTTTGTTTTGCATATAATTTGAAAGGGGGAAAAGTTATTTGCATTTAATACATAACTATATTATTTACATTTAGGGCATTTAGCAGATGCTTTTGTCCAAAGCGACTTTCAATAAGCACATTAGCAGAAAGTAAGAAACCACAACATATCATTGTCGATAAAGTAAGTTATACACATTCACTACAACTACACTCGCAAAGCAAATTCTCTCAGCATCACACTTCAGAATTTATTTCTCTTAAACACAATTATTGCCTCAGGACGTGAATCACGCTCTGTCCAATATGAACATTTTACCTTCAGGCTGGATAAAAGGATGCCATGTTTTTGTCCAAACACATAATTCATCGTTGCAAAGTATGAGATATGAGAATAAAACTGCAGCAAGTCTCCAAAACTGCCACATTTGTTTGTTTGCACAAGGAGAGGAAGAGAAAA
The DNA here is from genome assembly GCA_029853015.1 of Chelidonichthys spinosus. Lineage (NCBI taxonomy): Eukaryota > Metazoa > Chordata > Actinopteri > Perciformes > Triglidae > Chelidonichthys > Chelidonichthys spinosus. Next base: position 3,010,244 of record CM056825.1, on the reverse strand, counting down.
AGACACAAAACCGGTGAGACACAAAGCGATTTTTAACCACAGATCATTGGCCAGCTTACAGCAGCCGCCTGTGACATCATCACCGAAGGACAGGTCAATACTAATGAGGTCAGGGGGAGGGGTTGAAATCTGATTATGGTCTCCAGTTCATAAACAATATATTTCTATTAAAATCAAGCTTGTGCACGAGGGGAGAATACCAAGAAGAGAAGAGGAGAGAGAGAGAGAGAGAGAGAGAGAGAGAGAGAGGGAATGAGAAGGAAATAAAATGAGGGATCGAGGGAGAGATAGGACGAGTGAGGGAAGTTGTAAAGTGGAGTGTGTGATAATGAATCGGCATCTTAACAAACGGCGCTCCATACTGACTTCACCAGATATTAGTAATTAAAACACTGGATCACTGTTGTCCCCATCAGCCCCGCTATAATAAACCTCCCCTCCCCTGCCTCCAGGCTATTATGGCTTATTTGAAATGATACAAGCATGGAAATCAAGCAGCTGCTTTATTGGATTAAAAGTAAATCACAGTTAAATCAAACTCCAAAGTCACACTTTATACATACCATCAGAAATAGACGTAGTATAAGCAAATACTCTGTTCATCTAAACTATAGGCTGCACAATTAACTCAAGTTTTATGGGATCGTAGTACATTTGTCGCTATTATATCTTTAAACTAAATACCCATCTAGCATTAATAACACCATTGCATGCAGACATTCAAAGAGCGTTCATTGAACCAGCTGTGATCTTACAAATCCTGTGGCTGCTTCATATAATAAACCATATAGGAGAGGATATCTGTTTCTGTAATGTGGGATCATAGAAAGTCTGCACACAAAAAATGCACAAAAATGAGATATTCCTAAAAGGTAACTGCCGTCCAGTCAACCGCCCCAGATACCTCTGCTGTCTTTCGGACTACTGACATGCAGAATGGGCTCGTGCATCCTGAACATAAACCTCCAACTGCAAAACGCTTCTGTTCTTTCAGGAAGTGCAATCAACTCAAAGGGAACAAGTTGGATTATTGACAAGGAAGGTAGGAAGTACAGCGAATGGAGCTCCACACGGGTGAGACAGCAAACATGCAGATGTGTGAGATACACGCAAACAGAGAGAGACATATTCCATATACGATATATTCCCCCTTAATAACACACAGCCTGTGGCAGCGGCAACCGTGGCATCTGTTGCCCGCTGAGCCAGTCTGCTGGAGCTGCAGTCAATTATAAACACATTAGACTCTGTTTCCCATAACGCACAATGACAGAAATACCTGAACGTGATCGCTCACATGCAAACACAATCACACAGCCGATACTGTAGATCCGTCATTACTGCTCGCCGCATCGGGAGAGGAAGAAAGAGGAGGATGAAAGAGGAGATGATAGCAGGAGAAAGGGAGAGAGAGAGAGAAGAAAAATGTCTAAATAAAAGCGAGAAGATGTTTTACGTTCGGTAGGCTGATCTTCAGATAAATAATCCAATCTCTGCTAATACACAGGGGGCGGACGTACTTTTTACATTTGATATGAATAAAGATTGACTTCGAAAAACTGAGGCAATCATAAACAAAATATCTTCGGCCGAGTCATCTTATGAAACTCAATTTGTTGAAGAACCCACTTGTGAAGTCGGGGCGTGCGTCGAAAATTCCCGCCTGACTCCTAAATGCTAAAAGTGTCCGCGCACCTCAAAGTCGGGCGGCGTCGGAGTAAACGTAGCTGACAGAGCGAGCAGAGGAGAATATATCGGTGGGTTTTTTTCGCCGGGGTTTCTTCCATTAACGCCCTCGACAGCCCGTCAGGAGGCGAGCGCCGGCAAACTGCTCACATTCGACTGTTATGTGGATGTGTGTTTGAGAACATTTTTCTGTGTGTGTGTGTGTGTGTGTGTGTGTGTGACAGCTGACAAACAAGCATCACTTCCTCTGAGGCTGACTGACAGGAGGTCTGAGGGAGAATGGAGAACACACAGAGGTGAAACACACACAGGGAGACAGTTAAGATCGTGTTATCGCGGCTGAAAATCATTCACACGTTCTGCTTTAGAACGACGGAAAAATTTGTACGAAATTCGAGAAGACGGAAGGTGCAAAGAAATCCTCACATCTACAACACACAAGCACGTGGATATGGCGGCCTGTCATTTAAGAAGGCGTTCTGCTGTCAACCTGTGTGTGTGTTGAATGATCTGATAGTAATCTGTCATTCAAAGCCGCCTCAACACAGAGAAGACTGGAGGGCGACAGCATCTCTCTCTGTGTGTGTGTGTGTGTGTGTGTGTGTGTGTGTGTTCACTCAGTAAATCTCTAGAAAACTGGGAATAAAGCCGGTTCAAGTCGGCCGCCAACGTCTGACTAGGAAACCGGTTTGACCTTCACACTTGCAGCCGTCCCTCGAGACGAGTTGGTCATTTGGAGGTTGTGATATTGTTTGAAATTGGTGGCCGATGTAGGCATATTTCCTTTCCAGGAAGAAGAAAACATTGATTTGGGATGTCAAATGAATGAAAATCGTAATCAGATTAATGACATGGTAGCTGTGGATTAAAGATGAATCACTATTTATAAATTTAGCTGAAAATTTCCAATTTTCTCTGTGTATTGTTGTGGGAACTGAAAGATAAATGACAGATGATGTAAATGCACCAGAATCTGAAGCCTCGACAAATATGGGGAATGTTTCTAGAGGGTTGGAATCATTTGCAAATGTCTTGTCTTTTAAAGCACAACAAAACAAATGTTATGCATGAATTCATTTAATTCATAATGTAATCGTTGCACCTGGTCAAAAGTGATTACTGATGCATTTCAATATATATATATATGTGTATGTGTATGCTGTGTCTCCTCGTCTGTATGACGCCTCCCAGCGCTGCTCATCACACCTGTTTACAATCAGCTCGTCGCCTCTCCCGGCTCCCCGCTCTGCACACACCTGCCAGCAATCTACTCATCAACTCCACATTACATCCACTCTGGCGTTCCTCCCGGTCCTTCTCAGATCTCAAAGTCAACCTTTCTCGCTGGTAGGACGAGTCCTTCCTGGTCGGGGTCCTACAGAGACGGGGCCAAGACTCTTTCCCAGCGTTCGGCGAGCACACATTGAAGGCCAAGCGAGCCGAAATTTAAAAACCCCAGCCCCGTCAATTTCAGCTGGACTGGTTTATTACAGTGACATCTTTTTTTTGTCAGACTATTTGATTTATTCAGTGCTGTTGAGATGTAAAGAGAATCTCAACAAATATAACGAACAAAAAAAAAGCAGCTTGTAGCTTTGATTTGTACAGTGTCTCTCCCTCTTGACTTCCAAACTCTCCTGTTATCTGAGCAATAACACCATCAGGAGCCAAGTTGCCTCTTTTTTTAGCAACAGCCAAGGCAACGCGGTCTCATGTGAGGGGTCGGACTAACGACTCCTGTGATGGTGTCGAACAGAGGAGGGACCGGGAAACTTCCTCCAGCCCAGCCTTGGGACGGCTAGCAGATTTATGAGCTGTTCACCCACATAAAGGAAGGACAGGAACCCGAACTTTGATTGATTGTTTTGTAGAATTCCTTAAACAATCTAAAACCTGACGTTTTCAGAGATAATATGGCTATCCTCATTAGGTATACACTTTGTTTCTTGCCTCCTTGTATCAACTTCTGTTAGTCCCAGGCTGCAGCAAAGGAGAAACACACACACACACACACACACACACACACACACACACACGTTTGCAAGTGAGAGTGTGGGTGTGATAAGTAATATAGCAGTGTCATAGAGGAAGCCACTGTAACCTTTATACAGCTCTTTACTCTGTCACTTCCTATAAAAATGCACCTCCATCACTTGGAGAGGAGAGGAGAGGGGGGAGGGAAGCTGACAGACAGGAAGAGAGAGGGAAGGAGGAAGGTGTGAGGGAGGAGAGTGGTAGAGGAGGAGACAAAGCAGGTAGGAGAAGGGAAAAAAGGATGTGGTGAAAATGAGACGACGGAGCTGAATGTGGTGAGCTAAGTGAGATATACAGAGGCAAAGAAAGCAAAGGAGAAAGGAAAATGTGAACTGGGGAGGACAGATGGACAGACGTCTAATGACAAAAGGAGAGAATAGAAGGAAGGTATTGAGGGACAGAATAACCTGCTGAATGGCCTGCTGCCCAGATTGAACACTATGAAAAGGCATAGAGACACACCTTTAAGAGGTCTCAACTACTATTTAATAAAATCAAGGTGTATCTGTGAGTGACCGACTTAAAAGAAACGCTCCTATAAAGGCTTTCAGGTGGGTATTGGCCGTAAGAAGTACGACCTCTGCTGTGTGATCAGTAATCGATCTTAATTTCCCATCACACAGAGCGAGAAGATTGGATTTGAATTGACCTTTAGCCCGCTGCATACACTGACATTCACTATGATCACACACATCCACACCTTGAAGGTCTAGCAACTCTATAGCAACCCTTCATATAGACAACAGGTCTCTACTACAGGTTTGCATCTCCACATCTGCCACATAGATCTACAATTTGCTATGGTATAGTATTATAAGAGTAATATGAACATGATTTATACATATTATTTTAAAGGCCTTTCTAGCAACGGTATTGGAATTGACAGGAGCTATAAAATTATCCTACATGTGTGCGACTAGATGGGACAAGACAGGAAACTTTTATTTGGCTGCACTCAAGATAAGTCGCTGTTCTTTTGCATTTATAACAGAGTAACTGCTTAATGGAATACTTCTTCCTTAAAAATGACCATTTCTATATCAATAAGCGTCCGGCGTTATGGACGAGGTTTGGGATGTTAATCCCATGCAAATGCGATATAGGGTTAGGGTTGGAGGTTTAGGAATTAGAGGGTTAGAGTTGGAAGGTTAGGGTTGGAGGGTTAGGGTTGGAGGGTTAGGGTTGCAAGTTTAGGGTTGGAGGGTTAGGGTTGGAGGGTTCGAGTTGGAGGGTTAGGGTTAGAGGGTTAGATTTGGAGGGTTAGAGTTAGAGGGTTAGATTTGGAAGGTTAGAGTTGCAGGGTAAGTGTTGGAGGGTTTGAGTTGGAGGGTTAGAGTTGGAGGGTTAGAGTTGGAGGGTTAGGGTTGGAGTGTTTGAGTTGGAGGGTTAGAGTTAGAGGGTTAGGGTTGGAGGGTTTGAGTTGGAGGATTAGGGTTAGAGGGTTAGATTTGGAGGGTTAGAGTTAGAGGGTTAGATTTGGAGGGTTAGAGTTGCAGGGTAAGTGTTGGAGGGTTTGAGTTGGAGGGTTAGAGTTGGAGGGTTAGAGTTGGAGGGTTAGGGTTGGAGGGTTTGAGTTGGAGGGTTAGAGTTGCAGGGTTTGAGTTGGAGGGTTAGAGTTGCAGGGTTAGAGTTGGAGGGTTAGGGTTGGAGGGTTTGAGTTGGAGGTTTAGAGTTGCAGGGTAAGTGTTGGAGGGTTAGAGTTGGAGGGTAAGTGTTGGAGGGTTAGAGTTGGAGGGTTAGAGTTGCAGGGTAAGTGTTGGAGGGTTTGAGTTGGAGGGTTAGGGTTGGAGGGTTTGAGTTGGAGGGTTAGAGTTGGAGGGTTAGAGTTGCAGGGTTAGAGTTGCAGGGTGAGTGTTGGAGGGTTAGAGTTGCAGGGTAAGTGTTGGAGGGTTAGAGTTGGAGGGTTAGAGTTGCAGGGTAAGTGTTGGAGGGTTTGAGTTGGAGGGTTAGAGTTGCAGGGTAAGTGTTGGAGGGTTTGAGTTGGAGGGTTAGAGTTGCAGGGTAAGGGTTGGCCCTCCTTGGAGGGTTATAAAAAGCTACATAAATGGTGGAATTCATCTTGACGTCTTGTCTGCTGTTGCTCTGCAGAGATCCATGAAGCACCAATCCACTGTATGACAAATGTAAGGCAACCCCTTCACCGACGGAAATAAAATGACCTCTTGCAAGCTCAGACACATCGCTATCGCTCTGACCTCCATCGTTTTCTGCCTTTTATTTGCCTTCAGTTGACAAGTTCACAATGATGTTTTAATAAGCTTCCTTCTACAGCATAACAGTAGATTTTATTTGATCAATACTGTAAGACAGAAAGAAAGGATTGTCTCTGCGGTGACCTTTACCCTGCTGGACAGTTTGACATTTTTCATGATCAACCACATGTCAGGACATTTGAGATGGTGAGCTTCGTAGAAAGATTTAGTTCCCCGATACTGTGATGACAAATTGCTTACGCCAGAAGACACAAAAAGGGCGGCCATTGACACTTCGCCTATGTCTACGGAGGCTGGTTAACCAAATATTGTTCATGCAATGGTTAACGCATGGGTCTTCGTCTGTTCGTCTTTTCTCTCCAAGCCTTTTTTATATGTATAATGCGATTAAACATATATGTTATCTCTAGTGTTTGAAATTGAGATAAAGACAATATATAAATAATGGTTTATTAAGTACAATTTTGTATCAGAATTGTTTTTAATACCCCAAATATGTCCCAGGTCAATTTGACCCAAGGGATACCAGAGGGTCCCAAAAGTGAAGACCATACAAGGGTTAAATGACAGGTAATAATTAGGGCTGTCAATAAATGAACATATTTATTCCAAAGTCGCAAATGAAATGTAAATGTATCCTTTTTTTCACTTTAAGAGATTGAGGCGATGACATCAACAGACAAAGAGATGTCATCACTGAAAGAGTTGATGTAATCGCCTTTTTGTGATTTTGTGTTATTGTGTTTTTATGAATATAATTCACGGTGCTGCCAGAGCAGCCTGTAAATACAGATGGCTCTCTTTGTGTTTTTTGATTGCTATGAAATTGTTGTTTCTGAATGGCAAAATGCCGACAAATATGGATTTATGAATATTTTGTTTTGATAAAAACATTATTAAATCTTTTTTTCGATACATTAAAACTTCTGGGCTGAGAAGAGGATTAAGCAATGCATTGCTCACAGATGTGTCTGTGCAAATACTCAGGACAATCCATCCAATAGTAGACCAAAGTAGTGGACCAATTGATCTGCAGGCCGACATGGCCGTCCCTAGAGCCACGCCGCTAACACGGCTATGTATAAAGGGCCGAATCAGAGGGGGACCAAACTGGTTTAATACTTTATTAGGCTGTAACTAATTAAAACAGGGTTTAGGGCTTTCGGTACAAAATGGATAGGTTTAGTGATGGATATCTGAGCTTCCTACCGGAGGACAATAAGACCGTATTCAGGTTGGACACGGAAATCTTTCCCTACACTTCGCTGTTAACGCTCTTGTCTCTCCTCAAAAACACTTTATTGCCTCCTATGATGATTGCGATGCACGTCGTGAACAGAGCCGATAGAAATCCACTCAGACATGGTGACACGCAGACCTGAGGCCCACAGCAATAAAACCGGTCTGACGTGAGCCTCGGTGGCTACAAAGAGAAACACACACACCTCTCACTTTGATCAGGAATGTCGTGATGATTGCAAAATGTTATACTTTGGGATTTGTGAGTTGTCTCTATGAGATTGTGATTTAACTAAATTACTTTTGAAAGTGACGGCAAAGAAAAAAGAAGAATAAACAGCTTTTTAATCATTCTACTTTACTCACAATACAGCTGCAGACTGGAGAGTTAAGAGGACAATCCAATGATTATGATGCAACACATTCAAGCTATAGGTTTCCGTGTCAGTTTGGGGGTTTGGAGGACGTTTTTCCTTACACTATTCTATTTTCAAAACAAACTTCTGTGTTCTGTGGTTTTGGTTAGAATCGTTATTTGTGCTATGTAAGTTACGTAAATGTCGTTAAGTAGG